>CM075183.1:20227780-20600280 GCA_037577475.1 Chaunax sp. Z400
AGACGGCTATTCAAACAAACAACAAGGTCTCATTGATTGAAATGTTCTGCTCTATTTTTAGATCTGAGGTATGAACACTCAGGAGAGACAGATCATAAAAGAGAGGGATGATGTCGTAATGACTGCAGTTTGTATTTGAACGTATTTGAGAGAAAAGAATGAATTATTTCGTGAATTTGATCATTTATAGTCTCAAGCAATAGACATGGAAATATATGTATAAACTTATACACAATAAAAAGTATATATCCTAATTAATGGCATCTAGGAGCAAATACTACACAGTCCTACTCGTTAACGTTCTCTAGAACCTCTAAGAATTGAATTAACGGTGACTTTTTGTTTGTTTTTTCCTCACAGAAATACGCAAACGGCGGAAATCTCTCCGCAGGAAGTTGGACTCCTTTTCAAAAGAAAAGAAAGAGCGAGGTGAGTTCACAGACATGGTCATGTGTGGTTTAACAGCAAACCAGTCGTGAATGTGTTTTTCCATGTAGTCTCTGTACGACCCACAGACTCTCCAGTGTCATCAGACACAATGTCCCTGCTGTCCATTAAAAGTGCATCGCTACCACTGACTCTCAGGGCTTTTACCACTAATGGTCTTATACTTGAAATACTGTGTTTATTTATAAAGCACAAGTGCGTCTGCAGACTGACTCATTCAGTCAGAAAGTTCAGCGAGTCAAACCCTCCATGCATTGTTGTAACGTAAACGTCATGATGGATGAACAAAGTGTGCTTGATGTGTCACGTTGTGTCACCCTTTAAATGCAGAAACAACTCCGTCAGCAACGAGCGTGTTTACGTCCACACCGGTACTCTGATTACTGGGTTACAAATGTTACTTTTCACATCAGATGTAAAAATACTAAAGATCATCACACAATTATAAGCGAGCTTTTGAGGAGACCATGAACTTTGTTTTCTGAACAGACTGTAAAGACTGGATTGAAGTCTGAAGCTCTTACACTGCCTCTACTAAGGTGGGAGCATTCGTGTAAATCACTGTGTCATCAGCGTACAAATGTGTTTTGACTTTGATGTCTTTACCCAAGTCATTTATAAAGATTTGGAACAAAATATGTCCCGAAATAGAACCCTGTGGGACCCCTTTAGTCAGTTGACATTTGTGTCCCTCTGCATAAACACACTGACTGCGATCAACAAAATAATTTCTAAACCATTTTAAACCCTCAGGACTGAACGTTTATAAAACCTGTAAATTTACCTGAGATCCAAGGATCTCAGCCAGAACTGGGAGCTTAGAAATTGGACGATAATTATTAAATTCTTTGGGGTCGCCCTTCAGTAATGGGAGAACATAGGAAGCTTTCTAAATGTTTGTTCTGGAGTTGGAGACAATACTCAAATTAAAAATATGAGTATGAATATTGACCCTCGTCATGTGACTCCTGGACCATGAAAACCTGCCCCTAGAATCTGAAATCACCTTGGTATCCTTTTTAGTTTGATAGTTATTCTAGAAAATAAAAATTTTATTTTTTATTTTGCATATTTGTTGGACTCATGTTGGAGACATTTCATTTCTCCTCTGCTTTCATAACCTCCCTCCACTTCCTCCTTTAAGCCATGTAGCCGCTCATCTGCTAACCTCTCATAAAGAGATGTTCTCTATTCTCAGGTGATTACCACAGCAGTGCCAGATACGAGCCAAAACACACAACACAGACACACACACACACACACACACACACACACACACACACACACACACACACACACACACACACACACACATTCCCAGGCTGTCTGTGTGTGTCTTTAAATCCTGCCTCCAGCCTGTTACACACAGGGACTTAGCTGAAGCTGATGAAAACACAGAACATTGGGACCTGGCAGGGCTCTCTGCTACTACTGGAGGTCTGACTGTGGCCTTCAGGGGTCAGCGTTTTTTTTAATGTATTTAGAAAATATTTTCACAATAGCTGTTCGGAATGATGGGAAAAACTGCAAAGTTTCACTTGAAGTTTTTGGCTTGTACTTTATTTTATATTTGTCAAAGGAAACATGCTTTTTGTGTGTCATGTTGTCGCAACATGATTCAATAAAGAGTGAAATAAAAATAACATTACACTCACATCTGCTGCTTCGGCCACCGTCCTGCTCTGTTCAGATGCTAGAAGCGATACACTTCCTGTGCTTTGCTTCTGTGTTGTTTCTCTGGGTTTACACAGAGGACATCCTGTGTTAAGTAAACAGGTATTTAAATTCTCAAAGCTCCCATGAGGACCAGTATTATCGTCCAGCTGCTGGGGTGGTGAAGGAGAAATGATCAGGAGGACTGAGCAGCATCTAAATATATCTAAATATATCATCTAAATATATCATCTAAATATATCTAAACATATCTCCTGCTGTCCTCCGATGAAAGACGACCTGAGGACAAGGAATACTAATAAAGATGGAAAGCAGAGAAATTCCTGCACAATAAGGCTTTAACCAATCAGCTGTCCTCCTGTCTAAGGTTGTGTGTTTGCTTTACTGTGAACTCGGGACGGGTGAGATGCTAACTGGAGAACCGCCATGAAGCCCCAGAACCTGTATTACAAAACAAAAACTTTATCAGATGAGTCAAATATATAACTGATATTACTTCAGTAGATATTATAGGTCTGTAAATATATTTTATTTATTTCTGCACTTTTAGGTTTCCTTAAACCTCCAGCCAACATTTGACTTTGAAACTAAGCATTTAAAGATTTTTTTTTAATTCTTAAATATTATATACTGTTAAAGTATTTAAAGTAAATTTTATCCTCTTAAATAAATGTCATGTCTATATGCGGTTTCAAATATTTATTTATTGTTCATTGAGAAAAAGTTTTGTTATAAATTATAGTTATTTATTAAAATTATGACCTTTTTGCATGTACTGACTGCGAAAAATATTTGTAAGATGAAAAATAATAATAATAATAATAATAATAATAATGTAATAATAATATTTTTATGCATATAATATATACATATAGAAAATATATATATTGTAAATACACATACATGTAATCAATTTAGCCTAAATGTTTAGATGGAATTTCTGATGCCGATGTATGAAAAGAATTACAATTTAAATCAAATCAAAGTCACCTTAAAACCACGACTAAGTGTAATTTAATTAGATTAATTAGAACATAAACTCTTCTCTGGTCGATTAAACCCTTCCAAGAAACATTATTCACCTTTTTTTAAAATAAATCTGTAGCAGTAAAGCCTCGAACCTGTTCAAGACTTCAAAACTGTCACAGCCAACTATTAAATCCTCAACTAGGCACTTTAAACAAAACACTTCACACAAAAAGTTTCTGCCAAACGACGTCAGGACTGAGGAATGAGAACCGTCTTACCCATCAGTCAGGATCAAACACATGACATCTATTGGATGCAATGAGCCCGTTTTCATTGGCAGACGCTGTGTTTTCTTATTTAAATGAAATGAGTTACCTCAGGTGTGAGGAAAACATCTTTCGACCCATTTTAAGGCAAAGAGTCGGTCCTGCTGTTAAAGAAACACTAAAAAGGTGGAAGAATGTCTGTTGGCTTTTAATAGCAATAAATGGAGCTATTACTGCTGTGAAGTCATCCAATGCAACCTAATGCTAACATCTTTTCACGCTAAGCCACACACTGGAACAATTTCAATAAAACACCATCCAGACTGTCCTGGTTCCAGGGCTCCAGGAGCCATTTCAGGTTCTGAAGAACCAAATCTGTGTTCTAACCAGAGACTGGTAAACCGGTAAACCAACGCTCCGGGGGTATGTCTAAGATATAGCATTACTAGCTAGAATCCCCATTGTGTTAGCTAGTAGCTGAGAGTTGCTAAAGAAAAAAGAGAAAAAAGTAGCTTTTGATATCGGAAGACTTCAAAAAATTTCTTCCAAATTTCTCCAACTTTTTGACCCCCTGTACAATATTTACATTTTACTTTACATGATATTGTAAAATTCAATCATTTTCTCCACTAATCATCCTCTGATTTGTCCATTTATGCATTTAAAAGCTGAATAAACTCAAATAACCTGAGTTATTTTCAGCCGATCCTTCACCTTTAAGGCTTTACATGGCATCCTGCGTTTAGTGAGATCCCTCTTCAGAGCTATTCTGTAGCCGAACTCCCTAAAAATATCTTTTATATGATGCCATTAATAAAGTTGTCTAAGCTGCAAAAATACGACCAGACATGTTTAAACATTTTTCTTGTCAGAGCAATTTTCTTTAATTTGAGGCCATAAATTTGCGTTGTTATCTCATCAGTTTGGACGTCTTTGAATTCTTGAAACAGGTTGATTTGTCTTGGGAACAGGCTGATCTTTCACACCTCGTACATTTTTGTTTTAGTAAAATTACTCTTAATGATAAGAAAATAGGCAAAGCTTTCTCCATAAGAGGTTTTTGTACAGTGGACTATCTCATGACTTGACGGTCAGAGCCTCTAATAATCATGTTTTCCTCACATGTTGCGACTTTAAAACAACTTATTGAATCATGGGTTCAGTGATTGGTTAATTGCTTAAACGATGACATAATTACCTCATAATTAAGAGTCACAGCATGTCCTGAAACCATAAATAGCCTCATTATCCTGCTCCAAACACCAGAAACTAAACAATGTTATTATTGCTGATGAATGACCCTTTTACTAATTATTCACTCATCTCTATTCCGTCAAAGCGAACCTCTCACCGTCCAAAAGGTTAATTAGTTCAGTTTATTTTCTGTATAATGATGCATAATGCAGGCCGTTCACCCACATTTTACAGGATAATTAAAGTCATCAACCTGCACAGTGTCAGAGACTTCCTGGTGAAAGACACCAAAGTACGGAGCCCTGGACGGGACATGGATGAAAAAAAGGTTAAAACGCAATATTTATGAATATTTTCATGAATACGCGCCTTTAATTTATTTTTTTTAGTCTGGGGATTAACTTTAAAACTACGTTGTACGTCGTCAACAAATTACACATACGCAGCCACATTCTTATTTTTTGCGTTTCCGTGGAAACAGCTTGTACCTATTCTTAAGAAAAGACTGAGGTTCGTTTTTGAAACACATCTTTGTGCGTCTGGTCTTTCTTTGACAAACTCTACTTTGAAACAAAGACAGAAACTGAACAATATTGTAAAAATCTGACAAAAAAAACAACAAAAACAAAGAGATCTGAATTCTTTTTTGCAGCCGGTCAAAAGTTTGTGTGGATCTCTCTGAGAAAGTAGAGGCCCCTGAAAACATTGTGCAAATGATCAGTTTTCCATTTGAAACAACAACTCGCCTCATTTTTATCCTGATATTGTGATTTTTCCAGTTACCATAAATACAATTTTGGTATTTATTTCTAACCGACTGCTAAAAAGAAAGAGCTTGTATTCATACAAATACACTCCTGATAGTTTGGGCCACTAAAGAGTCTTAGTTTGCATCATTTTTTAAGATTTACTGTCAAATTATGCAGAAAATACGTAGTTTTCCTGCACAGAGATCCCTCTAGTGATGCTAGTCTACTGTATAGTTGTTGTTGTTGTTGTTGTTGTTGTTGTTGTGCTGTCTGTGCAGCTCCAGGCATGTTGCTGACCGTGAAGCTCTTGCAGGCTGCAGCGTTGCATTAAAGCACTATCAGTCTGTGTGATGTCTGGTTTGAGGCTGTGGCGGCTCTAACAGGATTACCCGTTTATCCCTCCTTACCTGCTCTCTCCATCCATTCTGTCTATTCTTATACCGCCCGTCTACTTGAACCTCTAATCTCTCCCACGAGGGGCTGAGCGGTGACTGTTTTCAAAAGTTAACAAGCAAGTTAAGAGGCAGACGTAAAACTTAACTCTCTTAATTCCATCCTTTAAGCTCAAAAAGGGGCATCAAAGCAGAAAAAAACATCATCAAATTGTGAAATAATTCCCGCCCTTTTTCTCCCCTCCCTCAGAATCTGCCCCCATGGCATTCGGCATCCCCCTGTCCCAGGTCATCGCCAACGACCGGGCCTACAAGAGGCGCCAGGACGCCCTGAAGGAGAGCAGGCGGGACTGTCTGGACCTGGAGGCCAGCATCCTGTGCTTCAGGGCCGAGAAGAGGCAGTTCTTCAACGGGAACAAGCTGGTCAGCTCCGCCTCCAACATGGGGGGAGGTCCCAGCTCGCCGTCCGCGAACTCTGTGGCGCCGGCACCCGTGTTTGAGAACCAGAACAAACCGATGTCGCCGACGTTTGTGGATAACAGCGGCCGACAGAGGAGGGTGAGACGGCCGGCAAAGGAATACAACCTTTTTTTTCTTACCAATGATGGAGTTTTTTATCAAATCTGGGTAGAAAATGAGTCAAACAAGCAATTTAAGAATTTTCCATGTCGTCACATTTTAAAAACATATAAATTTTGTCCATAAGCCGTGTAAAAATGACCAGTGGTGGAAAAAAAGGACTTTTCCTTCATGTAAAACCTGGAGAAAGTGAAGTTTCAGTCTTCAAATTTGTAATCAATGAGTAGCTGTAAAAACTAACATAAAATAAGATGGAAAAGATAAAGTCTGACAACTATTTGAAGCTCACTTACGTTTGTGAGGATTTAATATCATTTATAGTCCAGTTATAGATGAGAACACACAGAAAAACACTCTATAAAACAAATACGACGGGTATGAACACATATTAATTAATTTTTTTATTGCTTTATTATTGAAATCTGTAATTCAAGGGAGCAACATTGTGATAACAGCCAACGTGAAAACATCTCCGGCTGTAAACATTTTCACAAGAAGTTCTATTTGTTTCCACAGTGGTACATAAAAAACCCAAAATGCCGTGTTGGTTGTGTGTTTGTGTTTGAAGTGTCAGCCTGAGTCACACCCTGTAATCCTCTCTGCGCTGATCTGGAAACAGTCGTTATGTCAGGCCTGTAATGAGTATCATCACAGCCACAGAGGACGGCAATCGAACCAGCAGCAGCTGGAACAAAGAGGACAGAAATAATTATAGGAAGAAGTTCAAATAGTCATCATCTTTAGTGATTAATCGCTTAATTATTTAGTCTATAAAATGTTCAGGGTTTTGATTATTTGTTTACTACGTCTGCCAACGAGGTTTTAAGTTTTGTTGCTTTGTTTATAGGAGGAGTCGGGAAAGAACCCTTTAAATTTAGCTGTGGATCCAGACAGAGGGACTTTAAAAAAGAAGTTTTTTTATAACTACTGAACTGATTTCCAAGATTTAAAATGTTAGACATGGAAAACATGAGATTAATGATCCTGTTTTAAAAGTTGTTCACTATCTTTTAAAAAAATCTCAGCCCTCTTATTTCTAGACTGAACAACTTATTTTAAGATCATTTCTCTGATATTAATCCCCTTTTTTCACCATCTTTCACAGCGATGTGATGAAACTGGTTTTGGTGTTCATGCTTAGTGAGTAACTGGATTAACAATAGCTGCTAATCAGTCGTTTCCAGTTTAATTTTCTGTCACTTTTCATCATGAAAGTGATTTATTGACCACAGCAGGTCATTTATCTCGCAACATGAGTTACAATCTGTGAGCAGGTTGTAGTGACTGGTGACCTTTCTCTCCCCCTGCAGGGCGGCCTGTCGGTGGACTCCATCTCCGACCTGGTGGACAGTCAGTCCCGCCTGTTGGAGGCGCTGCAGCTGTCTCACCCGGCCGAGCTGGAGCTGAAGAAGTCGGCCGGCTCATCGGAGGGGAGGACCCAGACCAAGCTCAGCCTCAACCCCATCTACAGACAGGTGCCCCGGGTCCTGGAGCGGTGCTGCAGTCACATCGAGACCCACGGTGAGACCCGGGGTGTCTTTCACCAAGAGTCTGCAAATGAAGCAAACAGACACAGATTTAAAGGCTTTTGTGTGTCCAGCTAAGTGAAGATATGATGCGTCTGATTTTGTTCTCCATCTTTTGTCCTCAGGTCTTCAGACTGTGGGGATTTTTCGAGTCGGCAGCTCTAAGAAGAGGGTGAGACAGGTGAGGACGTCTCCCTCTCTCTCACACCTACAGCTAACTGAGAATACATTTTTAAATGCTTCTGTTCCAAAACCTAACTACGAGTAAAAGTCATGCATTCAAACCTTACTGTACAAAGTATGAGTACTAAGGAAAGGTATGAGAGTATTATGAGTAAAAATGTACCTGGGCCTAAAGAAAGAAAGTAAAAGTACTCCTTATGCATTGAAAAAGTACCTTGAACTCATTTTACTACTTTATATTCTGTGTTTTAGATGCAGATCGGTCTCATCTGTCAGTGTAGTGATGAGTGGGCGGAGTCGGTCTCATCTGTCAGTGTAGTGATGAGTGGGCGGAGTCGGTCTCATCTGTCAGTGTAGTGATGAGTGGGCGGAGTTAGTCCCGTCCATCTGTCACGTTTTGTTTCCAGAGCGTAACTCAAAAACCATTTAATATTAGAGAAAGCTGCGTATTTTAATAAGTTAATTAATGTAATTTTACATATATTTGTATGTAATTTTTAAAAAAGAAAAAAAAACTGTATAAATAATATAGCGATGTTTCTGTAAAAAATGAAAAATAAATTTAATTTGTGATTACTGGCATTACACTTAAAAAAAAGATTGGTTAATTAATTTTCAGAAAATTTTACAGTTTTGTATAATTAAACAAACAGAAAATTACTGTAAATAAAAAAAAAATGTTAAGAAATGTTTTTAAGTGCACCAAACTTCACTCATCAATCATAACAGGAAGTGGTGCCTTTTACTATTTATCAATATTTTTTCAAATAACTTTGTGTACTTTTGATAATTTGGGAATTTTAGCATCTTATTGAAATGCACTCGTGACGAGGGATCCTGAGTTTTTCATTTCAGTTTATCCCAAAGATTCCAAATCTTTTGGAGACGTTTGGTTCACTGGTAATGATGAGTAGAGAACCGATGTTCCTGTCATCCTCACCGCACTCTGGAATATATAAATAATCTTCAGCTGAGAGGTTGATGATGTGTGATATCCTGTTTTGGAGAAATTGTTACCACCGCAGGAAGGAGATCCCTGTTTGAACTCTCTGTGTCTCTCCTTCTTTTTTAATTTTCGGGGATGCTTCTCCTCTCTGTGTTCCTGTTCCTGTGCTCCTCAGCTGCGGGAGGACTTCGACGTGGGCGTGGACGTCCAGCTGGACGAGGAGCAGAGCGTCCACGACGTCGCAGCTCTGCTCAAGGAGTTTCTCAGAGACATGCCTGATCCTCTGCTGCCGAGGGAGCTGTACCCCGCCTTCCTGCACGCCAACCGTAAGCCCAATGCACAGGGACTGAGCGGCATTAAAGGAACAGGTCACTAAAAAAATGAACATTCAGGTTTTATCTAGTCGCTGTCATTGCTGGTAGAAGTTTCTTAGTCCACAATGCTTGGATCGAGACCTGGATTAGGCCATACGAGCTGCATGGTGCATGATAAATTTACATTTTTGGGTGGACTGTTCCTTTAAGACCTGTCCTGTTCATATTAAATACCTCCTCCTGCATCCTCTCTGCGCCTCCTTGCAGAGCTGAGGGGAGCAGACCAGATTCAGTACCTGCAGCACCTCCTCTACCTGCTCCCTCCCTGTAACTGCGACACGCTGCTGCGACTCCTCAGCCTGTTACACACCGTGCAGAGCTTCGCCCAGGACAGCATAAGAACCAACGACGAGGAGGTGAATATTAGAGAAAAAGCAGAAAAAACAACAACAAACAATTAAAACATGTCAAAATATCGGCTTAAAGTTTTGTTTTCTGTGTTCTACTCCTCCTCCTCCTCTTCATCTTCATCCAGATCCCCGGGAACAAGATGACGGCTGCCAACCTGGCGGTGATCTTCGGGCCCAACCTGCTGCAGAGGGAGCGAGGAGCAGACGTCAGCCCTCACATCTACGCCATGGGGATCGAGGACAGCACGGCGATCATCAGCGTGACCCTGGTGCTGATCCAGAACTACAGGAGACTCTTCACGGTACCACCTCACAGTCAGCTGTCAGACTGTAGCATCACTATCAGATGTTAAAGGACTGCTTATTATTATTATTATCAATATTATATAATAATGATAATTATTATTATTATATTATTATTACTATTATTATATGTGTGTGCAAAACATCTGAAGTATTTGTCATTTCCTTTTCCTAAGCAGTTTGCAAATAGAGATTTGTTAACAGAAGATTTGACATTTATTTATTTCAAATACGACAAAAAAAAAGATAAAGCAAAATAAAAGCATGAATGAAAAGTGGAAAGAGAAAATAAAAGTACTTTTTTAAATGCCTGAATTAAGATTTTAAGACAGGAAGTCAAACACCTGAGTCGGGTCATTTTGGTGCAGCTTTTTGGATTTTAATGAAAGTTTTAATCTTTTTTTAGGTTTAATTTTATACAGAAAAGCACAAAAACTATTTTCTCAAGATGTTTCCTTCAGTCAGGTATTTGGGCTCCACAGACTCTTAGAGAAGAACCAGATCGTGACCTCAGTGGTCCTCTTATAGATGCCTTTGTGACCCTCCAGGTTTCTGCAGAGCTGCAGCAGGAGGTCCTGATGAGTCTGATCCAGACCGACCCGGACATCATCGACTATCTCCTGCGTAGGAAACTCAGGTAACCACGGCAACCGGTCTGTCAATCAACATTTGTTTGTTGGAGTAAACAATCTGCTGATGCGTGTGTTTCGTGGACAGCGGCAGCCATCTGACGTTGGAGAGCAGCAGTGAGTCCAGCGGCCGGCGGGATACAGGGGTGTCTCTGGACTCTGTGGGGGCCTCCAGCGGGAGTTTGTCCCCCCTGGAGCCGCCGTCGCCGCTCTTCCCTCCTGACGGCAGCAGCGGCGAAGGCAGCCTCACCAGCGAGGTCTTCCTCAACGTGCTCAAACTGAACCACAACAGGAAGCGACAGGACACGAGATACGGTACTCATCTGGTGGTGGATGACAGAATCAACACTTCCTGTATCTGTTTCAAATTAAAAGTCCTCCTTTATTTTGGTAAACCAGTCCATCCCAGTGTCTGACTTCATGTCTGATAATATAGTTCTTAGACTTTATGCCTTTTTGAATTTACTATTGATATTTTATTTTATATATATTTATATGGGAGGGAATTTAAAGGGAAAAGATGTTCATTCACACCGTTTTTTTTTCTTTACATCCTTTCTACTGTTTCAAAAAAAATAAAAGTCAACATTTTTAGGCTGATTCTAGACCTAAAAATGACCTCTTGATTTTTTTTCTTTTACAGGTCAATATTTTAATATAATTTGGCATCAATTACATGTAAAATAAGGAGGTTTGGTTTATTCATTTGTTGTTGTTTTTAGAACAACGAGAACTGCTCTGTGGTGATTTAATAAAAGATAAGATAAGACAGTCCTAAAACACCACAGCTTGAAGGTGTAGGGAGGATAAATGTGGCCACAGCACCACCTAGTGGTGTCAGGAGAGGCTGCCCTGGTGGAGAGTTTGCATTCTCCACATTCTCTTTATGAATGATTCATTTTTTTAATTTTATCTTCTGAACAAAAAGGACAAAAGAAAAAAAAGATGAAAGGTGTTCCGAGGCTTGAAGGTCGGGGTTCAAACCTTTTCTTCTTCTCCGTCCTCCAGGTGAGGTCCCTCCAGGTAAATCCATCCGCCACATGCGTCAGTTCCACTCCCACCACAACCTGCTCAGCCTGGCCCAGCCCTCCCTGTCCTCCCCCTCCAGACTCCCCGCTCAGGACCCCGACGCTCAGGACAGCCGGGGCCCGTTGACCTCCGCGCTGAGCTTCACCCTGGGCGGCGGCGGCAGAGGCGGCGGCGGCGGCGGCGGCGGCAGCTGCTCCAGCCTCAGCGGCTCCACGGACAACAGCATCTGGGTGAGACAGACGCCGCCGGAGGAGCGCAAACCGGCACCGGCAGCTAATTTCTGGGACTTCTTCACCGGGAAAGGGTCCGGTTCAGAGACGATCGTATGATGAAGAGCAGGAAGAGGAGGAGGAGCATGAAGGGAAGGAGTGTGAGTGTGTGTGAGGTCAGAGAACATGTTACGTCACAGAGACGTCAAAAGTCGTCTTTTTAAAAAAAAATGGATCCTCCTGGTGTCAGAATGAGGACAAATCTGAAATCCTAATTTTTTGTACAGTACTTGAACTTCTCCCTCGAAGGCATGTTTGCAGATTTACCCGGTTGGAAGTTGGAATTTCCCACTTTTCTGGCCCATCTTGAATGCAGCATATGTAAGGACGTGCAGTTGGGACAGAAACCAACAAATGAAGAAGAAAAGTTTTGGACACATGAAGCATTTTTCAGATATTTTGGATTCGTCTTGAACGTCCCTTTCTTTTTCTCTGATAGTGACGTCAGTACGTGAAGAAAGAGACTCAATAAATCAATGATTATCTGGAAGTGAATGCAGTAATAATTGTGATGTAAATAATATAACCATGATTTTACATAAACAATAATCTATACTACCTGTATAAATAACTGTCTGCATGGATGCTACTAACTCATCTGTATGATAGCATTACTGTTAGCGTAGCAGGATAATGAGCTGCTTTCACTTTAAATCTTTACTACATTCAACATTGAAGGATTTAAAACACCTAAAAGACACCAAAGAAATTCAACGATCAGAGCCAGAAATCAGATTTTTGTGCTCGTTGAGTTTTGATCTGGTGATTTGCAGACGTCTGAGTTAAATCTGGGTTAAATGTGGTTGAAAATGTTTCATTCTTTTAAACACTTGACTTGTTGTTGGGACCTGCTTAACAGTGAAATATATTTGTAATGCATTAAAAGCAGCACTTTTAAGTCAGTATTTCATCATTTGTTCTGCAGCACAGACGACAGAACGTCCTCATTTTAGACACAGATTTATTCACCAATCTGTGAATTAAGTCGACCTCGACTTTAGTAAAAGTTGAGAAAATTGTGATGTCCTGTTCTGATCACATTTAGATCTTTTCTAAATTCATAGGACTGTGACAAATGAGAAAAATCCGGTCATTAAACGGTGAAAATGTCACTTTTCAGATTTTTTTCCCACCTTTTTGGGATTATTTGAGGCTGATAAATTCTGAATTTATGCTTCAGTGAAAAGTTTTTAAGTCGTCTCCATGATAAACCGACTACTGCAAAAAAATAAAAAATATCACCTACCAAAAGTGTTACAGATAGATTTAAAAAAACAACAGCTTTCATCTGCCAAAACTTATTTTGTCAACTATTTTCACAGATTTTCTTTTCTCCTTTAATATCTAATGTAAGACGTATTTAGGGATTAGTCAAAAAAAAAATTCTCTGTCTGACATGATTTTGGCAGAAAAAAATATATAATTACCACATTAAAATCCTCAATCTGGCACATATTCCTTCTCCCTCATTAAATGAAAATAATAGTATATGATTATGTAAATATTTTTATATCTCTCTAGTTTACCTGCTGGACTGCAGACGTCTCCACATCACACCTGTGTAACGCTGAATATTGGACTGTGATTGGCTTCCAAACTATTTGTGATGTCAGATATTTTGGACTGGATGTGTACTTTAAGTACTGCAGTAGTACTTTTTGGTTATATATAATTTCCCCTGGTTTTGTTTTAACCTGCAAATCACCAAATTATTACTCAATAATTATGTGTGTACATATATGTATGTATATATATATACGTATATATATATGTATATATACGTATATATATATATATATATACATATATATATACATATATATATACATATATATATGTATATATATATACGTATATATATATGTATATATACGTATATATATATACGTATATATATGTATATATACGTATATATATATGTATATATACGTATATATATGTATATATATATACGTATATATATATGTATATATACGTATATATATATACGTATATATATGTATATATACGTATATATATATGTATATATACGTATATATATATATGTATATATATGCATATGTATATATATATGTATATATATATATATATATATATATATATACACACATATATATATATATATATATATACGCGTATATATATACATATGTGTAGTTTTATTTCCACAGCTGTGGTGAGAATAAGACGTAGCAGTTATGATGGAAACCAGACTACAGCTGGAATAAATAATCAATCCCATAAAAACAGACATTCACCAGTTGGGACAGCACAGGAGAAAACTATGTCAGACATAAACCTTCAGTCCTGAACACGGTTTGAACTTTTCTCTACAGATGGGCTCAGATTTTCACAATAAAAGACTAAGTGTACAATTTCATTGTACACTGTATAATGACAAATAAAGGCTCTCTATTCTATTCCTATTAAAAGAAAACCAAAGCTTTATTAAAGGCTCCTGGTCCATATTGAAATGGAATATTCATATATTTCTGACGGCTTCCTTTTTATCTGACAAACACAGACGCCTCACATCAGCCACACTCCTTTATTGTTACAAGGTAAACCCACATGGAAGCAGAACAGCACTCAGTGGAGCGCAGACATCAGAAAATAAAAGAATACTCAGAATTTGAGCCAGTAAATCTGGATTATCTGGATCTGCACCACAATATTCATAGATACGATTTTTTTTTTTACATCACAATCTATGGATCATTTCTTGAGAAATTAGGATGAAAATGTTGAAGAATGACCAACGTCTAGCTCTTGAAATTTTTTTAATTTTTTTAAAAAACCCACTAGAAAATACTGCAAAAACTGAATGTGTGCTGATGTGAACAGACCATAACTTCTATTAGAGGTGAATGTGAGCAAACTACACAAAAACTGATGAAGTGATTTCCACAGATCTTTGTTCAGGATGGGGGCGTGGCTCCGACATTAAAATTACGACATAGAATTTTTTTTAAACATTTTCCCTACTTTGGCAGGAAATACCTCATAAGTTGTGTTTGTGTGTTTTTGTGGTGCAGATCCAGATAAATTTCCATGACAACAGATTAGATTCACAATCATGTTATTCTCCTACTAAATGATGGACACATCTGGACTCTTCATAAAAGTTTGTGTTTTATTCATTATATATTTCCATGTGCTCCAGTCATGTCTTCTGTACTTCCTGGATGCAGGAGGATCTTCTCAGTGATTGGTTCCCACATTAATACCAGTGTAACGTTCCCAGAACGGTGTCACAGCAGGTGGACATCAGTTTAAGGACAAAATGTAATGAGTCATAATCATTTGGAGTGGAGACATGAAGCCTTAAAACCTATACCATCATAAAGTTAACATTGGTTTTATATGTGTAAAAGTCATTTAATGTATTTGGTCTTTTAAAAAAAATTTAATTACAGATCTGAAATGTTTCCCCAGAGAGTCGCACCAGTGGACAACGGTCATGTTTCAAAATAAATATTTAAAATATTTGAAAATCAAGTTAACAAAAATAGAGATTTTAAGAGCAATTTTCTTTTATATCTTTTCACTGTAACACACGTTAATCTGATGATTGAAAGCCTCTTAAAAACAGCCAGATTGGCCCACATGGTTACCCTTACCAAAGAATGAACGAATGAACGTGTGGATTATTCCTTCTTCATAACCAGTTTTTGTTTTATTTCAAACAGTTCAGACACCATCAGAACCAGCCGTCGTTCCCAAAACGTCACTTCATGTCACGACATGTATTCATGATGACCGTAAAGACAGCAGCAGCCGCCTCCACAAACAACTTAACAGGAGGAGATTCATGTCCTCCACGTTAAAACTGAGAGGACAGGATTCAAACACCGGTCGTTGTTTTTATCAAATCTGAAAAACACTTTCTTAAAGTAAAGAAATTCAAAGTGACAAATTTGCAAAATAACAACAGGATATTTCCTGAAGGCTTGAAGCCGTTTTTGGGTCTTTAAATATGAAAGTTTGTTGTTGTTTGTGGGGCTGCTGTCACGTCACACACCGGCTGTAAACAAACAATAACAGTCAGTCACATACTGGGTTCAACACATTTACATTCTTGGTGAGTCTGAAAGGGGTGAGTGATGTGGACGACGGAAGCCCTACAGGGACAATTTAAACCAGACTGTATAAGGAAAAATCCAGTTTTTGATATCTTGGGACAAATTGTTGTTTTTTGGTATCATTTCTTATTTGATCTGCATCATAATTTCACCTCCAAAGCTAATCTAGGTTTGATGTTGGCTCTCATGTCCATCTGTTGGCTGGATTTTTCCTTTAACAGTGATAAAACAGAACAGTTTATGGTCAAGTTACTTCCTGCACAGCAGTTTCCTGTAGTTTTCTTCTTAGTGAAATCAGATAGTAGTTTGTGTCAGATTACATATAAACTCATTTCCTTTGCACTATTTGGTTTTTGGCTGCCTGGAAGGCCAGATTCAAACGCCAGGCGTATCCATTTATTTATCAAAATAAAAGCATTTAGACATTTTTTTTTTTAGATCTAGGTTCTGCTGATTATTTTCAAGCAAGCAAATATTTATATTCCAATAATAACATCTGTATTTATGTACACGTCAACATACCTCGTTACACACTCCCAGATTAAAACAAAATGATCTCAGAACATCTGAAGCTGCCTACATGAGAACGGCAGACGAGCAGAATTAATGAAATCTACCAAAATGAAGGGAAACATCTAAGAAAAAAGAACAAACACTCATAAGAATAACAACAGTATTTAAATAGCAAGAGCCTTGTTTTAGCCAAACATTTCAGTCTAGTTGACGACAGATTTGAGTTTTGGGAGAAGAATCAAAAGACAGAATCGTGACCAGCTCCAAACTGAATCCGTGAACTTTAATCCCTAAAATAATGTGATTAAAGGTGTGAAGGCCCTCCTGAAACAGCTTGTTTTTATTTATTCATCCTGAAAAGCTTTAAATGTGAACAGATCATCTGGAACGTATGAAAGGAAACACAGTTTTGATACGTCTGCAACGATTATTTTCACTGTTTATCACAGATTTTTTTAATTGTTTCATATTTCCATAAACAAAAATGCCCAAAAGTCTGAATCTGCAATAAGAGAGAAAAGCGGCGTCACATCGGAGATACTTCGTTTATTTGATAAATTACTTAATTACTTTAGAAAATCTTAAAACAGTTTGAGTCAACATTAAATTAACTAAACGCTTTACTGTTGCGTCAAATTTAAAAGATTCAGAGGAGAGGAATCCATTTCAAGCTGCTCAGATATCCGAGACATGCTGCGTTAAAAAGCACCGTGTCGTCGACAGACAGTGTCCATGTTAGCGTCACTCAGCGTTTACGCTCCATGTTAGCGTCACTCAGCGTTTACGCTCCATGTTAGCGTCACTCAGCGTTTACGCTCCATGTTAGCGTCACTCAGCGTTTACGCTCCATGTTAGCATCACTCAGCGTTTACGCTGCATGTTAGCATCACTCAGTGTTTACGCTCCATGTTAGCATCACTCAGCGTTTACGCTGCATGTTAGCATCACTCAGCGTTTACGCTCCATGTTAGCGTCACTCAGCATTACTGAGGGCTCAGATTTAAGGTTCCAGAGTGAAAAACATGTTATGTAAAAAAGTCTGACTGCCTGCCAGAGGAGCAGGAGAAGCATTTAAGCCACAAGGTGTCAGTCACTGATATGACAACATCCTGGTATGGAGGGCTTAGAGTTTGCTGCCAAAAAAACAAAGCTTTAATTAGGAACAAAAGGACAAGACACAACAAACCTTCAACCTGTGTGTAGTAATACGACAGTCTGGACTGACTTAAAGGAAAGAAAATGTCACCGTCTTTTTGTGTGTCCCTTTAAAAAATGGTACAAATGTGGATATTCTGGCATTAAAACAGCAAAATATTGAGAAATAACCTCAATCCTATAAAAGTAAACAGCAAAAAAAAAAAAAGATAGTTTATGCTGTTTAAAACACTATTTGTTCAATGTTTCTCCTCTGTGGCACCAAATAAGACCCGTAATCCTACAACACACATTAGCTTTAAAAGGTTTCTCTCACTTCTTACACAGATAGTTGATTTAAACTGGAACAGTGTTGGTGGTAAATCTGTGAATTACATTTTTGTTTTTACACAGTGGGACAAACTGATTTTTAATTCTGCCTAAAATCTCTGCAATTTAAAGAGAACAAGCTCCTCTTTTGATGGAAATAACAGTGCATAAATAAAAAAATCTCACATGGTAAAAAAAAATCAGGCTTTATCTATTTTCTTTTGTTCCCCTGATGTTGAATTATTTAGGGTTTATTTTTAATGTCATTAGGATAAGTAAAAAACAAACAAACAAGAATTTATTTTAGGAAAAAAAAATGATTTTGAGCTAATCTATCAGATTCGTCAACATCTCTCAGGTGGCTGGTTTTTAATCTCACACCATAAACTATTAGCACCACTTAATAAAACACTGCAAACTGCGCTGCACTCAGAGCGCTGCTGTGTCCAAGGTTTTGTTGTGTGAGGAGGACGTTGAACCGAGCTGTCGGGTGTTTGTTTGTCTTGTTCGCGTAAAAGCTAATTTAGCATTGTAAAATATGCACGCAGAAAATGATTCTGTGACGACAGCATGACAAGAAAAATTACAATCAGAAGTTGCTTAAGTGTCTCGTCCGAAACGGTTGATTGGTTACTCTGCGCCGTCTCAAACTGCTTTTACCTCCACAGTGGAGCGCTTGTAGCGCGACGATGTCAGCCTCTTGGATTGGCATTCCTCAGTCTTCCCCCGGCCGACGCCCCCGTGCAAAGCGTGTGTTACAGGTTCAGCCATCTTGCTTTTTGTTTAAGGTGCTTTTTGCAGTGAGGGCTCGGAGGATTTTAAACGGTCGTAATCCAGGAGGCTGGCACCCGACCCCGAAAACATGTCTCAACCAATCCGATTGGCGCTCCAGTGCAAAGCTCCGCCTACAGGGGAATAAAGCCTGGATACTTGTGTTATAGCGTACTGGGCGGAGCTGGTGGCAGCCATAGGTGCCTCCCTCCCTCTGTTGAGTGACAGTCTGTTGGGGGTTTTGGTGCTTGGTTCAGTCTCTGGACTGGTAGAACAGGATGTATCCCGACTCGGAGTTCTTGGAAATGTCCGATGTCAGACCGTAGAACTCCTCGATCGCCTGCGCGTCAATTTTCTAAAAGAGAAGAAGAGAAGCAGTGTTGAGCTGATTAGCTTAGCATAAAGGCAGGAGGGAACAGGTAGCGTAGCCGTTTCCAGACCTGAACCAGAATCATTTCTGACAAGGAATCTGAATCAGAAAATGATCTCATCATCATATCAGGGAGACAAAAAGGTTTGACCAGCATGTTGTTATGTCCAGCTGTTATTTCTACAATCCAGACCTTACTGTTAAAGCTGTGCATTATGTAAGGAAAAGAAATATCAACGTTTATTATCGTAGAACGTCAAATATCTCCAAACAGTTCTGAAGGGTAGTTTCCACTATTTCTTCATGCACATGAACAAAAAACACATTTTAGATTCTAACATTTTTTCCCACAACCTTTAAACCTTTCCGTAAAGCCGACCTGAAGACGTTGACGAGTCTTTGAGGAGGTCTGAGTCAGCAGGACATGAGATCCTGTTCCTTCAGTTCACTGCTGTCTCTTATAACGTCGTTGCCCAACTGTTTCACTGGGTCTCCTGTTCTCTCCATTTTAAAATCAAGCATGTTGACAAGCGAGGGATGAATGTATTTGTCCTGACGACTGGTTCTTATTTGGCTTTGCAGCTTTGCCCAAAAAAAAAAAAAAGGGGAGAGATTGGGGCTGGAAACGCTCTGTATATGTAAAATAAACTTTGGGATTGGTGGTGAAAAGTCAAGCGGCTTCAGTTCCAGGTTGAACATTAAGAATACAGATAGAGAGAGTAAATATCCACAAACCATAAAAAATGATAATTTAGTGTTTCTGCTCTGCAAACTCAGCAGATTCTCGACAAACTTGGACCAGTTTCTCTCCACTGGACCAGATGTTCGACTGGGCCTCCGTCCCGCCGTAGTGGAAAAAACACCCCGGAGACGGGATCGGTTTTTAAACATCAGTCCTTCGTGGATGTAACTGAATGGTTTCAAACACTGCCGGAGAGATTTAAAGTAAAATAAACCATTTTAATTGGTTAAAAAGCTCCCAAAACAAGAAGAGTGGATGTTTAATTAGGCCTGACTGGAACCGTGACTGAAGTGGAGCAGAAATTATTGGGTAGGGATCTTAAATTCGGGGCAGATAAATCAGTTCTTACAAACTATTCTGATGTGTTTTTGACATTTGAATGTTTTTCTGCAGTCCAGCCCATCGCTGGGTTCCATTAGTTACTATGAAGATGGTTAAATCATGATTTGATTTCTGTAAAACGTTACAGTAGTGTTGTGATGGAACGCAGCAAAAGAGCAAAGATACATTAATTAAGACTTATGGCAAAGTTTTAACAACTGGATATGATTTAATTTAAATAAGAAAGTAGAGATTCATCAGCTTCTAGACGGGTTTGCATCTTAGTAAACTCATACAGAGCGAAACTGAGGAGCCCTGGAACGTCGACCCGTCACGACTTCTCGCTCAGTTAAGCTGCTGCTGCGGCTCAACGTTGTTTTTTTGGCGTGAAGACAGTAAAAGAAGAAGTGAGTGAAAGGTTACTTGGCTGCAGCCTGTTGAGGCTCTGGCTGCGTTAGCGTGTGGTCGACCACCGATGACTGAAGAGCTACATCATCATTCTGGTTAACGTGTTCAAACAGAGCTTCACTGATTTCAGAGACTCTTAATGTGTTGGAAGAATGAAGCTGCTGTTCCTAAACCCTGTTTAACTCATGTTGTAGAAGAAGGATCTCTGAGAGAATCACACACAATAGTTGAGGTTCTGTTTAAAAAAATCACTTTTCAAATCTTAAATAATGCTTTTATCATAGGAGATGCAACAGAGGGGGGTAAAAAAACAAAAACAAATATTCATTTAGAACTGAACACTTCTGCTCTTTATGTAAACATGACATCATGTAGAGTGAAAAGAAAGAAGTTAATATGAAGAAAAATGAAGCGAAATGTTAAGCTATAGCTCTAAAAGTGTAAAAGATGGTAATGAATGGGAATCTGAATCCTTTCATAATATCACACATTGAAAGAAAAGACTGCTAACTGTAATTAAATTAAACTAATACCAAACAGTGAGTTTAAACCTTCACCTCTACGATGTCGTCGTCAAACAGCAGCCAGAAGCCGTGACTCTTGACGATGGTGATGTAGTGTCCGCGGTTGGGACCGCTGCAGGACGGACAGAAAAACAAGTGAAAAACTTTTACTTTGTTACATTTGGATACTTTCATTACGCTACTTTTATACAATCCATTAAGAGGAATAAGCTAAAGATGCCTTTCTTTATTTATTAATGTTGAATCCTACATTTTCCACTTTTGAGAAAATGTTATATATATATATATATATATATACACAAACAGAGGTCGAACCTGCCACAGTGTACGACCACAGCCACCAGGTCGTACATGCGGTCCGGGTTGGTCGCGTCTCCAGACGTGTTGAAGAGGCGGAGCTCCAGAGGGAAGACGACGCGATAGGACAGTTTGGTGTAGCGGTGCAGCTGGTCCATGTACTTAAAGCGCTTCAGGTGGAGGGCCAGGATCATGGGTAGCTTCTTTACCCTCATCCTGATGGAGGAGGAGGAGGAGGAGGAGGAGGAGAGGTGACTTTCTTTCATTTGAAACATCTCTGAACTGAACCACACACTCAACTTTTTAACCACGAAGACGAAGTGTGAAGCAGAATCGCACAATCACACACAAAGACGCTCATCGAGGAGATGATTGCAGCAGAAAACCTCAAAGAGGGCTAAAAGCTTTCCATGCTGACGCCATCGCCGCTCCAGACCCCCCCCCAGAACAACACGTGTCTCTGGATGGTTTTGCTTGTCCTAATTTGGCCGAGGCTTTGGTCGGCGCTCTCACAGCGTTCTGCTCTGTGTTGATGCGAGGCGCCAGCGTGGCTCTCAGGCTAATGGGTGTGTTACTTAGTGCACTTAGCAGAAGCTCAACAAAAACTGTGGAGGGGTAAGTATGAAAACACATGGTGGTGCACTCGTCGTTTAATGAAAGCCTGAAGAGCATCGCTGACGAAGCTCCGCCCAGCGGACGTCAGACGGCTGTTCTCTGGTCAGTAACATCAGGTATAAATACTCACCATGAAAACAAAACAGGAAGGACCTCACCGGTTGTCGTGGCAACATCAGATGTGGTTTTAGGGGTACTTTGTGATGAGTAGAGTAAAGTTGCAGTGACTAAAACTATATGATGACGTTAATGAAGCATTTTAACTACATGATGTGTTCAGTGACTCGACTAATGTTCGCATTTTCCTAGAAACAAATGATGAAGTCGGGGCTGCAAATGACGTCTAAGGTGGCGTCTTAAACGTGTCGTTTGGTCCGACTAGCAGCCAAAACTTCAGGTGATGCTTTCAAACTAATTGATTTTTTTTTATTCCTGATCTGTTTCATATTTGGTCCCAAATCAGATCTGATTTTTTTTCCCACAATGCAACCTAATTCTGAACAGTCAACTCATGTGGTTAATCATGCGATTGGTTTTCTGCTACTCGACGAATGAACCGATCGTTCCAGCTCTAGATAACGTAGCATTAGCATTATTATCCTGCTCTAACATTTAACATTAAAACCACATAAAGAAAGAAGCTCATTCACATCTGCTAGAAAAAAGAAAAAGAAAAAAAGAAGAAGCAGCGAGCCGATGATGTCACCCACCTTTTCTGAGCTTCCTGTTTGCTGCGACACTGCTCACAGTAGTATTTGTATTCACTACATAACGTCTCTGTGTTGCTGAAGCCTCTGTTAAACACAGCAGCACAAATAGACATTAAAAAGGTTGTTTTCTCCGTATCAGGTGAGCATAAAAGGATTTCATGGCTGGTTCATCAAAGGGCCGTGTTACCTGAGACAGTGTGTGATGGAGGTGTTCTGCTCCACGTCCACAGACAGATCCAGGAAGTCCTCGTCTTTACTGCTCACCTGGAATCAAAGGTAAAAAAAAAAAATGGAGATGGATTCTCTAATTCAAAGAAAAAAAATCTTTACTTTTATTATAAACAGATGACGGCCGATCAGATGAACATGTATTCTAAAATATATGGAAAATTCAAGGTGTCAAAATATGTTTATTTTTTTCATGCTTTTGTTTTGAAAAATGAAAAAGGATGTGTTTCACTTACAGCTTCACAGTTGAGGCATCGCGTCTCATTGGTCAGTGTTCCCTGGAAGATCTCATGGACCCACGTCTGCTGCGTCTCCTTTCCTCCTTCCCCATCTCCTCCTTCGCTTCCTCCTCCTCCTCCACCTCCACCTCCATTCTGCACCAGTTTTCCATTCTGCTGTCGCTCCTGGCTCTTCTCCTCCTGGAGCAGGTCTGCGATGGTGTTGAGGAGGTAGTTGAGGAACTCGTGGGCGTCCTGCTGCATGTAGTTGTCAAACAGCTCTGGGGGGGGTAGATGGAGAAATAAATATATGGAGAGGAAAATAAAGAGAAGGGTGAAAATAAAGAAATAGAAATAACAAATAATAAACATCGTAGAACGTCGGTGAGAAGAAACGGTGAAAATTAAAGACGGCTGCTGCTTTTTTTATCGGTTCTCTGCTTCTAGACAGTTTTACTTCCTCAGCTGTGAGACTAACCTCTCAGCTGAGGTGAACCTCCTCTGCTCCTTTTCACTCTCTCCCTCACTAACTCGCAGAGCGTCACACTGTAAACGATACCTACCGTTTTCTTTTCTCAGCCGTGAGATGAATTTCTTGGGAGGGATGACTCCGACTTTTTTCTTCTGCGTGGCGATGCTGTTGAACAGATCAGCCAGACAGGTGAGGAGGGACTCCTTACGACGCGGCTGCACCTTTAAACAAAAAAAAAAAAAAGGGAGGGAGGAGTGACTTTTTCTTTTCTGTTTTGAATTAGAAAAAATAAAATCATGAGAAAACAGGTTTGTTTTTTTCGTTGTCTGAGCCCGGATGTGATCGTCTGGCTACAAAACAACAGCACTAATGCAGAGGTTTGAGGCCCTTTTTCGTGGCCCTGGTAGCCTTCAGTGTGTCGATTCCCTCATCGCTCACCTTGTACGCCAAAACCTTCTCCCTGAACGGTCGACAGAAGTACAGAGCCTGCAGCACCGAGTTACAGTAGCAGGTGTTGCCGAACTAGAAGACAAAGAAACAAGACAGAATGAGAGACGTGGAGAGGATGAGAGAGAGATGCATGCCTGAGGAGAAGTGTTTCGGTTGCGTTCCCTTGAATGTCACTCACGTTGACCAATCCGAAGTAGTGTTCATTAACGGGAAACTGTTCCGGTCCAATCTCCTTTTCCAAGGCAGAGGCATTGGCGCCCTGAGGAAGAAGAGACTCGTTTAATGGATATTCTGGAATATTCTCCTCATTGGTTTTTTTTTGGTTTCTGTCTCTGCAGGATTGTCAAACATCCGCTGCAGATGCTGCTCCAACATTTCTACATTCTAGCTCCCCTTTAGTCTCATTATGTGTTTTGTACATAGTTCATAATTCATACAATAATACAAAAGGCATCTTTCTGTTTGAACATACATTCTGTTAGAAGATAACATCAAATATTCATGCATGAAACAGCAGATATATCTAAAAAAAAAAAAGCTGCTCATCTCACCACATAATCTATGGTTTAAACTGTACTTGGTTTTTGAAACATTTCCTTATGCTTAAAGGTTTATTATTACAAACCATTTAGATTGAGAATGAAGCTGAGTAAAGTTGCATTTAGGGGCAAACATTATATTCACCAGTTTATTAATATCAGGCTATAATTGGCTGAATTGTTACTGTAACGGGTTTGAAATATGCCAAATATGTGCTTTGACGTGTGAATGGTGCGTTAAGGGTCACTTCCGGATATTTATAAACCCAACAGTGGCCAAAAATTCCCCGAAATTCCTCCTCAGACTCAGCTGTGAACTGATCAGAGTCTAAAAACATCGACAGCAGCAACAAAGAGGAAGTCTGAGTGTGCATAAGTGTGTGTTTCAATCTATTGATATTTATAATGTAACAATCAAGACAAAATCTCATTTGAAAAAATATTTTTTGGGGGGAGGGCTTTGAAATTGGGCTTAAAAAAAATCTATAACATTTTTAAACATGTAAAATTAGGTTTAAAAAAAAAAGAAATCAGAAGCTGCACATATACACTTTTTTGTAAACAAACGAATGTATAGAAAGGAAAAATAATGATAATGTCCAAATAAAATTTGTGCACAAGTTATATCAAGAGTTAAATTACAGTTAAACTTACTTAGTAAAATTGCACAGACAAATTTAATTAAAATTTTTGGGCCTTGCTTCAGGTTATAAAAGCACATTCAGTATTAGAAACACTAAAATAACCACAGATCATCTATCAGACATCAGCCTTCCAACATGACAGATCGAACCTACAGCAGGTCTGATGGTCACAGTCATCTCAGAAACATGATTCTGACTGGTCAGATTCATCAGCTGTCTAAATATAGCAATATTTTTTACTAAATGACTCGTGTGCCATGATTAAAATCTGATATGAGATTCTATTATTTTAAAATAGAAAAACTAAACCACCTTTAGTTTATGGATGTCACTCAGTCTGAGCTTCTAGAAATCACATGTTATACTAAAGCAGCAGAGATAGAAACAGGGAGAGGGGGGGATGATGATGATGATGATGATGATGATGAAGATAAAGATGATGCAGCTTTTCCTTCAGGGGTGAAACACTAAGTGGAGCTGAGCCGTCGTTTCTCATCATGACACTGCAGTCCGTGTAAAGTCAACAAGAGACGAGTAAACAGGGTTGTTTATCCCAACAACAAACCGGCCAAAGAGCACATGGGTTGTAAACAAAGCCAAGCGCACACAAAAACAAGCTTTCTGGAACCAGACAGTCAGACAAAAGAAGTCAAATATCGATCTGGAAAAAAACACGAGGATGTGTTGGAATCACACACTAGTCACAACTAGTCTCCAGACAGCAGGGCTACATGATGATGATGATGATGATGGTGTATCAGAGAGAGCGAAGAAGAGGAGACAGGTAGAGTGACAGTAACCGAAGTTGAGGATGGAGTCGGTACGTTACATGCAATAAAAAAAGCATCGGCTCCACCATGTGGCCAGGATGATGAAGAGAACTGATGGAATGTAAGAAATGTACAATAGCCTACCTATTCACTGAAAATACGTACTGGCATGAACACAGAATGATATTTCAGAATTATACATGTATGTACTCCTTCATTTTCTGGAGAGAATTTTAAAAATAAAGTTTTCACATCTCCATTGATGACATGTTCCTTCTCTAAAGTCACCAGCAGCCTCCTCCAAAATGTTGCTCTGTTATTAATACAGAGGAGTAAATGCCCGGCTCTGGTTTTCACAGTCCAATGAGTGCCTGGGACGGTTTCACCAATTAAATGAATTTTCTGAAAAACAAATACCTTCTGCAGGGCAGCAACTGGAAGGCAGCCAAAGTGGCAAAACACACTGAGCAAACCTGTCAGACACAGCTACTATTTCACCTTGTTAGTATTTATCTAGAAAGTGCTGGGAATTTGCCACAACAATGCTGGTCTTCACACTTTAATGGGTTACAGCCCGGTGTGTGTGGTCTTGGAAATGGTGTGCGTGCACCAGCCGCACTGGCTAAGAAAGTGCCTATAATGCTTTCAACCCACACGCTTACACCAGCCATCAAATGAAAAAAAGACTGCAGAAGACTTCGCCGTAGCATCTGCCTTGACCGTCTGTCAGCTCTCAAAGGTGCAGCGCCAACAAACCGGATAAGTTAGTCAGAAGTTAATCTGGCTTTAAGCAGCCCTGCCTGCCTCTGCGATTTAGCCACGCTGCAAAACCAACAATGACAGAGATGTCACATTAAATGCAACAAGAGCATATGTACTAAAGCTCCACCAGCTGATGTGTCTTTGAGCAAGGCGCTCCAGGGAGGCTGACCGCAACCTCTGACCTTCCAGAATTTTTGTACAAGGATCAATAAAGTATCAGATTATCAAACCCTTCTAAAAAACCCTTTTAGGAGCAGAGGACTGCTGAATATTTAATTATGTAAAAGCTTTAAGTGTGCAGACCTAAATACCCAGAAAGGGCCGTTCACGGTTAACTGGAAACCAAAGAAGAGGGACTATGAGGAGATAAAGAACTAAGATTGGTAAAGCAAAAAGCCTTACACTCCTTGCTTTGAATGCACATAGAGTTTGGAAGCAAAATTTTTCGACCACCATTGTATATATTTTTTCAGTTAAGGCCGGAAATTACATCAGGGATCCATGTCCCAACTCCAGGACATTCACCACTGCTGACCCAAAAGGACACGAAAAGTGGGCTCCAGTAGCTCAGAACCATCTAGATAAGACACAGAAGGTTTGGGATGCTGTTCTGTGGAGCTATGACATAAAACTGGAACTTTCTGGGCCTATGGATCAGCGGTATGTCTGTATATGTTGAAAAGAACAGCCTACCTACAGTGAAACATGGCGGTGGCTCAGTGATGCTCTGGGGCTGCTTTGCTTCCTTGTTGATTTTCCTTCTTGTTTGATTCAATTATTGCAAACAGCTGATAAATAGTATATTTAGGAACCAAAAAAACCCCTCATATACAATGGAGGTTGAATAATTTTTATTTACACCAGAAGGTCTTCTATAAGGTAAACGAGTGTTTTGCCAGTTTTGATTGCCAGAACCTGAACATTAGCCAAGACTCTGTCCAGAGGAAACCTTCAGGGTGGTGACAGGAAATGCTGAACTCCTACATCAGATTAAGAGATAGCAATGTCAACTGGTTGGAGTGTTTAAATGCGCCAACCGTAAAGATGTTTAGCTATTCTTTCATGGGCAATAGTTATAGTAGTTGTACTAATGTACTGTGATTAGAACTCGAACTGAGATTTTTTTTATCTGGAAGACCAGTGAGCACATAACTTTGGAGGCTACCGATAGGCTAGCAGGCTAAGCTAGCTAGTTTTCGTCCGTTGGTCAACCCTGCCCTTCTCACACAAACAAACAAACAGCAAACCAAAGCTAGCAAATAAACCATCAAATTATTTATACATATTTGCGCGGTGTATTAAACCAAACCACAACACAGACGCAGCCGGACAGCTTTTGCTAAAAGGCTGCTGTGATGTACAACTTTACGGTGTGTTATTATCATGTTGCCCTGTGAGGTTAGCAAACAGGCTAGCCGAACACCTAGCTAAGCGTCCTGACTCACGAGCCCAGGCACCGGACAAAGGCGCAGCGGAAATACCACCGATAAAGCCGAATCTCAGCTCCTTACCATCGTACAAATCGAGGCGATCTTTCGGACTGTCATCAGTATTTCCATCCGTAAGCCGCCATGTTGGACCGAACCCCGATGTAGAAATTGTCAGAGCCGATGCGGCTGCAGAGTTCCGGGGGAGAGCCTTCAGCCCCTTCCTAGTAGGTCGGGTCAAATACACGGAATGGCATACAAGACTTCCGGTCCGGTGTTTCAAAATAATACAACAAAGAAACAAATAATTGAGTCAATTGTATTTATTTTTTCAATTAAATTGTGAAACTAATATATTGCCTCAGAGAAAGGACATAAAACTTCAAATTGTTGTATATTTTCATCTATTGTAAATTTGTTTTTCTTTTCACAATTTACTGCTGTTTGTTGACTTGAACACTCCCCAACATTTATAATTGACACTACACTACTACTGAAACAAAAGCTGTTTTTTTCTTTTTAATTGAGAATCAAACTGACTCCAAAATACACTAGTTCCTATAAGTAAATATATAAATTCTTAAAAATTCCTATAAATATTGTTCCTATAAAAAAAGGTTTCTGGCCAGCCCACTTCAGTGTGCCCCCAGTTCACTCAGCCTTTGGGGAATTTGGGATTCCAATAGCATTAGATGTATAAAATATATACTCATATTATTTTATATTTGACAATTTTTAAATGTTGATGAATGACGAGGGACAAACTGAGGTACTGCTGCCTAATTTAGTGTTTCTCAAAATGTCGTTATTCTTCACTTTATCTTCTCTATATAAAATATATCTATATATCTTGCTGTCTTTGTAGCCAATGCAGTGTATAATTTTTTTTACAGACTGCTTAAAGTTATGCTTTTTTTGTAACAAATATTTATGCTGAGATTCAATGGTTAAAAATATTGTCTTGTTTTGAAAGGCATTAAAAGTAATTTCCGTTATTATTACGCTATATGTGCCAGCTGTGTGACTTTAAGCAGCTGCCTCCTGTCCAGTGGAAGCTGTGAGGGAGTGTCGCCGACGCACTACTTCGTTTCGTTCGATTCCTCACACTGGACTACAATAGGCGGGCGGTGCTTTGAGGCGCTCAACTGTATGTATGGAAGCTCCTCTGTGTGCAATTTCCACTTTAATAACAAAACCAAAGTGAGTGTAGAGGATTCGATTTTAAAGTCATGACTGATTATTTTAAAATTCCAAATTAATACATGAAAAGATCTCTAACTATATGTATATTTATCTACACTATCTCTTATTGACTATTGTATCTAATTACTTTAGGTCCGTTTTATTTTTTCAATAAGACATGGCAAATATCAATGTATCAAAAATAAATTAGACTTATTTTATCATCAATACTTATATCCTTATATTTAACCTTTTTTTCTTGGTCGTAATGAGCTTCCATAGTTTGATCGTGCGTTGATTCTTTCTAATCTTTCTGCTGTGTCCAGCAATAAATGAAACTACAATTAAAGTCTAACAGAAATATTTAAATTTCAAATAAAGTACTCTTTAATGACCAATCTGTATTTTCAGTCTCTTGATGAACAGTTAGTATTATTATAAAAACCTTAACTTCTTGTGTTAGTCCTGAATCACAAACTGGAGAGGAGCCCAATTCATACTGGTCTCACGGGAATATGAGGGGATGGTTTGAAGTCTCCCTATCTCCCTCCCTCCCTCTCCCTCTCTCCCTCCCTCCCTCTCCCTCTCTCCACAGTCAGACGCATCTGGAATCTGGAACCGGAATACTTCTTCTTGCACTTATTAATGTATCTTACATTTAAATCTATGTTAGGTTATATTCTTTTATGGGTAAAATGACGTCCTCTCATTGCTGAAAAATCCAGAGGGTTCAAACTTTTCTGGAAGAACTGGAGCTCTGAACTGGAATACTTGGAAAATATTTGGAAATTTCGGACTTTTTTTAATTATTTTTTTTTTAGAGATAATATAAACAACAGGAATAAATTACAGGAGATCCACAACATTTTAGATCTGCACGCTGTTTCCTCGGGGCGGAGGGTTTATTTCAGGGCAGAGCTGATCTGAGGCCAGAGAGGAGCTAAATGCGGCTGACTGGCGACCCTGCACCGGGAGCCATGAACAGCAGCGGCGGGTCTGGCAACTTCCTGCTGGTCCCCATACCGGAGTATCCCCTGCTGGACTGTGTGCCCAACAAGACGGTGAAGATTGTGGTGCTCGGGGCGAGCAACGTCGGGAAAACCGGTATGAGCGCACAGAACGGAGGAATTAATAGAAATGACGGGAAGAGAAAATGAAAAGTGGATGATAGAAGTTTTAAATCCAAACTGATTCAACCGTCAGTTTGTAGAGATTTAAACAGTTAAATGAGAGGCTGAGATTTAATCTGATTAACCAACTGACCACACAACGTGTTACTGTCAGGATTATCTTTGTGATATTAGTATTTATACTGTGTATAAGAAGGAATATTGGAGTAAAGTAAAGACGTTTGAATGAATTACCAATCATAAACGACAGGGGGCGACATTATGCGTTCTAATGCATGGAGTTTTTTCTTCACATTTTTCTTCTTATTTCTTTTCTTTTGTTTTTTTCTTTATCTTGTTTGGATTTTCTTTATTTTATTAAGCAGTGGAAGAAATACTTAGATCCTTTACTTAAGTGAGAATAAAAATACTCAACCGTAATTCCTGCAGTGATAATTTTACTGGAATCAAAGTATGAAAATATGATCAGGAAAATATAGTTAAGTGATCAATAACGCATTTCAGGGTTAGGTGAAATTATTATTTGTATTTTTCATTGGTATTATTATTAGGTATCCCAAGGAGGTTATGTTTATCGTTTGTCTGTTAGCAGGATTACTCTAAAAGTAATGAACAGATTTTGATGATTTTTTTGGAGAGGAACAACCCAAATCAACCCAAACATCATCTGGATCCAGAATGTTTGAAAGGATTTTTTAAAATAGATTGGGGCAATTACAAGATTTGTGCATCTAACTAAATTTTTCTTGAATAACTATCAAACTAATAATGACACCGATGTGATTCCAGATTCCAGGGGCAGGTTTTCACGGTCCAGGAGTCACATTATGAGGGTCAGCCCATCATGGGAGTGTTGCTTTTAGGTGCAATGGGGAAACTGAGCTGCCTTGCTGGTCTATTCTTAATATTAGAAGTAGAAGTAGTTGTATGTGAGTTTTAATGTCAGTTACAACTGTGAAAATGGTTTTATTATACTGTATCTTCTGTGTCTCTGAATGGAGCTTTTTAGATGTCACTGATGATGTCATAGTGATGTCATCAGGATGAGCTCATCTTGGGTTTGGAGACGACACATTTCTAAAGGTGTAAAGCTAAAAAGACATGTCAGGGAATGAGTGAGAGTTTAATAAATTAAGCAATCATGGTGCATTATGGGAAATGTAGGCTTGACTCATAGTAGATTTTTTTTGCTCCTCTGATGTCTCTTGTGAGACTGCCAACTGCATGAATCTCTCATGAGTTACCATTTAATGCTAATGATGCTACTTTGATGAAGCTAACATGGATCCTAAAAGATAAATTAGATTAAGATGACGCCACAAACGTCAGGAGGAGGAAAATAAAAGCCAGGAAAACAACAAGAGGTGGGCGAGGCGATCATTAACCAGAATAAAATGAAGGATTGCGACACCCGATTCTGAGTATGGGTGAATCGCTCCCTTCTTTCAGACTTTAGGCCTGTTTGTTCAGCTCATCACTCTGCAGAGATTGTCTCCCAAAAGGAAAATTCCAGCAGCACATGTTAGGAGCTAATGTCTAAGTGATATATAGGTCAGTAGGACAGAAGAGGTTACAGGGTTTTTCTAATCGAGACAAAAAACAAACCCCAGCATGTTTATTATGCACACTGTGGTGCAGCTTTAGAAATGATCTTTTTATTCTTTTTTTGTCTCTTTCCAGCTCTGATTGTCAGGTTTCTGACCAAGAGGTTCATCGGGGATTATGAAGCAAACACTGGTGGGTTTCACTCCATGTATCTGTAATAAGAGAGGGAATATATGCCCAAAAAAAAAATGCATTCACTGACTGACTGCATCCATCCTTCCTGTCCTTCTCCCCCAGGAGCGCTCTACTCCAGAAAGGTCACACTGGATGGGGAGGAAGTGTCCCTCCAGATCCAGGACACTCCCTGTGTCGCTCTCCAGGTAACGTATCGAGGCAGCAGCCATGATTCCAATCCATCCCAGAGTGTTCAAGTGATGATTGGAACATCTGGATGGAATCAGGGAAATGTTAACACCCTCAGTTTGAGCCAGTTCTTGATGGAAACCATCACTTTTCACTTTTCTAACTGGGAATGCACCAAATATCACACGACTTCCTGCTCTGCCAAAGTAATCATGGGATCATTTACCGAGTATTTAGCACTTGTGAGGTCTGTAATGTCATGTAACTAAAATAAATTACTCACATGTACTCAGTTACTTTCCACCCCTGAGAAGCTGTGATGGTTGGTTTCTCTATATTTTCTCTATTGATTATCCAGAGAATGAACTTTGAACTGAACTTGAACTCTTTCTGAGTGTATTCATGTGTTTCCAGGATGATGCTGAGGGTTTGTACTGCCAGGAGCAGATCAACAGGTCAGACTCATTCACTCAAATAGCAATGAAACCAATAAGTGTTATTCTGTACTGACTCTATAATGGCTGCACCTGCAGGTCCATCTACTGGGCCGACGGTTACGTGCTGGTTTTCTCCATCACAGACCACAACAGCTACCGCACCATCCAGCCGCTGTACCAACACGTCCGCCGCATACACCCCTCTGGAAACATCCCTGTCATACTGGTCAGTGTGTTTGTGAGTCTCAGTAGAAGAATCCAATCAGATGCTTATTTCTTACATTTTACAGTCCCATTCCTTAGAAGAGACAACAGTCACCTAGTAACCCTAATCCCAGTAGTCTAATCTAACCTGTAATCTGTAATCTACTGCAGGTTGGCAACAAGAGTGACCTGCTTAGAGCCCGACAGGTACCTGCAGACGAAGGCGAGACGTTAGCAGCTTCACTAGGTGTGGCGTCTTCCTCCTCCTCCTCCTCCTCCTCTTTCTCTCCCTCTGTTTATTCATACTTTATTTATTATTTTTCATAAATATATTTACCGTATATATATATATATATTTTTTTTTTACATGTCGTTCATTTTCAGTTATCTGTCCTCACATTCTCTCCTTTCACCTCCGTGGCTTTCAGGACCTTGAAGATGTTTTTGTTTTCATGCAGAATTCAGCCAACTCAGCAGACACAACCGTTCCAATAGTAGCCAAATTTTTTTTTTTTTTTAAAGGCATCTGACAGTTTGTTTATTCAAGCTCTGAGTCCATCGTCCAATTATAACCAGAGGCTCAGGGACACACACACACACACACACACACACACACACACACACACACACACACACACACACACACACACACACACACACACACACACACACACACACACACACACACACGTCTGTCTCCCTCTAAACTATATCCTGCCTGTTGCCTAATGAACGAGGAATGCTGAGTGTTATCTGACAGATAAGAGCAGCACTGATGTGGAAACTGCTTCTGCTCACAGGAGGGGTTTACTTCGAGGCCTCAGCCAGAGAGAACCACGAGGGGGTCCACGCCGCCTTCCTCCATCTCTGTCAGGAGGTGGGACTTTGCTATTTTTCTTAAGTTATTGGATGCAAAGTGTTTTGGCTCTGGGTTTGTCTGCAAACAACTAAAAGTTGAGTTTATTCCTGATTGAAGGCGTTTGAAGAAAGACGTTATGCACACTTTCAATCCATCAGACTTTCAGGGATGTTCACTTCCTGTGGGAACGCTGATTACAGACCATTTCCCACTGATGCACCAGAAGAAGAAAAAAGGGCAGAATGAGGTTTACCAGGCCTCACTGGTCTGTTCTGTATGTTTGCTTTTGAGGTTGTTTTTTTTTTTCTCCCAGAAGCTCATTACGTTTGGGTTTGTTGAGACTATTTACATGTCTGGTGTTCAAGAGAGCAGATCTACGTGCAGATCTACATCTTCTGCTGTTTTTCATCTTCCACTCCATCTTTATTATGATGCCAAAAAAAGGCCTAAAATGGCATGAAGAAATTAGAATGCAAACAGCAGCGTTTGGCAGCTAAAGAGCTAAATATTTAACTCTGAAGTTGGTAGCGACCAAAATGGAGCTAAAAGAAGAAGTTAGTTCTAGTTTTACTTATCAGGTGGCCATAATCCTGATTTAAAATGAATGCAATGAAATGAAATTGAAACTTGACTTTTACTGATGCAAATAGACACGACTTGGACTCGATTTCTCCACACTTGTCTTGGTTTTTTTCTCAGCGAGTCTCTGTCTTCTGTGTTCCAGGTGATCCGGGCTTTGGGAGGAGGGAATGGGGAGAAAAGAAGAGGAGGCCTCCACCTGGCCAGACCCAAATCTCCCAACATGCAGGAGCTGAAGAGGAGGTTCAGGCAGGTCCTCTCCTCCAAAGTCAAGTCGGCCACGACGCTCTGACTGCAGGACGGGACCCAAAACGTCACGCGGCACAAACTCAGAGCTTCCATGGAAATAAAAATGTTCTTCCTTGATGAAAGGCCTTCATATGGAAGACTTATGACTCCTAAGTTTGGGAATTCAAGTCGTTAATGGCATGAAAAGGAATCGGATGATTCTTTCTGTCATGACCGAAGCGTTTTAAAGATGACAGACAGTCAACATCAGACGGACGGATAAAGACTGAGTGGAGCTTAAGCTCTTCTCTGTCGGTCTGATGACGCTCATCCCAGGCAGAAAGGATGCTGCTCACACTGAACAAAGGCTGCTCAACAAACAGCTCATGTTGCGTCAGACACTTGGCCGTAAACTTCCAGACAGCTCGTGTCTCTGTTTCCTTGACTGTACATCAGGACAAAAGTGGATTTAATGTCAAATTCTTAAGGACAATTTCATGGAAAAACAGTTGCTTCTAATGTCATGTCATATAATATAATAATCATTTTTCCCACTACCTGTTGCAGTGAGTGTCCTCTATCCTGATTTTAATAGTGATTTCTTGCAACTGGATGAAGTTTGAAGCATCCCTTTTTCCAGATCTGCTGATTTTCTCCATCCTGTCTGTTAAAGACTTAGAGTCTCATTAAAAAAGTGGTCTGAACCAGAACAGGAAATGACCCCAAACACGCCAGCATTTGAGGTCTATCAGAGACAAATGCTGACATTTGACAGCAGGAAGGGAAGCCTTCTGTAAAAAAACAAATCAAGGACAAACTCCTGATGGGTATGGAAGACGAAGGCTGCCGATAGTAAAATCAAATCATTTAATCCTATTGAAATTTAATGTTTTTGTGCACATTGTACAAAATCAAAATCCATAACATAAACTCCAATCAATTATTTCCAAAATAAAAATAGAAAGTTGATTAACCAAAATTTTCCTGTGTATTCCAGAGGATAACTTTGCCATAATAATTATGAAATTGAACGTAAAATGACTTTTGAAAAGTTTTCTTCACTATTAAAGTAAACCAGTGGTAGTTGTGGCTATGCTTCAAACAAGAGATGCAATGAAATAACATAATATTAAGTCATATAAAAAAAAGGTTATTTCCACTTCATTTGACAAAGGGGACATAAAGGCTTGTCTGTCCATCAGTGTTTTAAGGGAGTATGGATCCCTATGTTTCCTCAAAAACTGGTGGACAGAATACAATGAAATTTCACACATGCTTTGTTGGGGCCCTGAACATGTGTTTCTCATAATTGGTCTCTAGTTTTTCCAGTAGCATGGGCATCTGTGTCCCTGAAGACAAATTTTAAAAATTCTTTAAATAAAATGAGCTTAAATCACTTTTTTTTGGCCTGTATTTAAAAAAAATAATTATTTTTTGTTTATTTAAATTTTATCAAGGGGCCCTGAACATGTGTATCTCATAATATAGTTTTATAGTTTTTACAGTAGCGTGGGAATCTGTGTACTTAAAGACAAATTTTTTAAATTACTTTTTTTGGGCCTGAATTAAATTTAAACTTTGGTCTGAAAAAAATTATATATTTTTTCATTCAAATTTTGTCACACAACATGCACACAAAAAATGAATAGCAATTTTTAACTTTAGTACTGGCAGCCATCAGCTCATTCAGCTTTTTATTCATGTGTTAAACTGCTACGAACACCAGAGTCCATTAATGCTTTGTTTAAGTTACTGGAGGTGTAATTAGACTTGTTTTAAACGCCTTAATTCATCTTCAAAATGCCCAAACTCCTCCCAAAGCTCTGTCCGATACACTACATACTTGTGAACGCACGTGACTCACATTTACAAGCCTCAGTTTGCCCATAATTGTGACAAAGCAAACTTTTTCCACCATAGCTCAGCCCAAAGAATCCAAACTATAGGTGTGAAAGAACATTTAATGGCCTGCAGTCTGCAGGGTATTTCATTTCTATTGTTTCTTTAGTGTTCTCTGGATTTAATGTTGCTTCAGAGGCCTTTGCTTCTCAAAAAGAAGGTATTTCTTATTTCACAGCTTTGTGGAGACCCTCTTCTCAGCTTGAGCAGTTTTCAGGAAAGACTATACTGCTTGTGTTCATGGTTCTTGTAATAATATAGTCGTTTAATTCAGTCTGAAAAGAACGGGGAATTGGGTCAAGTACGTAAAAGGAAGTATAGGGAAGTGTTTTAGTGGTGTTTGTTTTTTCTGCTGTTCTCATGACCTCTCCTCTCGTCGACACACACACAAAATTCCCAGTAAAGACAAATTCCTCAGCATCTGGGTTTCTGTCTTGGTCAGTGAACTGCCATACACACGCACACGCACACACGCACACGCACACGCACACGCACACGCACACACACACACACACACACACACACACACACACAGACACACACACACAGACACACATGCACCCTTGAAAAATTGTTTGCTGACCCCAGCTGGAGACTTTTAACCCTCTGACCTTTAAAAGCAGCAGGGCTCCATCAGAGTCTGGAAACATGTTGAGATAAAGCTCGTCAGCTCTCTGTGTATCCAGACAAAAATCCTGAGATGGCATTTGATAAATGCAACACAAAACTAAATCACCGGTGTGTGCATGTATGTGTGTGAGGCCAGGATCACTTTCCGCTACTTGATGTCTAATTTCCTTTTCTTTTGAATAACTGAGGAATGCCTCCCAGTAATCTGACATGCTAAATGTGAGTTTATTTGATAGATGCAGAGTTAATGTGGCATTTATGGGGCCACATTTAGAAAGTACAGCCTCTGTTCCCTTTTTTGGTAAGGTGAAAAGAGAGACAAAGTCAACTTCTGGATTCTGTTTCAAAACACAGGAAAATCAGAGCAACATTAACAGTCACTAAATTTCCAGTTCTGCAGCAGAATACTATAATTCAAGGCTACCAAGCAGTTCATTACAATTAACTAGACAGGCACAGAAACAATGATGTGATAACTCAGTTGCTGCTGAGTTATTATAATGCTGAACAGAGAGCGACCGTTTGCACGTACAACAGACTGAATGTACTTTGAATAGTGTAAATCATTGCTGAATGTTGTGGCTCTATGAACAGTGATGCATAGTTACATACAATCTGAAGTGCAATTGATCGCTATGTTTTTATGAAAAAAGTCAACATTGTCAGTGACGAACAATGACGATAAACTGATTTGTGATCTCCAACGAGCGTCAGACTGAAGCTGTTTATCACAGTGAGGAAATTGCGTGTTTTAGTACGAGAACCAATCATTCATCAACCAACATCTTTGCTGCTCAGACTCTTCAGGGAGATTGTGATCAGAGGCATCTGCCTCAAGCAGCAAGATATATCCCCCAAATGGATTTCAGACACTGGTGGTGGTGGTGGCTGATGACTCTGCTGGGCCTGACGAGGCTTATGTATAAAGTAAGTCAACTTCTAGATGTTTGTTAAAATAGGTCAACGGTGACTTTTGGTTTAACACGGAGCATGAAGACCGGTCTCCTTGGCAAATATAGTGTGTTTGCTCGACCCATCCACTGTCACAACCTCCTTCATGTGCAGACTGTTGTGCTCTTTACACAACATTAAGTAGTATATGTAGACATTCTCGTATTAATGGTGGTGGTGACACCACATTGTGGAGAAACAGTAAAACTGTGTGATAGTAAAAAGTGTAGAGTAAAAATGTGATAATTACTCTTCCAAAGCTTCATGGGCTGTTTTTTCTGTTTTAAACAGATGATGTAACTGGGCTGTTTCAAGTGTTTTGCTTTTACTTTGTGATCTTGGTAACTTGGGATGATGTCACATACTAAGCCGTTGTAAAATTTAAACCTTTAAGACTTAAAAACCAATTATGCAAAGACTAATAGTTGACCTTGCTTGCAGTTCGGAGGTTCTGTCAACAGAATCTATTTAATCAATAATGGGGAAAAACTGTGTTTAGTTTACTTTATTTTAATATGGACACACAAAAAAACACTTAAACCCCCCCCAACAACCAAAAAAAAGAAATATGTCTGTGCTCTGGATCTTTTGACCGCTATGGGAAAGCATTTAATCCACATCAGTAGTGTGGAGGACATAACCCAGCTGTATGTCCATGTGTCTTAATGTATCATTCTGCTATCTGTGGGAGGCAGCAGGAAGTCCTGTCTGGGACGAAGTTAAGACCTCAAACCCAGAGACAGAAAGGAAGGAGCAGATGGCTGCAAGAAGATCCAAGACTTTAGGAAATAACATAAAATATGACAAAGATAAAAATGATAAGAAAGAGGAGAGTGAATCATAATGTCTCCATATTAAAAGAGTGTTGACAGAAACAGGGAGGGAGGGAGAAAGAGGAGACAGTGAGAGGCTGTTGAAGGGAGAGAGTCGGACAGAAAAGTATCAGCTTGTTTTGACGGACATAAAACAAGTGAGCATCAGCTTTCCGCACAAAACACGATACCAAATGTTTGACTCCCCAACACAACAATACTTTTATGAGTGACAGCTAAAAAAAACACTGAAAGGCTAACGCTGCTTTGTGATGATTAAAATCAAGAAGCTTAATGTTGTTGATGTGTGTCTTTAGCATTTTAAGGAAGTGGAACGAACAAAGCGCAGAGAGGACCAGAGTTGTAGGGTCGAGACTCGGTGGTGAAGCGATAAAGTGTAAAAAGTCTCCGTCCTGTTGCCGAAACTTTTGAAACTTCTCTGCCCCACTTGGGTTGTATCGATGTGGATGTAGAGGACGTATGGAGGTATGTACGGTTTGAATGGACGTATCCATTTACCTACGCAGAGGGAGCATAAATGGGCCTTAATGCTGCAGGCTTGAGACTCAAAGTGAGAACAGACCAACTGACCATCAGGGACACTTGCTTCCATAATGAGAACAGAATTTAACCTTATAATCAAATTGCCTATGACTGGTCGTCTTGATGTGTTCGCCCCATTTCTTACACCATTCTTTAACTGCTTCCTGTCTTGAACTCCAAGAAAAACTTTTGTTTATACCTTTTGGCCTCTTCCTTGAATTCCCTGCTAAATGGATGTAAGTATAGGGTTAATGCACAAACATGTGAGGTCTGTCTCTATTTTTGGCTCCAAAGCTCCCAGTGGGCAACACATTTAGCTTCCCATTTCCCCTCTCTCCATGACCGGTCTCAGTCTTCCCCTCTTCTCATAGTATTTCTTGAGACTAAGAAAGGCAACCAAACCAAGTTTTAACCAGGCCAACAGTAAACTGTCCAACAATAGTTGAAAGACAGCAGCACTTTTCTAAAAGATGTGGAAATTCTGGTCTGTCTCCAATCCCTCAGTCCGTGTCTTTATCAACAGTTTGTTTTCAACCACGTCTCTGCCTGCAACGGCACCTTAGCTCACATCATGTTTTTAAGATAAATGATCTTTGCTTTTGAATCTCGCCACAAATTCTGTGTTGTTGCAACTGGAACGCTTTCAAGATAAGCAGCTCTTTCTTGTTAACTTTGGAGGCTGATTCATTGATGAATCACATGGAATAAAAGAGAGAGAGAGATAACTAGCTGCTGTAAAAGGCCTGTTTAGATTCGGACCGCTTCAGTCTCAGGTCTCAGTCTCCACTTCCATATGTTCTGAACTTTTAGTCCTATAACTAATATAATCATTGCATTGTGACTTTTGTGCTGGACTTCCGATATTTAGACACAAATTTCAAATCAAACCCCAGAATTCTTCCTGTTTAGCTGTAGTTTTGTCAAAATGCTTTAGACTAACTTTTAACTAACTCTTGCAATAATGTTAGAAATAGTATGAAAGTTTGGGAAATTGGAAAGACTGATCCCAATATTCTACCTGCATGCTAACATATAGGCCTGTCTACTGCCAATAGATAGTTAGCTGTCGTAGCACAAAGACTGAAAACAGCTAGCTTCGCTACAGATTAAACAAAATTGATCAAATGTGGCAATTATTGAACTTTTGATGTGCTGATTGGCTCATTTTGTTATCTTTGGGCGGAGCTAGTAGTGTCAGTCACGCTAAGTCCGCTAAGTCAATTCACGTCCTCCGCTGTGAATGGTCACAGTAATATTACAAATTAAATTATTTTAACAAGGCATTTACTATTGCATGTGATATGTTTGCATTGTTAACATATTAGTGAAGTTGTCAGCATTACAGTTTTTGCAAGATGTCTGTAATTATAGATATTGGCCGTCTAATCTATAGCTTTATTTATATGAACATGATCATCAGGGCATCCTTATTGTTTTCCGAGTTGATCATGTGAGCGCATGTTTTTCAGAGATCGGAAATTCACAAATTGGGATCCGTCGTCTTTCCCGCATTGTTGTTTCCAAAGCAGGAAGTGCTATTTCTCTTTCAGATAACTCAGTGTAGTTTATAATACATGTCAGAGCTCTCCGTCTGTGTGTTTCAGTGTATCTCTATGTGAGGACATGTGATACGAGAGAGGTTTTAGAGATCCTGTCGTTGCCACAACAAATAGAAATCAACCCCAGTGACTTTGTGTGCATGCTTTGGTGTGAGCTCAGCAACCACCGAGGCGAGCTGCCTCCTGGACGCCGGTGAAGTCAGTGATACAGACTCCTGAGCCAAACTATTACAAAATGAGAAGGAAAACAGAAACCATGTGTCTGTGTGTTTGAGGAGGAAACACAAGAACTCAGTTAAATGTTTTATAAATCTTCCTTTTAAAGAGAGGTCATTAGTCAGAAACACATCCACACACCTTTTTCTTACTGTCTCTTTGGGATTAACATCAAATGGGGGGCAAGAAGGAGTCGGGGGGGATGAGTCATTCTGGATTCATCAACATTACAGATGTCCTTGTTGAATTTCCCAAAACTGACTCAAGTTGTCTTTGCTGGAATTTGACTTGCAGAGCCTCAGCGTGATCTCCAACTTCTGTTCTTTCTCCTCCTCCCTCTGATTTTTCATTAATTCCACTCTTCTTTACTACATTTCAAACTTTTCATCGTTCCTTCTTTGATGTGTGGTCCAATTACACACAGCATCAGATAAGGCGAATTAGCAGCCTGACGGAGGAAGAAAGGCACTGAATGGACATTTCAACACAAGTCAATGTGGAATCGACTGCTGTTAAATATATGATGTGGTGTAAAGGATATAATAGAAGGACTGAATGATCAGGTCCTGTGGTTTGATCTACCAGGATGACATATATGACCAAACATTAGACTGAAATGTTGTTTAAATGTGCATCAAAAAGAGGCGGAGCAACACAAACTTTCATTTAGAGTCGTTTTTCTGTCCTCCTGATGAATATAAGACCAATACTCACTATTAAAATACTCACCTACCACAATTATGTATGTTATTTAACGCTGTCTGAAACAAGCTAAATACCAACCGTTAAACACGGTCAAGATGTTTTAATTCGACTGGTTTCTAGGAAGGAATTCTTTCGTGAAATTTGCATAATGTCAATTATGCATGTTCATCGAGCAACAGGTGGCGCTAATGCTCCATTTAGGGGCCAACATGTTATTGAAAAAGACAAAAAAGCTCCACTTATATGAGTCGCCTGTACGTCATGTTTTATTTAATGAATCTGTCCCATGTTCTTTTTGTTGGAGCAGCAACCAGTACATTTTTTTGGTGTAAAAATCAAACAAACCCACTCATGTAAAACACTTTAAAGCCCAGGAGTAACGTCACCTGAGGGCCTCATTCAGCTGCTGTCTGAAAACCTGTTCTGTCCTGTGTGAGGCCTTGTCGTGGTCGCCCCCCCGCCCCTCCACCTCCCGGTGCCGGTCAGTCTTGAGAATGAGGGGCCCGCCGTCACTGGACGCTAAGTGGCCGTTTCATAAAGATAAGTGCCAGTCAGGAATGATCAATTCAAAGAGATGCTTCTGGCAGAGACTGTCAACACCTGGATATAAGGAGAGCGTCTGGATGAGTCCAGAATCCTGTAGACCTGCTTCAGAAGTCAAGACAGAGAGTCCTCTCTTAAGTCCAGAAATGAGAAATAATTGGTAACCATATAAAATGAAAATTTAAATGTCTGTTACATTTTTATTGTATATAATACCAGCAAAGGGGACAGCATGTAGCAGGTAGATTCTAGAAGTACCACTGCCATTGCTACGTTGCTGATGCAATGGTTCCCAAACCTTCTAGCCTTTGTTAAGAGGTGCATGTCTCTGGATTATACCTAATCAAATAGTAAAAGTAGAACAAAATAAAAGCCTCAAGCATTCAGGGATGAGCAGCAGCTGACAGGGATCTGATGAGCCGTTTCCTGTCTGACTCCAAAGCTTCAGATTTTTACCTCCGCCAAAGAGGTTTTATTATTACGACGCCGGTTGGTCTGTCTGTTAGCAGGATTACTCAAAAAGTTATGGAAAGATTCTGATGCATTTTTTGGGAGAGTTTGGATACGGCCTATGGAACAATCCATTCGATTTTGGAGGTGATCCAGATCATCATCTGGATCCAGAATTTTTACCATTGCAGGATAGGAGCAGTTATATCCTTTTTGCTTCTAACTTCATGGATAATTCCTACAATGATTGGACAAAAATTAGATGACATCACCATAAGATCTAGCACACATCAGAGTCCGATCTGGATCCAAGTCATATTCTGCATCAGTTGATCTAGAATGTTTAAATGGGAAGCACATTGAGTTTCCTTGTAATAAAATGTGCTATATAAATAAAATAAAATTGCCATTGCTGAATATGGGGTTTAAATCATTTGTGTCCAGTTATATGCAGCTGTTCTTTTTTTTAATAGGAGGCTAGCTGACTGGCTAACATTGCTATCCATATCACCCGCTGTATTTTGTATTTTATCCTCAAATCTTGGCTGTATGGGTTTGTGCTTACAGTTGTCATGTAACTTTGAGTTTCCTGTCTCGTCTGTCAAAGCACTTTGTAAACAGCTGTTTTTAAAGATGCTATATAAATAAAGATTATTATTATTATTATGATTATAACTTCTGATCTACTCCCAACTTTAAGCAGCATGTGTTTAAATGTGTGACTGCAGACTTTATGGAGTCGTCGGGTTCATCTGGCAGGTCAGGATCCACATCTGGACTGATTTGTCTTGGTTTTGACATAATGTAGCCGAGTCAGCCTCAGAGAGGGTGAGAGAGGGAGACAGTGTGAGTTAAAGGGGATACAGGTTATGGCTTTGTGGTGCAAACCTCACCTCTAGGAACATAAAACGCACAGCAGGGATTTATTAATGCTGATAGAAAATATAAAATTTGATTCCTTCACGTTTCTTAATCCTGATTAATCTCACTTTTATTCTTGTTATTGAGGGAAAACAAAGTTAAAAAACTATGTTTGAGTCATGGCAACCAAGTAAACCCCAAAGGAGAGGGTGAGCCCGAACTGTTTTATGAAGAGAGAAATGCTGAATCAAACAAGCAACTTAATCCCAATGACGTTTACCCTGCAGAAATGCATCATGACACTGAAGAAGTGGGACTGGGTTCAAGCACAGAGCTTTTTCTTCCAGAAAACGCCACACACAGAATAGTTTTCTGTACAGGCGACTCGTTTAAGTGTCTGGTTGGCGTTTCTGCATCGTGCTGCCCTCTAGCTTTCAGAGAAACACTGGATTGTGTTCAATATGGAGGAAAAGGTAATGAGACATACTAAACTAACAAGGTCTGATAGGAGACAACCCGACTCCATCACTGACACACTGGAGAAAAGAAATGTATTTTTATTTGTCTATAGTAAGGATTATTCCCAGTGAAAAAAACCTTAGAACAAAAGAAGTTTGTCTCGTTTGTTATAGTTTGCTTTGTTTGTTTTGACTGATGTTTGTTGGGTTGACTTTGAAAATAAATTTTAAATAAAATCTTACCAACGACACAAATGTCCCTACTGGAAAAACTCAATGTCGACGCTGGGTCAAACTACAAGAACAGGAGCGTTGGGAGACCATAAAGTTACATATATATATGCAACACCTGCATGTCTGTTAGAACAAACACCTCCAGCTTGGATCAGTCCATAAGGTTTGTCATTATAACAGCTGTTCCAGGTCAGCATTTCCTGGACCGCTTGGCAGATTTTTCCAAATATTTAAATCACCTGTTCCCAACCCTGATGCTTATCTCTGATAAAAGTTTCATGCAATGCTGTGTCAAACATTTCTTTTTTTTTAATGGTTGCCTTCAGGGTTCTCACGAGAAAGTGAAAACAAAATCATAAATCCACCTTTTTATCCAGATCTACTCCAAAATTCATTGGTTCCTCCTTTAAAGCGACGCCCACTCTTCCACCCAGTTTCATAATAATCCATAAATTACACACGAAGCTGTAAATCATCATCATCATCATCATTATTAGTCTCACTTTACCTCCATCAGTGCAGCTTACAGCTCCACAGGTCCTGATTGGATTTGATATAATCTGACAGGACGGGTCACACACATTGTTCTAGGCCATCTCTCACACACACACACACCTTATTTAGAGTTACATGTGTGTGTCCTCATAATGCAGCGACGCTCACCTGGTTCTACTGGTGGAGAGGAAATTACAGGATGTTTATCTTTGGCGTGTTTTCTGCATTTGGATGTCAGGAGTAGAGGAAGTGATGAAAATATCCACTGCTGTGGTGCCTTGGTGGAAGAACAGCACATCTCATCAATGCATGGTAGGACTCCTATAATGACAATATGACAATAATTACAATCATGTAAATATAATATATTATATTTACATGATTCACTCCAGAAAATAGCTGCTGTTATAGGATGACTGTGTACTAAATGGTAAAAAATACTAATTTACTACTTAAATATGTATGTAAAATAAAGAAAATGCATGTAAGTGTTAAAAGTACTCAATGCAGAAATTCTTATTAGACTTTTATTACTCATGCATTAATGTAAATGCAGGATTCTACTGTTGTAGTTGGTTGATGTGGGGTTAATTATTAACTATTTTGTACATGATCATTTTCATTATGGTTAAATCTGCTGATTATTTCCTTTATTAATTGATTGCTCTGTTTGTAAAACTTCATAAAAATGGTGAGAAATGCCATCACAGTTTCCCAGATACCAAAGTGACGCCTTCACGAAGCTCGTTCTGCCCACCCAACAGTACAAATATCAAATGATTGCTAATAATATTATATTATATAGGTATCTAGGTCATTGCAGATAATCCTGTCACTGTAGCTGACTGATCCAGGTACAGTCCCTGAGTCTGAAGTCACTCAACTGCTCTTAGAAGACTTTTCCATTTAAAAGTCTAAATCTTATAAATCTACAGCTTGCTAAAAGTTAACTTTTTTTAACAGGAATATCGGCTGATTTAATGCAGATAAGTGTAGAAAAGTAGTGCGATCATAATATTAATAATGCCATCATAATATACTCTGTTAACATTGACGTTATCGTTGTTTATCTTGTGACCCTTTAGACGGATCAGACCAAGGTTGGAAACCACTGGAATAAACCAACAGTATATAAAGTACCTAAGACAAGCTCCGCCTTAAGCAGGAACAACAGAAAAACTGTGCTTTTACTTTTGATACCTTAAGTAAATTTAGCTTATAATACTATCGCTGCAAAATCAATTCACTTTTCTCCAAATTCTTCATTTTTCCAGGGAAGCAGCGCCTTTAGTCCGTCTTTCACCAGCTACTCCTGAGCCTTGAGATGCAACCACAGCGCCGTGCCTTCATCGTCTTACCTCAAACCCCAGGAGAAGCTCCTGACATCGACCCATCATCCTTTCTTCCTCCTGTCAACCGTTTGACTCCACCCCAACCTCCATGCTGCTCCTCTCCCACTCTTTCACCCATGAGGTTCCTCCTGGTTCTCCTGGCGGCCCTGTCTTTACTGCCCTGTCCAGCACAGTCAGCCTGGTTTCGCGTTGGGGTGGTGGGACCGTGGGGGTGTGACCCTCTCTTTGCTAAGGCTCTTCCCAGTGTGGCGGCACAGCTCGCCGTCAACCGGATCAACAGGGACCCCTCGCTGTCCTACGCTGCAACGTTCGACTACACCGTGCTGCAGGTAGGATGCACTCAGTAGACCATACAGTTCCTCAACAACACCAAGGCCAAACAAATCGGTTCAAATCAAACACACCAACAAACAGACAGGTGAAAACAACCTCATGGTGGAGGTAATGAAACCACTAAATCAGTATTATCTGCTGCCGATACACATGAATCATTCCACAGTTTAATGTCTGTGTGCAGAAAACACTTTCCATCAGCTGAGGTCAGCGAGTTCGGTGAGTTTGCACCGAAGCTAAGAGGGGCAGGAAGAAGTTCTTCGGTGCAGATGCAATGAAAAGTTCATATTAAAGAGACCGTTCAACACTTTCTTTATCTCGTCCATAAAGAAAATAATACAGTCCAACTGAAAGAAGCCCAAACTAAACCCACAAAGAAAAGTCAGGGGACGAATGGAGAAGTAAGAGAGTTGCAGTTACAGGTTTGCTGGTTCTACATTGATTCATTTATGGATTGTCACTTTTCAGGTGCCATGTGAGACCTCAAGGGCCCTGGAAGCTTTCATAGGTTTCCACACCAAGGCCTCTGGGTACATCGGACCAGCCAACCCAGGATACTGTGATGCTGCTTCAATGCTGAGCAAAGGCTGGAACAAAGTAGGTGATGTCTGAATGGTGTTTTAGATTTTAGATTTGCTACGATGACATGTGCATTTTGCCCTCTACTCTCCAGGCATTGTTTCCTTGGGGTTGTGTTGGCTATGAGTTGGATGATGTTCGGAGCCACCCAACCTTTGCCCGCTCTATGCCGAGGCCCACTTGGGTCCTGCTCAGCCTCATTAAGTACTTCAGGTGGGCTCATATTGGCATCATCTCATCCTCAGACGACATCTGGGTGGAGACTGCCACCAAGGTTTGAATATTCATTCAAATTATTGACTATAGTATCTGCCTGGATCTGTTCGATGATCTAACAACAGTGCTCAGATTTGTCTGTTTTTTTCATTTGCTCTAACTTCCTGTTGTTTCAGCACCCCGATTTCTTTTGTTCATGGTTTTTGGCTGCTCTATGTTGGGTCTGTTTTCCCGACCAGGTTGCTGATTCGTTGAGGAGCCACGGTCTGCCAGTCAAACTGGTCAGTTTTATGGAGAACACACCTCACGGCATAAGACGAACTCTGTCCAAGGTCCGCAAGATGAGCGAAATAAGAGGTGAGTTCCAGTTGTGGTGTGAAGAAGCTCTTTGCTACAGACACTAAAATATTTATTTGACTCTTGTCCTAGTGGTGATCCTCTGCATGCACTCAGCACTGATTGGTGGTGAGGCACAGAAGCTGCTCTTGGAAACAGCCTATGACATGCAGATGATCGACGGCTCCATGGTCTTTGTGCCCTACGATACCCTGCTCTACAGCCTGCCCTACCACAACGTGACCTACCCGGCTTTGAAGAGCAGCAGCAAACTTTTGCGTGCCTACGACGCCGTGCTGACCGTCACCATTGACTCACCCCAGGTGTCGTTCTATGAGGCCTACAGGGAGGCCATGGAGAGGAGGGAGGTGGCCAGGACGCTGATGCCACAGCAGGTGAAGCATGGAGGTGTAGAGTTTGGAGAGTAGGGCTCATGCACTGAAGTTCAAACTGACAAGTGTCCTTGCGTCCTGCAGGTGTCTCCTCTGTTTGGCACCATCTACAACTCCATCCTCTTCATGGCTCATGCGGTTCATCGTGTCCGGCAATCTGGGGAGTGGATGTCTGGGGGAAACCTGGCAAGACACACCGAAAACCTGGCCTTCCAGGTACGATTAGGATCATGAGAGAGACAACAATTTATTATAAATTCTGAGACATAAACTTTTTACACCAAATTTGACTATATCATATTCACATTTCTGATATCCAAATCCAACACCTCCAGCTCTCTGGCTTGATAAAATGACCAAAGCCCTAGAAGTGCACTTCCAGCTCTTATTTACATCGCAGGGTTTCAGCTACCCCATCAAAACCAGTGGGTCTGGAGCAGCTCTGCTGGACTACCTCATACTGGACACAGACGGAGTCTCCTGGGAGCTCCGGCCAACATACAGGTAAATGAGGACTCAGGTAAAGGACCTCATTTATAAAACAGACTTACGATCAATTTAGGACTGAAGCAAGAAACCTCGTAAAAGTGCAGTAGTTACCTCCACCAAGAGGTGATGTTTACACTGGCCTTGGTTCGTTGGTTTGCAGGATTTCACTAAAACTACTTAAATTATTTTGGTGAAATTTGGTTTACGGGTTGGGTAAGTAGCAAGGAAGAACCATTATACTTTGTTATCATTGCTTCAATAACTTTAATTGATCAATAACAGGATTGATACGGAGGTCAGTATGGTGCGTTTCCTGGGTCGAGACATCCACTTCCCTCACGGCTACCAACCCAAGAAAGACTCCCCCTGCTGGTTTACTCCTGGAGTCATTTGCTCAGGGGGTGAGGAGCACACAAACATACATGCTGTATACTCTACACCAGAGCATGCTGGATGTTCAAGGAAGTTGAAGGAATGTTGAAAGTTCAAGCATTTTTATCCAAATTACGTTCAGTACAGAGCTGTCAAACATTCTCATTAGATTTCCATCATGTTACACCTCTTTTTAAATGTCACCTGTTTTTCCAGCGGAACTTTAAAATCCTTGGAAAAGTTGACTGACTTTTTCTGTCTCAGGGGTGGATCTGTTCTTGGCACTCAGCATGATCCTCGGAGCGATCGCTGCCTCTTATTTTGCAGGGGTACTGATTTACTGCATCAGGTACAAAGTCATGTTGATGTGGTCTGAAAGGTCTAGAATATATTTAGAGTTCAAATAAAAATGAATCACTCCCAGTGAAACAGTTATTAAGAGCTGCAGCAGTTGGTAGGTAGGTTTGATTTGAATATCAGTCAAGAAAAAAGCTGTTTTTTGTAATCGGTGGTTACTTGTGAAATGCAGGACGGATTCATGAAAGTCTATCTGTCTCTCCACATATTTATTGCTGCCTAGGAGATGCATCAATCAGATTCGACGGGTTCGGGGTCCAAACAAGATCTTGCTTACTCTGGCTGATGTCACGTTCATAAACCCGTCACTTAGCAACAAGGTCAGCCCCTGTCCCGTTGACTCAGCCCCTGTCCCGTTGACTCTGGGTTTTGCTTTGCTGTGGTTGTCCTTAAATCTAGTTCAAACTAAGTTTCTGTCTCACATCCTGGTCTTGACACCTTATAGAAGCTGAGTCTGGACGACAGCAGGATCAGCGGCATGAGGAGCGTGTCAGAATGCAGCATCACTTCACCACTCTCCACCCAATCACCGGCCACCTACGAGAACTCCAACGTCGTCATTTACGAGGTGGGACACTCGGTTTAGTCTGTACAGCACAATTACAGCGCTCTTTCAACTCCTTATGTCTTATGTGTTTGAGCTTGATTGAGACTTTGTCCAGGTGCCGAGTGCAGAATTTCTCATTTAGTTGGTTCTTACGTTTTGGAAATTCACTATCCATCATAAGAAAATCATTTTCAACTCTATCATCTTTTCATTTTGGTTTGAGGGTCATTTGTCCGTCTTCGTGCTTAAGATGCAACTGCTGATTGGATGCTTCTCTCCCCCTAGGGTGACTGGGCGTGGCTGAAAAGACTTCCTGATGGGGCGTTTAGCAGCATCAACCCCAAAACCAACAGTGTTTTTGAACTGGTATGTGGCAATGCTGTAAAACAAAGATAGTTATCATGAAGTTAAAGGTAGATGATAGGATGCTTGGCTCCAATAGTGGCCAATAGCTGCACAGTCTCCACCACGTCTTTTAAACTAAAAAATTACACGTAGATTTGGTACGATTTGTTTGACTTCAATCTTTGACCTCAAGATTAAGTGATCCAGATTCATTGATTTTTTATAGGTATTTATTACTTTGACTAAGATGTTCAGGTCATCCACTTCCCAGTAAAGTCGAAGATGGAGTGATATTAACCAGTCAATCAGCTTTCTCCTTGTTTTAAAGTTAGCTCTATTATGTTGGTCTTTGACAATCCATAGGCAACACTCTAATTTAAATGAACAAAACAAGAAAATGCATGAAAAACACAGAAATCATATTGTTAGGAAATAAAGACGAATACTTTTTTGGCTACAGATGAAGGACATGCGTCACGAGAATGTCAACCCTTTCCTGGGTTTCTTTCATGACTGTGGCGTGTTCGCCATCGTCACCGAGTTCTGCTCCAGGGGAAGTTTGGAGGACCTGCTGCTAAACGACGACGTCAAACTGGACTGGATGTTCAAGTCTTCTCTGCTACTGGATTTGATTAAGGTCAGTATGGATGGGAACAGAACAGGAGTAGATGTGGCTTATTTTGTCCAGCTAATAGTAAAAAACCTCAATATTATTCAAAATGTATTAAAGTAATTAGCAATGACACTCAGTGGCACTCTTAACTATATGTTAAAATACATTTTCAAAGGCCATACCTTAAAAAAAATGCTTTTAGATCTGCACCTCACTCATAAATACCAAAAGCATCTATTTGTGATTTTTTTTATTCCCACTTTATGGGTTATTTCGAAAGACTGTAAGGAAAATGTTGGAAAATGTTGGAATACTAGTTAACAATACAAAAATCTTCCTGGAGCAGCTTCTTTTTCCAGATCTCCTCCAAAATTTTATGGGTTCTTTCTTTGCCCATGCCCCATCCGTGCACCAAGTTTTGTAAAGATCCGTCCAGTGATTTTTGCTTAATCCTGCTATATAAAATAAAATAAAATATTTCATGCTATAAAAAGAAAATACTCACAGTGCTTGAGTACAGTGCTTGAGTAAATGTTTTCTGTCTCAGGGTATGAGGTACCTCCACCACCGCGGAGTATCCCACAGTCGCCTGAAGTCCCGTAACTGTGTGGTGGATGGGCGTTTTGTCCTGAGGGTCACAGATTACGGCTACAAAGAGGTTCTGGAGGCTCAGAGGTTCCCCCACATTGACCCGCCTGTAGATGGTGAGAGAACAGATAAAGATTATGAATCCAATCACGGTCTGCTTCTCCTGGTTTCAGAAGAAGTTAATGCAGTTTGTGTGTTCCAGAGCTGATGTGGACGGCTCCAGAGATCCTCAGGATCCCTGGGCATCCGGGCCATCATGGGACAATGTCTGGTGACGTGTATAGCTTTGCCATCGTCATGCAGGAGGTGGTGATCAGAGGACCTCCATTTTGCATGTTGGACCTGTCCACCACAGGTAGAATGACAACCTCACAAATTCACAACAAACATGAAAAAGCAGAAAAAAAACTGTTGAATAGGTAAGTTACGGGAGAACTTGAGGAACCAGCCCCAGATGTAGACACTGGAGGCTCCCCCACTACGAAAGGAAGGCTAACTGGCTAACGTTACCATTCCTATGCCAAACTGCTAGCTTGTCTAAACAGCAACAGCTAATGTCTCTCTGTGTTTTAGACATAATTGAGAAGCTACGTAAGCCTCCTCCTCTGTGTCGCCCGGTTGTCAGTCCGGACTACGCTCCGTTAGAGTGTATACAGCTTATGAAGCAGTGCTGGAATGAACAGCCGGACAAGAGGCTGACTTTTGACGAGATCTTCGACCAGGTAGACTTGTTGGGATGTTGGCTAATTGCCTTTTGTTGGCTAATTAATTGATGGAAAAAACTGTTGCTGTACTTCTTGTCCTTTATTCCAATCTGTCCTCTCAGTTTAAGAACATCAACAAGGGGAAGAAGACCAACATCATAGACTCCATGCTGAGGATGCTGGAGCAGTACTCGTCGAACCTGGAGGAGCTGATCAGGGAGCGAACGGAGGAGCTGGAGATCGAGAAACAGAAGACAGAGAGGTTGCTGACACAGATGCTGCCTCCGTGAGTCAATGTGGAAACACCATAACACCGTAATCACTGCTGTGCAATGAATGTTGGAATAGGGTGGGCTGCGAACAATCCATCGAGTGGATACTTCTCGGACTGGGAAAAAGAGGCCGCATTTGTGGGCCGCATTTGAAGGAGTCTCCTGATTGTGACAGGCCTAGTCATGCTGCAGTGACGTATTTAGTCTAGAAATGCAGCCTTCGGAGGATGCGGCCTCTGAACTAGGCCACAGTTATTACATACTCTGGGAGGGAAAAAGAGACCCAGGTGACATCGACCTCCTGTAGATGTTCAAACCTGCATTTTATTCTCTCCTCAGGTCTGTGGCCGAGGCGTTGAAGGTGGGCGGCACAGTCAAACCAGAATATTTTGACAGCGTGACGTTATACTTCAGCGACATCGTTGGCTTCACCACCATCTCAGCCAACAGTGAACCCATCGAGGTGGTCGACCTGCTCAACAACCTCTACACAATCTTTGACGCCATCATAGGAAACCACGACGTCTACAAGGTGTTTTAATTTACATATTTTATTTACTTCAGCTGCTACACATATTTTGGTATGAGGCATTAAATCTCATTGCACCACATTATTTGATGTTTCTATTATTTTCTACTCCAGGTGGAGACGATTGGCGATGCCTACATGGTGGCGTCAGGTCTTCCAGTCCCGAATGACAATCGCCATGCCGCAGAGATCGCTAACATGGCCCTGGACATCTTGAGTGCTGTGGGAACCTTCAAAATGAGACACATGCCTGACGTTCCTGTCAGGATACGTATAGGGTTACACACAGGTGAGGGGGGGAAGGGACGCAAAAACAAGATGCAAACAGGATTACAACATGGAGTGAGGTCGATTTGACCGAATTTCACAGTCCTGCATTCAAATGCTTTAAATGAAATAGTAATAACTATATTTGTGTGTGCTGACTGTTGTAGGTCCGTGTGTAGCAGGTGTGGTAGGTCTCACCATGCCTCGCTACTGCCTGTTTGGAGACACGGTGAACACCGCCTCTCGTATGGAGTCCAGCGGCCTGCGTGAGTCCAACACCTACAAGACACAGGACTAAGAAATCTGTTAAGCAATGTTTGGGATTTGCAATGTCAGATAAAACAAAAACATCTGGAAATTAGAACATAATTCTTTGTCTTGTCACAGCCTACAGGATCCACGTCCACCAGAGTACAGTGAAGGTCCTGCGGGACCTAAATCTCGGCTACAAGCTCGAGTTGAGAGGGAAGACAGAAGTCAAGGCATGAACCTTTATCCACATATGGATGGAGTCTTTTACTTTGTCTGTCTGTGTCCTGACATTTCCTCTGCCTCTTTCTCAGGGGAAAGGATCTGAGGAGACCTACTGGCTTGTAGGCAGGGATGGATTCACCAAACCTCTGCCTGTCCCTCCAGTACTAACGTCCGGGTATGAACAGTTGTTCTTTCTCCGCCTATGCAAATTACATCCTGTATGGAGTATTTCTTTTGAGTTTAGGCTGAGCCAGTTGTTCCTACCTGGCTTTATGCTAAGCTAGGCTAATCACATCCTTACTTTAGCTTGGCTCTAAATGCACAGACACTGGACTTTTAAGGTTGCGTTCAGGATAGAAGCATAGGTCTAGACCTAATGAGTCCGTGAACAAGTAGCTGAGCTGGTTCAGGATTAGCCTGAATGTATGTGTGTTTGTGCGCGCACGTGTGTGTCCATGTGTGTGTGTGTGTGTGTGTGTACTGTGATCATGCCTTTCACTTCGTCCTAACAGGCAAATGGCCCACGGACTGCAGATGGCCGAGATAGCCCAGTACAAGAAACAGAAAGCCGAGAAACAACAACAGGAACAACTTACAAAGAAGAAAAACTGAGGTAATGTTATGCATTATAAAAATGTATAACATTACTTGCTTGGTTGGCAACATGACTCGGGCTTTGGCAAACATAGTTCACTGTTAGCATGAACTGTCTCAGGATGTTACTGCAGCTGGTTTGCATTTAGTTGAATCTTGAACGTGACCCGATAAGAAAGAAAACAGCAAGAAGCAGCTGGTCAAATGTAGGGTTCTGTTGAGATGGCTTTATTTTTGAATTTTTGTTTCATAATTACAGAAATAAAGACTCAGAATTTTTCTTCTCATCAGGAAACTGCAGAGCAAATTTGAAAACAAAATCTTTGAGCTTCATGTTTTTCTGTTTTGCGACCAGATTTTTCTTGCTGTTCATTGTTAGCTGAATATTTCATATGAGATTTGGAGCGGGTCATGTTTCAATTCAAGATACGAGTGAAAGCACATAAAGGACGGTAACATCTGGAGGACGTTCAGGCGTGGGGGATGTGGGGATTTTGTCCATAAACTTTTTTTTTAAATTGTCTTTTAGTCCAGAGGGGGAGAATTTTCCATTTCGATTAGTTGGTCACATACAAAACTCAGTTCTTCTACTTTACAAGTTTTGAAAATAAATGTTGACTGCGTGCGAAAACCTCAAAAATGTATTTAGGAAACTGAACACTTGATAAAATGTTGCAGGAAACATTCTGACTGCAAAGCAGCATTCCTGGATTTGGGAAAAAGCTTTGGAAAAGAGAATCTATTTGAAGGAATGGTGCAACATTTTGAGAGAGACACATGACATTTAGATGAGAAAACTGACGGCACTCTCCACCACAAGGAGGTGATTAGCTTAGCTCAGCATAATAGCTGGAAGTAGAGGGACACAGTTAGCATATCGATGTCCAAAGCTCACGTTAAATCACTGCCTCTTGCTGTTGGTAGGCATATTTTAACTTTAGCCAGAGCCAGGCTAGCTGTTTGTTTTTAAAGTTACGCTAAGCTAATCACTTCCTAGCTCTGGATACTTGAGTCCTACATGTAAGAGAGGCATCAATTCTCTCATCTAACCATTAGCCAGAAAGTGATGACGCTCTTTACCCACAATGTTGAGCTACTCCTTTAATGACTCCTTTATGTTGTTGTTTTATTGCAGCTTCTCTCCTTTCTCATCTTTCGTTAATGTTTTTTTCTCTCTTTCCTCCCCACTTCCTCTCTCCTCCTCTCAGCATCGCTACAAACAAGCAAAAGGACGTGAGGCAGGTGTTTCACAAGGCGGTGAAGAAGATCTCTCACATCCGCGTCGTGACTCAGCGCTACGCGCCCAATGAGGACGAAAACGTCATGATGTCACACCACTGACGGACCTGGACCTCCAGGTGGACTCTGACTGCACGGCCGGACTATTTGCCCTAAGACTGACCACAGAAAACCTGTCAGGTCTAAAAGTAGTGATCGGCAAGGCTCACATGAACTTCACACAAGGATAAAACTGTTTGCATTTTCCTTTCGGACTGTCACGTGGGAAATCATCCACTTTCCTTCACCTCTGATGATCCAGGAAAAGTTTCCCGCAGGAGAAGAAGGGTAGTGAAAGTTAAGATTATCACCATGTGTGTGTGTGTGTCTGCATTAGCTGCTTGAGTTGACGAGATGAAGTCCTGTGTAGATCTATGTATAGATGCTGAGAAGTGATGACTCAGCAAAGCAGGGATGTACAGACGCTGTCTGTCAGCAACAGACGAGGACGGCTAATCTCACGTCCTCCATCGCTTCCCAGTTTCTCTGTCTGAAGAGAGGAGTGGAAGAGAGAGATGAGTAGAGGAAAGAAGAAAAGATATCTCCTCTTAATGATATTTTTAAAAGACATTATTATTTCAACTATCTGCCCATCATTTTGTTGATCATTTATAAAATGTCAGAAAATAGTAGAAATAATTCCAAGGTGACATCTACGTATGACCAAAACATAAAGACGATGAATTTATTGTCAAGTGCTCCATTCACAATACACATTATAACAGCGCTTTAGGGTCAGGTAGAGGGAAAAAATGAGAATATTATGAGAATAAATTCATAATATTATGAAAATAAAGTCATAACATTATGAGAATAAAGTCATAATTAAGAAAAAAGACATGACATGAGAATAAAGTCATAATATTATGAGGATGATAAACTCGTCCTGATATTATGACTTTAAGAGTATTCTTACACAATTATGACTCTTTACTTGTAATAACAACTTTATTCTCATTGTATTTCTTTGTACTCCAAACCTCTGATTTCTTTTCTCAGTTGGACCCAGTATGAAGTGACTCAGGTGTGGAAATAACAGAATAAATGTGACATGAGGTCATTCAGGAAACCTTCCCGGATGATTTAAGACTAGAAATATTCCAGATAGTAACTTCCCATCAGAGGAGTTTTTTTTTTCTTTCTCAAAAGCAAATCTCAGCTGCATCCAACGTTGGATTTCAGGATATTTTTATCCTTCAGCTTTTCATCGTTTCATCACAAACACCTGATGTCCTCTGATGTCTTGTGAGTTAAATTTAGTTCAGATACGTTTACGTTTGTCCTGTCAGGTAATTAAATCAAGTGTTTACAGTTACATTTATTGCTTATATAGACTGTAAATGATGGGATCGTATCCATGTCTGTATATCTGCATCCAAACATGTCTGACAAACACAGTAAATATTTTGGTGCTTGTAAATATGTCCATGTGTTTCCCTTTGAATAACAAGCCCAGAGCGCCGCCTGGTGGTGAAACACAAAACTCAATGTGTTCAAGCTACAGATGGAGGTTCAGGAGGATTATCCCTGCTGATCCTCACTGTGTGTGTGTGTGTGTGTGTGTGTGTGTGTGTGTGTGTGTGTGTGTGTGTGTTCTGTAAATGGGCAGGCAGCTTACCATTCTCTTTACTGAATACATACTTTACTAGAAAGCTCTCAGAGAGCTCTTACATCCACAGATGACATCATTAACACTCAAGCCATAAGAAAATATTTCATTCCAGACCAGGGCCAAACAAAAAAAAAAGTTCATCTGAGACATGAAAGTGAATCATTTACATAGAAAACAAGGATCCATACAAAAAGCAGTGGTGAAAAATAAAATTCAGGAAGAACAAGGAGTGAAAACTGGATGATATTTATTCTAAATGATGGGAGAACCAGCCTTAAAACACCCACATTTGTAGTGTGTGTGTGCGTATATGTGTGTGTGTGTGTGTGTGTAACCTTAAAATGCTAATACCTCTTTAGCGTCTTCCGCTCCACCCCTGTTTTGCACCAGAATAGGGGTGGAGTGGCCCCTGAGCCTCTGACTACATTCATAAATGAGGTCTTTTCAGAGAAACACCCTGAAGTTTCTGCTGAAAGTGTCACAAACAGTCCAGGTGGAGCAGAAAGAAGGCAGAGAGCTTTGGAAGTCAGGAACAAGTGGGAATGTTGGCCTTGTCTTTTGAAAGTTTCCCCTGAAATAAAAACAAAAACAAAAAAAACATCTGCATAAATAACTGTCAGTGGTTTTATCTGTAGAGTTCAAGGACCGTCTGAGAAGAATCTTAGAAGAACAGAGCAAGGCTGTTTTTATATAAAGGTCCAGACAGAAGTCCAGTAAGTAAACAAATGATATTCTGAGACACTAAAGAAGTTTTTTTCTTTATATTTTGATCTTTTTCATCAATTGGAGGTAAAATATTTAGGAATTTGCCATTTTTAACTTTCCATATTTTATTCTAATGAGGTTAAAAAGAAACTGGGCTTCTTTTTAAGGTTTGACGTTGTTTCACTGCTCATCACCTTTTAAATCACTGTTGATGACTTATTTATATCGAAAGGCTCCCACTTTGAACCATGTGATGATGATGATGATGATGATGATGATGAAGAAGGACCTGATAATCAGGTAAACAAACCTCTTTAGCGGTGCCGGCTGCATCAGCAGCACACGTGTGACCTGAACCGCTTTAAACGTGTTAATGACCCGATGAACACAAACACACCATAGACTGTGTGTCAGTGTGTGTCTGTAAAAACCCACCAGCAGTGAAGAAACACGCCTCTGACTGCAGGTGGAGCAGATTTAAAACTTATAGCATGTGAAAAAGAAAAGAAATGTAAAATATTCTCTCTCTTCTTGTAGATGAGGTTTACATTTCGTCTCCCTGTAAACGGTCATGTGTCAAAGCTGCAGAGCTGAGATTATCAGAGGATTAGTGCCGTGATCCAGGCGTTGGTGGCAGTTTGCTCCCGGGGGGGGGGCAGGAAGCGGTGAGTATAGATTATGATATAGTGATAGAATCAGAGGAATGTGGATCTGGGTATGGAGAGATTAGAGACTATTGAGGAACGGGAGATTAGATATGGATTATTCATTGTAAATGTGGTCCGAGCTGGAAAACATTTTAAATCACAAATACAGTCAAAGTTAAGACCCTGTGAACAAAAAAACATGTAGAAATATAATATCACAATAAGATGATGGAAATAGTTTATGGTTAAGTTTTAGGTGATGCATTCAATTGCTTCCTTCTGGAGGGTGAAAGAAAGCTGATCTGAGGTCTGCTCAAAAACACTCCTGGACACAAACACTAATGTAAAAGCACTGCATGTGGTTTAAGGTGAGTTATACACATTTATTGTTATTGGCTGCAGCTGGAACTTTCCCTCCATTTTTTATTTTTTAATCACTTATTCAGGAAGGTATTACAGAGAGCTAGGCTATAACTCTGAATAATCCAATTGTACTTACAGAAGTCGACAGAAACAGAGGCTGAAATGTGGATTTTTTTTAATTTTTATATATGGATTTGTGTTTTAACATATTTTGGGAGCTGGAGCACTTTTTTTTCTCCCCCAAGCTCATTCAAAGAGAGAAAATTGAGTAAATTTTTTATGCAAACAAGCTTTTCCTGTTATTTTCATGTCAAACTCCACTTTCAATAAATTTCTTATTGATGTGTTTTTACATAGAAAACATCCATAATAAGTACTTTCAGGTGTTTATAGGTCAAAGTCGAATTGTTTGAATGTTACTGAGCATAAAAACAACGTTGACTGTTTCTTAACATGTGCAGATTTTAACACTTTGTTCCCACTTCAGTAAATAAACTGTGTCTGTTTAAATTGCATTGTCAACAGCAGCAGCAGCAGCAGCGATGTGGCAACTGTGCCTGCCCTGAAATAACACAGTGAGTTTGTGACAAAGGAAAACGTGCTTCCCTTTGTGTTTCCTGTGTGTGTTTCAGCTCTGCTGGCTCTGCTCCTTTGTTGCGAGTAGAATAGCAGAGAGACTGCAGGGAGGTGTCTTCACCTCCAGAGGGCGCTGAAGAGAGGAGAGGAGAAAGACTCCCACTGTGGATGTGTTCAGTTGTTGTTTTTTGCTACTTGAACCCAGTTTTATTGTGCAAATGAAGGGATTTGCAACATTTCAGTCCAGAACTGAAATAACAAAGGTTCTGCATGTGAATCCAGACCTGGGGAGGATTCTCTGTCTGGAGCTGGGATGTTCTCCCTGCGTCTCCATGGGTGCTCCAACATCCCCCCACCCCCACCCCCAATTCCAAACACATGCAAAACAGGTGAAGTGGTGATTCTATCTTGCCCACACATAGGTTTGAATGTGAGTGTTGGCCCTGTGATAAACCTGTCCAGGACGTACCCCACCTTCAGGCCAATGTCAGCTGAGACGACCGTGCAAATGATATGGAGATGTAGACGATGGATGGATGGATGGATGGATGGTAAGTATTTGGACTATATTGCTTATTTTTTAATAAAGAAAAGTCTTGGTGACGTTTTCATCCTCCTGTTTTATTATTCTAACAGCACATAGAGTGTTTGTGCATGAATGAATCCACAATTGAAGTTCCTAAACCCTCTCCTGCGTGTCTCCAAACCAGACTGACGTCAGTCATTGCCCATCAGCACATTATTACCAAATAAATGATCTGTTGTGATGCACAAAATTTGCATCATTATGGCCACAATCTGGCAAACTAGTTTGACTGACACTGGGACTGACGCACAAACACTTAAGTACATGCAAACACACACTTACACACACACGCACAGTCTCTTAGTTCCTAACCTTCACACTCAAACAACAATCCTAGATTGCTGAAATGAGGCTGCGTTCACTTTATCAGGCTGAAGTGACTCCATTCTCATTTTTCTTGACTTTAATGTGATACAAATCTTTTTTTTCTCAGCGCTGTGTGAACACAAATATACAATCTTTCATTTGTGGTTCTAGATCGGACATGTCTGATTCGTGGCCACATCGGAATTCATGTGTTTGTTTGCTTTTTTGCATATAAGCATGTGAGGAAAAACATCAGAATTTGGGATTCTGAAGAATTTCAGAGGTTGAAGCAGAATCTGAAACGCTCCTTCATTCACACTGAAAGTGTGACACAAACAGGGTGAAAGGTTGAAAGGCCAGATAAGTTCAGTTGTTCTCTCAGCATAAGGTTGAGGGGCTCTCGTGGGTTTGATTCGTCTCATGCCAGAGGGAGGTTAGCAGAAGCAGGCTTCCTTTGAAAAGCAGCTGATATTTCCCCAGGGAAGAGTTGGGTTGCCTGTCGGCTCGACTGGTAGCTCGTCGCCATTGTGCGAGAGATTGGAGGCTGGTATTCCGGCTGTCACGACGCCGTCCAGTTTTTCCGTAACAAGAGGTTAAAGGGGTGAGAGAGTGCGAGAGAGAGTCCGGCTCATGTGGGGATAACACTTAAGGGACTTAAGGTTAAGGGACAACATAACACAGTTTTCACCTGTTGTGTTAACAAAGCACATTAAATTATGGGATGCATTCACCTTAGACAGAAGGGGCTTCTGTCAGGTTAGTTTTAAGCTAGGTTTTGGTGCAATTTGGGAAAAACTGCATTAAGAGAAATTCAATACCATTTTCATTTCTTTGCATTTGTAGAGGGCTTAAGACAAGGATATATTTAGCTTAGCTTAGCACAAAGACTGGTAGCAGAAAAGAGGAGGCAGCTAGCTAATCAAAAAAGAAACAATATAGAATATATTTAGCTTAGCTTAGCACAAAGACTGGTAGCAGAGAAGAGGAGGGAACTAGCTAATCAAAAAAGAAACAATATAGGATATATTTAGCTTAGCTTAGCACTAACACTGGTACCAGAGAAGAGGAGGGAACTAGCTAATCAAAAAATAAAAAATAAACCTCCCAACTACTGCAAATATGTCTTATATTTGGTTTAATCACGAAAGTCACCTGTGTTTTCTTCAGAGCTTTGAGAAAGTATGCAAATTCTTTCACTCATTAAGTAGCTTAAATTTGTAAACTAATGTATTAGCCTGATAGTCTGACTTACTTTCCATTTAGCTAAACTTCATCTATTCAAGTGGCCATTGTGTTCATGTTAATGAATGTTCATGTTTACTGCAGGGGGGCTGAGGTGGGGGAGGTTTGTTTTATCCTAACCAGTCAGTACTGATCACAGTAACAGCATTGATTGGTAGAAGCACTTATTTTGATATAGGGTTTGGTTTTTTCCCCCACTTTTTTCATGGGTAACTAGCTAGGAAGCTACATATGTAGGAAGATGACCATTCTTAGTCCTAGGCACCAAAGGTACTTGGTTAGGTTTGGAAAAAGGTCCTGATTTTCTGTTAAAGCATTTTGATTTTATAATTAAATGGTTACAAAATAAGGGCGGTGGTATTTGTGCAGAACTTGGCTAACTCTCTTTAACTGCTAAGCTAAGCTAAGTTACGCTAAGCTAAATAAGTAACCAAAAAGTTTTGCTACAAAGTCGAGCTGCTGAAGAATACTGATAGGACCAAAAGCTTCAGAACAGCTACTAAATGGAACTTATAGAGATCGTGCTTCATCAGCTAAATGAAAAATGTACCATCTCATCTAATTCTTGCAATAAAACATATTTCCCCAAAAGTCAGAGTATTTCTTTAACTTTGTATATTGTCAAAAAAAATGTTCCAAATAAATAAGCCTATAGCATGCATTGGAAAAAATAATTAAAAAGAATATTGGATAAGGAGGGAGATAAATTTGAAGTAATTGGAAATAAGCGTTTGACAGCGAGGCAGACAGGTGGTCCCACATAACTCCACTGCTAAAACGTGGTACAACTAGAGTGAATGGTGTTATTCCCACTGTGGCCAGCTGCACTACACATGATCCCACTCATGATACTGAAACATGTATGGGGCAAATGGGTACAACAAATTGCTGCATGCAAAGTGTAGTAGAGGCTCGGAGAGCCGGGCGTGGCATTCTCACAGGCGTGTAGGAACACAGATACTTCCCCAGGGCAGAGGGGGAATTGTCCTCAATTACTCCATCTAGGTTCCCATGGCTGGGGCTGGGGCTTGAATCTTGGCTGTTACACATGCATGCTCTCTTAATAAGTCTTTTAATGCCACATGTAGCTGCCCTGAAAGAACTAGACAAGAGGGAGTCCCATGGGAGGGAGTCCCATGGTATTGGGTGGCCAACGCCATAGATGGTATGGTCTAAGTGAGCCTGGATTCCATCTGAATTCATCACCTGTACCAAAGTAAGGTTTGTTTTAGCCAAAGAAGGTGCAGGCCATGCGAGGTCACCCCAACTGGCTTAACCCTGACTGACACTGTGGTTGGCGAGCACCCAAAATTACCAGTAGGTTCTCACATGACGAGAGCAGCAATGTGTTTCAGTAAACTTCAGGCGCTGCAGGCAGGCAAAGAGGTCCAAGGTTTGGGGAGCTGTTAGTCCTCTTAGTGTTTGGGTAAAAGTGAAGAGATCTTCGTCTGCAGGTGGTAAAGAGAGAAAGAGGGTTTAATAAACTCATGTTAAATATTAAGATACATTTTCATCTTATAACTGCTATGATTATTTGTTACTTTGCAGAATAAGGTTTTGATAAGATCATACAAAATTATTGTTAGAAATTAAACCAGTCAAATAGGTGTGAAAACAAAAACTCTTGCATTCAGTGTTTGCATTAGTGGAACTTTTAAAAGAAAGCTAAAAGCCACGCTTATATACTTAAAAAAAAAAACAGAAACCATTACTATATTTTATGTGATCTCATTCTGTTTGTTCTGCATTATGTTCATTATAAAATATCTTATATTTGTTGTCTCCCATGTTATTCTGTCTTTTATATGTGTATTCTTAATACACTGTGTCATATCATATTGTCATATTACATAAATTTACTTATAGTAACAGTAAAAGTATAGCTGACATATACAATATTTCTAAATGAAATGTTGTGAAGCAACAACAATACATGTTCTTTCCAACACTGATAAAGACCAAAACATATTAATAAACTTTTGAGTATTTGAACTGGGTCAAATATTTTGGAAATTTATTGTTAGAGTAAAATTACAAAAGATTTTAAGTCTGAGTAATGGCTCATAAAAAAATTAATTTTAGAGTCTTCAAAATAAGGAGTAAAATAGAAAAAAAAACACGTGAAGACTCGACCAAGAATCTGCTCACAGAGACAGTGAGAAGACTCTGGGTGGCTCTTAAGCTTGTCTACAGGTCTGGGATCAGTGGCTGCCGCCGGTAATACTTCAACAACAGTTGTCGGAAAACCTAACAACAGACTCAGGATACGCTTTACAAAGTCACCGCCTATTTTTTAAGTTCATCAAAATTCTGTGGGACAGGATTGGTCGGAGCTATTGACGTAAGGTACTAATGTCTTGTAGCGATTTGCCCACAATCCTGTCAACAAATGCCAGTCAAAATGATGAGCCAATCAGCGACCGTGTCTGACTCTTTGTTCCTCCCTTTCTGTGGGTGACGCAGAGGGTCATGTGTTGTTTGTGCTTTGGCCCGTAGAGATGTGTACAGAGAAGGGAAGGCATTGCTAACAGTGCTAGCCGGATCCTCCCGATTATAGAAACACAGCTGAACGTGGTCATGTTGCACACGTTAGGCTTCATTTCGTGAGAAAAAGCCCGCATTGGATTACCTGCCTTGCTGCTAGGAGGGCAAAGGGACTTGTTTTTTTGACGGAATAACAAAGCCGGTTTTTGGGGATCGCAAATCTGAGCAGTGCGAGTCAACGTTAGCTGGCCTAGCCGGACTCGGGAGCTCGTCTCCCAAAACAAGAATGGGGTCTAGGTCCACTAGGATTAGCTTGCTAGTAAAGTGACCTTTGATTGTATTATCTGATGGCAAATTTCACGAACTACCAGGAAGGCAAGGCAGCGATGTTGATGGTGGAGACGCAGCAGAGGGACGTTAGGACGAAATCTGCGACCGCAAACGGAGACGGCTCGGTCGGGGAACCCCCTTCCCCGTTAATTAATATCGGCGGAGGAGGAGACGGGTCTCGTTTCCATCAACATTTGCCGCCCTCCAACCACCTCCACACTCAACACCTCAGCCACCAACACCCACCAAAGGATCAGCAGCAGCACCATCACTACCAGATTGCTCCACAGCAGCATCTTTCCGGAGAAAACATTGCGGAGTCCCCGGCCAGGAAAGCCTCCTCCTCGTCTCTCAGTCAGGTACACACCGCCGAGGACCTCGCCGCTTCCTCCGCTGCTAGCCGCGGCAGCGGCGGCGGCGGCGGCAGCCATGTATACGCGGCGGTGAACGTCGCTAATACATCTGACGCTGTGGATGATATTCGAAAGTGTGGCTATTTAAGAAAGCAAAAACACGGACACAAGAGGTTTTTCGTGCTGCGGGCTGCCAGCCACCTCGGACCGAGCCGCTTGGAATACTACGACAGCGAGAAGAAATTCAGGAACAGCCTGCGTACTGCTGCCGCGGCCGCCGCTAGCGGCGGAGCGGTCGCCCCTTCTCCCCCGAAAAGGGTTATTTACCTCTATCAGTGCTTCACGGTAAACAAAAGGGCGGATTCCAAAAACAAACACCTCATTGCCCTTTACACTAAGGACGAGTACTTTGCCATTGTGGCAGAAAACGAGCAGGAGCAGGAGGACTGGTACGTAGCTGTGAGCGAGCTGATGAGTGAGGGCAAAAAAGGGCATCTGGATTCTGATGATTTAGATGATGGCTATGGAACAGTCACCCCTGGTACCGTGTTTAAGGAGGTGTGGCAGGTGAACGTGAAGCCTAAAGGACTGGGTCAAACCAAAAACCTCACAGGTGTTTACCGGCTTTGCCTCTCAACTAAAACCATTCACCTCGTAAAGTTGAACTCTGAAACTCCATGTGTTAACCTTCAGCTGATGAATATAAGACGTTGCGGACATTCAGAAAGCTTCTTCTTCATCGAGGTGGGTCGCTCCTCCTCTATCGGGCCCGGAGAGATATGGATGCAGGTGGATGATTCTGTCGTGGCCCAAAACATGCACGAGACCATCTTGGAGACGATGAAAGCCCTGAAAGCTTTTGCAGAGTTTCGGCCCAGGAGTAAGAGCCAGTCGTCAGGCTCCAACCCCATGCCGTTCATCACAACGCGGCGCCACCTGGGTAACCTGCCGCCGAGCCAGACTGGACTGCAGCGGCGATCGAGGACCGAGTCGGTTGTTGGCACGCCACCCTCAAGTAAGAGCTCCGGGGCGAGTGGTTATCGCTTCCGAACATCCAGTGAGGGCGAGGGGACGATGAACCGGCCGTTCCGCTCTGCCACAGGAAGCCTGGTTCACCTTAGCTCAGCACGTTTCCATCACGGTCGTCAGGACGGGGAGGGCACCGGTGGAAGTTCCGTCGCCACGGGAAATGCTGGCACGAGCACCGGCTGCGGACGCTACGTCAGAGCCGTCCCAGGGACGTCGTCCACCTACCACGCCCGCTCCGCCTCACTGCCAGTCTCCCACTTCAACTCCACCACCAGTCCAGTGAGCGTCTCCTCCAGCAGCGGCCACGGCTCAGTCTCAGACACTCTCACCCGCCCATCAAGCGCCTCGATATGTGGGTCACCGTCTGACGGCGGCTTCAATTCGTCAGATGAGTATGGCTCCAGTCCAGGTGACTTCAGGTACTTCCGGGTGCGGAGTAACACTCCAGACTCCCTGGGCAACACCCCACCAATCAGAGAGGAGAACTGTCTGAGTGACTACATGGCTATGAGCTGGAACCGGGAGGTGTTCTGCACCAGTGGAGGCTCTGGAAACAACAGCGGAGGCGACACGCCACGGGACGAGAGCACGTCGACTACAGAGGATGAACGCCTGTCTTCATCATCATCATCGCTGAGGAGGAGGACTCACTCTTTCTCCAGACCAGCTGGTGGTGCAACTGGTGGTTCTGGAGTGACAGTTTACCAGAAAATGACCCAGACCAATTTCTCATTGGATGAGGGGTCAGACATTGTGTTACCATTTGGTAGCGGACTGCTCCGTGGCGGGCCGTCCTCCTCCTCTTCCTCGCTCCGCTCCGACTACAGCTCCTGCTCTGAGCACAGCCAGCAGAGCCGTCCCTCCACGCTCTCCCGGACGGAGGCTGGCAGCGAGCGCCCGCCGCTTTCTTCCTCTTCCTCTGCCAAGGAGGACAGCGGCTACATGCCTATGATGTGTGGTGTGGCTGCATCGCCGCGGGACACTCCTCCCGACTACATGCCTATGCAACCAAGCTCGTACCCCCACCCCATATCCCACTCTCCTCAGTTTCATAGTCCAGCTTTAGCTCCACGTTCAGCCCACCACCACTCCCAGCTTAATTCCCAATCCTCCACAGACTCCCATGGCTACATGATGATGCTCCCAGGGGGCAGCAGTGGCTCCCCTTCTCCGGGGCAGGCTTCCCCCAGCCCTCACAGTAGCTCCAGCATAGTCTGTCCTGGTGGAAATGACAGCATAACAGAGAGACCAGAGAACGGAGAATATATGGACATGTCATACAGCAGCAGCAGTGGGGGGCGCAAGCTTTCAAACGAAGGGAGCAGCAGCTATTACACACCTGGAACACCTGAGGGTCCCTCAAAGTCTTACAGCCCCTACTTCTCCCTCCCTCGCTCCTACAAGGCCCCCACCAGAGAGAGGGATGAGAAAGAGTATGGAGAGTATGTTCCCATGAGTTCTCCTGCCAAGCCAGTATATTCATCAGTTGCCACAGCTTCCATGCCGACACCAGAGAAGAGGAGTGGGGGAGGTAGTAGCACCTCCACTCCCTCTCACCCACCTCCACCCTATGGAGCTCACCATACGACCGCAGCAATGGCCGACCGACGTGTGGTGAGACCCAACCGGCTTCCCTTAGGCAGAAGAAGTTCCCACGGTCCACTGCGGGTTAGTGAACCCCCCACAGCGTCTGCAGGCACATCCACCTCAGTACCCGCCACTGTCAGCTCATCTGAAGGGCCTTCCAGTCCCGGAGAGTACATTAACATTGAGTTTGGAGATCACTACCCCCACCAACAACAGCCTCCTGCGTATCCTCTCTCTGCCCAGGATGAAGCACCTTCCCTGGGATCCAGTGACTGTCACGGATCCCCTCCCCAGCCTCAAATTCACCAGGACTATATGAGTGTGGAAGTAGGGTCAAACCAGCAGGACAGTGCTGGATGTCTGGGTAAAAACCAGTCTCCCAGACCCAGTCTTGTCGCCCCCTGGAACCCACCCAGCTACATCCGACCCCTGGCTAGCAGTCAAGGGGCCCTGGCTTCCCCTGGAGTCCCTGCCGGAGGTCACTGGAGGTCAGTTGGCGACGACTACACAGACATGACCTTTAACCTCAGCAGAGGTGACAGGACGCAAACGAGCCCCACAGCCATGCTGCAGCATCTCTGCATAGTAGAGGGACATTACAGCCATGCTCCCTCTTCCTCCTCCACATCCATTTCTCCTCCTCTTCCTCCGTCAAGCCCAGGCAGGATGCCAACACAGCAGCTGGAACCCAAGGTGGTTCGGGCAGACCCCCAAGGCAGGAGAAGACACAGCTCTGAGACATTCTCATCCACTTCCTCCTCTAATTCAACTCCCTCAGGAGGAGGAGGACCTGGCTCCTCCTCCTCCTCAGCCGTCAACCCCACTGCCTCCAACGGATCTTACCTACCAGAGGGTCAGGCCTCCAGATGGGCCAGTTCGGCATCTTTTGACAGCATGTGGGTGTCGATGGAGGGTCTAGGGGACTCGTCGGCTCATCATACTCCAGTGAGATCAACGGAAATGGGCACGACCTCCGGGACCTCAGCATCCTCCTCCTCCTCCTCCTCAGGGGCTGGAGCAGGCAGAATGTGCAGGAACATGTCTGTTGGCTACCAGAACGGCTTGAACTACATTGCCTTGGAGCTGAGGGAGGATGGGAGTAACGTGGGAGCCATGACGTCTGGAGCTGGTGGCAGCAACGGGGGCTCGGCGGCGGCGGCGGCGGCGGGTACGATGCCCCTGCTGGAGAACGGGGCCTACGCCAGTATTGACTTCACCAAATCGGATGGAGTCGCCACGACAACCAAGGGTGAGTTTGCTCAACTGCTTCTGTGTGTTTGTGTGTCACAACAGGGGGGGGGGAAACTATGCAGCCAAATGATGCTAAATGTTGTTTGTCTCATCTGACAGTCATTTCCACAATCATATTTACTAGTAAACAGTTTTATCGACTGCCACAGCAGCCGCAGTGCATATGGACGAACGGAGCGTCTTCCTTTGTGCGTCTGAAAACCAGCTTTCATCTGTCAGTAAAAGAGAACAAATGTGTGGGATTTTTATTCTTCACTGGGATCTAAATTTAGCCATAAGTGCTGTTTTCTATTATTAGTCGCATTATATCAATTTGCCGCTGCTGTCGTGGATCTATTTTGGATCTCTGTGATCTCGACGAGGCTGCGTTCAGGCGCTCTGAGCAGCCAGACGTTGCGTTTGAAGGCATCTGTCCTGGGAACTGAATTCTAGGCTAAAAACAGTGCCGGCGCAGGAAGTGGCACCAATACACGCGGGTTCATCTTGAGGTTTTGCATGTGTGCGAGCCGACCGGCAGACAATTAGCTGAATGAACTGAGGTTTATCTGAGGTCAAGTGTGGGTTGAATCAACCCGAGAGAAAAACAAAACAAAAAAAGGTCCTCGACTTCCCGTTTTTGTAGCCGGTGGTGTTTCTGTGCCTGTCTGTGCACGTGCTGCTGTTTTCTTTGTGTCAGCATGTGCGCCGAGCGCACAAACGTGTGGGTGTTTGTGTGTTCGCAGGCTTTTTGTCTGCTGTTAGACCGTCACTCCAGACACTTTTCGACATCTTGTGAAAAAAAAAAACGACACATAGCTGAGTGCAGAGCCAGCAGGAGAAGTCAGTATGATGGCAAAACACATGAAACACCTGAGCTCAGGTTTCACTTTTTTAAATCTGTGATTTATCTGCAGGTAATTATGGAATCATTTAGTCTTTAACGTGTCAAAAAAAGTCACCTCAAACCACCAATTATTTAATTTTACTGTCAAACGAAAGAAAATCCTCACATTTGAGAGGCACTGATTAATCAGATGTTTGTCATTTTTAACTGGAAAAAAAACAATTTTATTATCAGAAGTTGCTTTTAGCTCCATATTGTTACATTTTGAGTTCATAAAATGTTAAACCCAGAATGTTGGATTCCCATTGTTTTTATTAGACAGTTATAGAATAACTAAACATAAAGTATTCAAAGTGAGAGATTGTTTTTTTTTGCAACTGAGAATAAATAGATAGATTGATGGATTGATTGATTGCACAATAAGCATATGCAGACTTTGCTGCAGCTTTAATGGCAGTTTAGATGTTTTTGCACGGAGATGTTCAGACACAGCAAAGCGCTCAGAGATTAAAGTCCAGACGTGTGTGTGTGTGTCTGTGTGTGTGTGTGTCTGTGTGTGTGTGTGTGTGTGCGTGTGTGTGTGTGTGCGTGTGTGTGTGTGTGTGTGTGTGCGTGTGCGTGTGTGTGTGTGTGTGTGTCTGTGTGTGTGTGTGTGTTAGCTCTGCAGACGGCATCATGGAATTCGTGCACGAACCAAGAGGATGTTTTGACTCCGTTTTCAGTCCTCTGATCCTCTCCGATCGTCTCCTTTCTTCTTTCACTCCCTCATCCCCCTCTAATATTCTCTCTTTCCTGCGTTTCCCCCTCACTCTCTCCCTCTCTCCCTCTCTCTCCCTGACTCGTCATCTCTCTCCGTCTCTTCATGTGTGCGTGAGGATGAGTCAGGATTGTCGTGCTGAGCGCCGATGACAGAGCTCACACACGTGTGTGCGTGTGTTAAGTCTACACACACTCCTCGCACAGGAGATCAACTGACGCTCGAAAACCGCTCACACACGTCCTGTTGTGTGTGTTTATCCGTCGGTTTGTGTGCGCTTGTTTTCAGGCGCTGCCAGCAGGTTCATTAAATGTGTGTGTGTGTTGATGCAGTTCAAGGTAACACTCAGAAATGTTAATACACGCCTCCACACACACACACAGACACACACTCAGTGATCAGTGTGTGTGTTTACAGTTCATACTCCACATCTAGGTAGGGGTGTGTTTGTCTGCGCTGAGTCACGGCCGGCAGCCTTTGATGTGACGATGTAATTGCGGCGGCGTGTCAAGGCACCACAGCGGGGCCGAGAGGAAACGCATCATCATCCCTCAGGAATGCGCTTCCTCTCAGCTGCGGTGTTGAGCTGATGCAGGCACACCTGGATCCTTGACCCGGATGAGACGAGGAGGAGGAGGAGGAGGAGGAGCAGGAGAGAGAGCAGCTCTCTGTCCAGCTGTCAAGGACGTTCTGTCTCCTGAAACGATGCCAGAAATATCAGATAAAACATGATTTCACACCTCAGGCCTCCTGATAGAGGAAAATAAAATATGAAATAAAATAATGGAAGCAGTGATGGAGGTCAGCTGTGAAGAAGAAGGGGCACCTTGGCAGTTCTTGAGCTTGGAAACGACATTATTGACATAAGAGATGAGATCAAGTTGAGTAAGACTGTGACTGGTAGTTAGTTTATTGATTGATTGATTGATCTGCAGATGATCAAAAAAAGGCACATTTCCTCTTTGTAAAGGAAAATCAACACCTGTCCTCCTGGTTTAAAGGTCCTACCTTCTAAAGTGTCCTGTGTGGTTTCCTACGTAGACTTAGCTTCAGAAATGGTTCCTAAATGCACATCGATAGAATATTAATAATTAGTTTAATAATCAGCTGCTCTTTCTGGTGCAGACTAGCACAGTTAGCAACGTTTAAATAGTGGAGAAAACCCGTCACCAATTTTATGCAGGTTTTGTCTAATCCAAGTCCAGTAATTGACTAGATAATCAACAGAAATCCATATATTTATGTAATTTATTCATCAAAGCTGCTTTTCCTGCATCTCAAGGCGTCACAAGTTCAGTATAAACTGAATATCTTTGTATTTTTGATTGGTGATTATTTCGAAGATGTTACCTGAGCTTTTAACACACTTATGATGGGTGTTTTTAGGCGTAAAGGGAATTGAAAGATCGATCGATAATCATTTCTTGCAGCCCTGCTGTAATCGTGCAACATTTTTTGCTCAAATAAATCCGGTATTTGCGTGAAAGACGACGTTCTGCAGGAAAATCATAGAGGAAGAAACGTTTTGGTCGGGTTTTTAAATGTCTTAGCTTGTTTAGAAAGAGTCTTTGAGGACGGACAGCGTGCCTCCACACCGTCTCTGCTGGTCTGTCTGCAGACGGTGACTCACAGGAGGATGATGTCTGCTTTGTGTTGTTTTTTTTTTTCCTCTTTAACACAGCTGGTGTCGGTGCCAAAGCATCCTCTCAACCTTTTCCTCACAGTTGCAGAAATGTGTTGAACATTCGTATCTCAGACATCTACATCAAACCATAGAGGAATTCATTATTAATTAGTAACCGTTCTGACGTGTGACGGGGTAAAGAGAGGAGGATCTCTGAGGTGGGCAGAAGGTTAAAGACGGGTCAGGAGAGGAAGATGAAGAGAGATTTTTAGATGTAAGTGACAGTGGTGGGAACCTGCCCTTTTCCTCCTCTCCCTCCCCCCTCCCTGTGTGGATACGAGGTGGTAACGGGTGAGGCAGAGTGTGAGAGAAGATGGCACCAGGCTGCCCTTTCCTCTCTCGTTCCCACCTCCATGGCCAGGCCCGTCTATATTTACAGGTCTATTTGCAGACTGACATGAATTTATGGGCCGGTCAGAGGCTCGTAACAGGACCCCCTTTTTTTTTTTTTTTTTTTTTTGCTTTGTGTGTATGTGTGTTGCATGTCTCTCTCTCTCTCTCTCTCTCTCTCTCTCTCTCTCTCCCTCTCTCTCTGAAATAGCCACATGCTCACAGATGTTAGAATTATTAACCATCATGCACGCTCACAAAGCGATGCTGATTTTTTTAGCAGCCTTTCCGGCTGTCACAGCAGGATGTCTGCAGCCCTCTAAAAGCCCCCCAGAAGTGGGAGTTTTGCTCACGATGCCCCTTTTAGTGTCGGCGGAGCAAATAAATAATCCTAAAATAACCCGTGCCGTTTGATGAGCGCCTTAATTCAAAGCAGCGACACGCTAGAGGAGCTTTTTAGCATGGGTGGCCCACACTGAGAGGCATGGGAATCTATAAACGTGGCAGCGTCAGGGTGTCCATGGAGCTAAACAGGGAATTGATCCTGTAACCCCCCCCCCCGGACGTGTCGGCGCCAGCAGGCTTCCCATTGGTCAGTGAATTCCTGGAGTATTAAACATTTCAAGGTGTTTCCCAGAGTTGTAAATTTCAGTTCAGAGCGTTTCTGTGATGTTTGGCAACTTTTTTCGATTAAATGATAAATTTTTGAATAAAAAAAAAAAAAATCCTCTTTTTATCATTCCTGCTCCTAAATTTGCTGCTTTTCTTTCTTCATGTCTGATTATTTATCGCTCAAAATAAGTCAGAAAATTATAATCATAAATAAGTGTTTTTCGATTCATTTCGATTTCGAGTTTCTAGACAAGACTATTAATCAAGATAATGCAAATATAAGTTTTTTGCAGCCTTAATGCACCACAGTGTGTTTTCACTCTGCAGGCATTCAGATTGTTTTTTGAGGCTTTTTTTCTTTGTGAGATCAGAAACTACAACTGAAGTTATTCATGTCATGTAAATTAGAGTCGCAGGCATTGATTGGCTCCTACCAGACCAATGAGCTGTGAGTCCTGCAGTGTTGTTTGTTTTTCTGTTTTGCACAGTTCGAGCTGTGAGGTGAAATAAAAAAACCTTGAGATAATTTTATAGCCATAAAATGAAAGATCAATTTAATTTATGTTCTTTTTAGTTCTAGTATTTCACAAATTACTAACAAATGCATGTATAGAAAAGCCTTATTTTTATGACTGGATGGGTTCTGTTCTGTGCCCGTTACTCCAGCCAGTGTGGGGTCGACGCATTACGCTCGCTGTTCACTCCCATGATGCCTTTCATCTGTTGTCCCAGCTGGGTGAGCGGGACACAGTGTTTTTAATGGAGACAACAGTCACGGCTGTGAACACCTGCCTGGGCTGCAGTCACACAACAAGCTGTTCACTAATGCAGGTGTTTGAACAGAGTGTGTGTGTGTCTGTGTGTGTGTGTGTGTGTGTGTGTGTGTGTGTGTGTGTGTGTGTGTGTGTGTGTGTGTGTGTGTGTGTCTGTGTGTGTGTGTGTGTGTGTGTGTGTGTGTGTGTGTGTCTGTGTGTGTGTCTGTGTGTGTGTGTGTGTCTGTGTGTGTGTGTGTGTGTGTGTGTGTGTGTGTGTGTGTGTGTCTGTGTGTGTGTCTGTGTGTGTGTGTGTGTCTGTGTGTGTGTGTGTGTCTGTGTGTGTGTGTGTGTGTCTGTGTGTGTGTGTGTGTCTGTGTGTGTGTGTGTGTGTCTGTGTGTGTGTGTCTGTGTGTGTGTGTGTGTGTGTGTGTGTGTCTGTGTGTGTGTGTCTGTGTGTGTGTGTGTGTGTGTCTGTGTGTGTCTGTGTGTGTGTGTGTGTCTGTGTGTGTGTGTCTGTGTGTGTGTGTGTGTGTGTCTGTGTGTGTGTGTCTGTGTGTGTGTGTGTGTCTGTGTGTGTGTGTCTGTGTGTGTGTCTGTGTGTGTGTGTGTGTCTGTGTGTGTGTGTGTGTCTGTGTGTGTGTGTGTGTGTGTCTGTGTGTGTGTGTGTGTCTGTGTGTGTGTGTGTGTCTGTGTGTGTGTGTGTGTGTGTCTGTGTGTGTGTGTGTGTGTCTGTGTGTGTGTGTGTGTCTGTGTGTGTGTGTGTGTCTGTGTGTGTGTGTGTGTGTGTCTGTGTGTGTGTGTGTGTCTGTGTGTGTGTGTGTGTGTGTGTCTGTGTGTGTGTGTGTGTATCAGCTCAGGTCAGCCAGGCTTGTGTCCTCAGAGACTTGTTTTGATTGAAGTCCTCAGAGACCTCAGACCACTCCTCCTCTCTGTTTCCTCTCCTCCTCTCTGTTTTCTCTCCTCCTCTCTGTTTCCTCTCCTCCTCTCTGTTTTCTCTCCTCCTCTCTGTTTTCTCTCCTCCTCTCTGTTTTCTCTCCTCTCTGTTTTCTCTCCTCCTCTCTGTTTCCTCTCCTCCTCTCTGTTTTCTCTCCTCCTCTCTGTTTCCTCTCCTCCTCTCTGTTTCCTCTCCTCCTCTCTGTTTTCTCTCCTCTCTGTTTCCTCTCTTCTCTGTTTTCTCCCCTCTCTGTTTTCTCCCCTCTGTTTTCTCCCCTCTCTGTTTTCTCTCCTCCTCTCTGTTTTCTCTCCTCCTCTCTGTTTCCTCTCTTCTCTGTTTTCTCTCCTCTCTGTTTTCTCTCCTCTCTGTTTTCTCCCCTCTCTGTTTTCTCCCCTCTCTGTTTCCTCTCCTCTCTGTTTCCTCTCCTCTCTGTTTTCTCTCCTCCTCTCTGTTTCCTCTCTTCTCTGTTTTCTCTCCTCTCTGTTTTCTCTCCTCTCTGTTTTCTCCCCTCTCTGTTTTCTCCCCTCTCTGTTTCCTCTCCTCTCTGTTTCCTCCCCTCTCTGTTTCCTCTCCTCTCTGTTTCCTCTCCTCTCTGTTTTCTCTCCTCTCTGTTTCCTCTCCTCTCTGTTTTCTCTCCTCTCTGTTTTCTCTCCTCCTCTCTGTTTCCTCTCCTCTCTGTTTTCTCTCCTCTCTTGTGTTTCCATCCACCTGTTGTCATCAACATTTTCAATTTTTCACATGTAACAGAAACTGGTAGAAAACCTGTTTTAACCAAATGAACCACGAAGCCAAAAATCGTCCACTGAGATGAAAACATCGGCAGTGAAACTTCTTTTATGAAGCATGTTCTGCATGAGCGAGAGTTTTATTTTGAAGGCAATGCAGGAAGTGTCGCTCTGCCCCCTTTGTTGTTGTTGGCGCCGTGTTTTTGTGGCCGTAGATGATTTACTCTCCATCGCCTTCGGCTGTAACCTGGTCGGACCGGATAGTGTTTAGGCTGAGTGTGTGCGCCGTGACTGTGGTGCTTTCTCTCCATCCATCCCTTCATCCATCCCTCCATCCCTCCATCCCAGCGGCTGACAAACAGGGGAGTAGCATTCCAGCAGTGCCTCCCGTTAAAGCATCTGTATTGTGGCGTGCTGCTCACATTGTTGGGCCAGACAAAGCCTCACTCTTTAGTGGAATAACCCAGCTGGACGGCGGCCATCGCCGGGGTCACCAGGGGCTGTACAGAAACAGGCGACCCTGACGGGGGCCGGGGGCCATGATAGCAGGGCAGGAACCTGAACCACCGCGCATCACTTATTAGCAACACAAATGGATAGTTTCCATCAAACCCTGAGCTCATAAATGTTTTCTGTGTGTTTCTGTTACAGCAGACTGATTCATTCAGACATCTCCAAAATGTAAACACGCACCGATCCCCCCCCCCCCCCCCCAAACGGGGGGAGGCTTTCGCTCCCGTGCAGCTGTGTTTAGAGTCAGATTCCAGTCCCAAGTGGTCAGCACCGCTCGGCTTCAGAATGTCCAAAAACAGCTAATATTGCCAGTCTGAAACCCGCCGTGAGCGAAGCTCCTCCACATTCCAGCGTCTCTGTGCCGTGTGAGGGTCACACCAGGCAAACGGAGACAGGCTTTCTCCAGCAGTCACGGCAGCTCTTAGCGTGTATATTGTCTATATAATGTGAGGAAATAGTGAAAATGCTTGTGTCTGTTTCCTGCAGCCCAGAGTTGTTCCTTCAAATCACTTTTTTTTTTCTTTCTTTGGAGCAAAGTTCAGCTGATTACAGACATAAAAACGGTCCCATCAGAGATCATCTCCATAAATGTAACATAAGTGTTGATCTAAAAATATATTGATTTTTATCATTTTTGTCATTTTATTGTCGATGATCGGCGTCGATGACATCACTGCCCGATGTTTTCGTTTAAACTTCTTCTCCTTCTTCTTCTCTCTCAGACTAAACGACGGGACGACAGAGGTCCGCCACCCTCCTCTTCCTCATCATCATCATCTCTGTGCTTGGGACACTTGACTCTGCCTGTGACCTTTAGCCCCCCCCCCCCCCCCCCCGCCTGTGACCTCTTCACCCAGACTGAGAAGCTGCTCCCTGCTGGATGCAGAAAACATCAACACATGACAAAAATGCTTGCAATTTATTTTCAAGCCAATTTATTTTCATTTTTTTATTTTTGTGTGTTTTATATGCATATTTTGTCCTGTTTCTTTTAAAAAAAATCACACCCCCCCTCTCACAATGGATGCTGCCAGTATGTGCTGCTTTTCCCCCTCCTGTTTAACAGACAGCGGTCAGTGAACTTTGAGGGGGCGTCAGCAGAACCTTAGTCTTCTTATCAGGTGGTTCTGCTTCTCCTGATGGTATTAAAAAGGGAGGCTGGAAAACTAAGAGAAAAAAAAGGCATTATGGTACAGACTTGGAAACTTTTATGTTGGAGTTATTTCTTTTTTTTACCCCATGCATTTTAATCCAGCCTGATTCCAGGACCCCACAGTTATTATATTACAGACAAAGTTGTGGAAAATGTTTGTTGGAATGACCCTTTAATGGTACAAACACATGGCTGATGTATTTCAGCCTCCTGGCATTGCACAACTATCATGCTTGTTCCCATAATTTTCCGTGTCAGGTACCGTTTTTACGTAGCGTTCCCACCAGTTCAAATACAGCTGGGAGACTTGAGCTACTGCTGGTTTTATTACAGTGTTTGAATGCGGCGGGAAACCTGAAACCATTACTGTTTGGGGTTTTTTTGCATTTTGTAGCACATATTATTTATTCGTTGCAATAGGTACACGTATTCCTTTACATTTCATGTTTTGCTTTTGTAGCGAGACGGTACTCAAAACAACAGTGACCATCGATCGAATGCTGGAAATGATCTGTATTAAAATCTGTCTTCTCGCCAAGTCAGTGAATCAAACTGAAGTGATTAAAGGAACAGATCAACGTTTTGGGGAAATAATCTATTTGGCTTTTTTTTGGTCAAGAATTAGATGAAAAGGTTGTTTGGTTAGCTTCTGTTAGCATAAAGAATGGAAGCAGTGGAAATTAGCTAGCAATACTGCATCCGAAGTTAAAAATTAGACTTATTAGCACATGTAAAGCACACTAATTATCACCTTATATGTCATTTGTTAAACCTATAGAAGAACCACGTGGATAAATAACAATTAACTATTTTTGTTATGAGGTCTTGTCACCCATATTTCATTAAAATGGTGAGTTATCATTGGGAAACTTGGGCTAGGCTAGCTGTTTCCTGCTGTTTCAAGTCTTTATGGCTAAGCTAAGCTAAGCTGAGCTAACCAGTGCTGTAGATCTTTCCCACACTGTTGGAACTGTTCCTTTAAGAAACAACAGGAATGATTGACGTTAGCTTGCAGAGAAACTCAGCTGCTACAGCCAGTAGATGGAAAAAAAGTTATGTTAGCGTTTTCTGCTGTTTGCTAAACCGAAGCAGGTGTTTTAGTTGTTTTTTATGTTCTCGGTTTTACCTCATACAGGAAATAACACACATGGCTAAAACATTTCCAAAGAGGTGCACAAACATGACCGTGTTCACACTGATGATGCTATCAGCTGTTAAATGATCACCCCAAAAAAAAAAAAAAACTCTTTATCTACTCACTAATATGGGAAGTTGGGGGGGAAGTTTTTCAGTCAACAAAGCATTTTTTGGAGCTTCACAGCAACACAGCTGTTAGCCCTGTTAGCATTCTCCTAAACGACTAAAGAGGATGGGGCTCGTAAGGCGTGGATCCAAATCTCCAGAAGCCTAGAGATTCTAAATTGTCAGGCTAATCAGGCTGCAAGGCCCAAAGCAAACGAGAAATATATATTATTTTTTTGTTATTAGAAAATATTTTGTGAACTTCCTACAGAGACGTGTTGCTGGTAGAGCTTCTGGAAGAATCCCCCTTAATTTATTTGGAGAAAAAAAAGGGTTGTTAACGTTCATGTATGTTTGCCTTCATGTAAAATTTTACCCCGTTTATGTCATGACTGAATTGATTTACGCAGAATCTGTTTATTTTGGCAACAAGTCAACCTCAAAACTGTCCTCGATTTTAAATATGATGTAGAAAATAATGAATTTTTCTTGTTAAGGGTGGAGAAATGAGACCTACGTAATATATATATATATCTATATATACATAAATCTATATAATCCTCGCAGAGAAGACTTAGGGTACTGCATCGTTATGCAAACTTTTTGTTTCCCTTTTCCTCTAATATTTTGGTTTATTTTTTATTCTAGTTTACAGAGGGGAAAATAATCATCCTGGTTGTTTTGTTGAAACCTTGTTTCTCTGAAAGCAAAGCGAAACAAGGCTAGTATTTTTTTTAAGAGTACATAGGCATTTTGCAGTTATTTGTATAAAGAATGGGTTTGCAACCTCTGCCTAATGTTTATTTTTTGTAACTATATTACAGTTTATTTGCTGCTGTGTAGTACAGTTAACAGTTGGAAATGCTGTCAAACATAATGATGAAGATGTTCCTGCTATCAGATGCGGGTCTTGTTTTTTTTTCCTTGTTTTTTTCTTGTTTTTTTTCGAATCTTCAGAGGATTTTTTTGTGTGTTTGTTTTGGGGTTTTTTTTTTTGGAGGTGGGCGAGGGAAGCCAATCCTGCTCCACTCTGCTACCTGTGTTCTTAGTTTCCAAGTTGAATGCTGTTGTTTATTAGCTTTACAGGAAAGAGTTTTAAAAAAATACTGTGGAGGTGTGTATCCTTCGTATGTGCATTATTTTTCAGCGACGTACGTCCTATATACGAAAAAGTAGAAAACTGTTTAAAAAAAGACGAGACGAGAGAACTGGTGGAAAATGGAATCCTCCTGTAAATAAGGAAAACTCAAGTTGTTGCTTTTTTCATGTTATGTCGGCGCCTCAGCAGATGCCCAGCCTTTTTTTCCCTTTTTTTTTTCGTTTTATTTCCTTCTCTCTTTCTTTCTCTTTTTTCCCCGTGGAGGGAAGGGGGGCAGGAGGGGTACTCAGAGGCGATTTGAGCATTGGCATAGTGTTTATATTTATCAGACTTTTTTTGCTTTCGATAGAGCTATTGCAATAAAAATGTGTTCATGTAACCGCCGTCGTCTTGGCTGCATTTTGTTTGTGTGATTTGTCGTCATGGACATCCTCACATCCTCCTTTTAACATCAGCTTCCAACGTCATCGAAGACAAATAATCTGGTGTAACAGAAGAGGTGAAAAAACAAACACTTCTATCATCTGAAAACAACGTGTTCACTCACTGAAGGACCACATGACTCCTCTACAGGTTGGGAAACGTCCCTGATAACACCGACTCTGATAAAACCCTTTCAAAACGTCTTGTGTCAAAAAAGACGTGACGTCAGTAAAGACTTGAGTCAATCGCCGTGAAATTTACTTCAGGTATTTGTGCTCCCAGATGATAAATGTCTAATAACCTCCTGACCTCTCCTCCAAACCACAAAGGCTGCAAACTGGAGGAACTGGCTAGCCTAGCACCTCTAGAGCTAACTTCATTAGTGATTAATGCCAGTCGTTTGATCTGTGGTTGTATTATCTGTGCTCTAATAGTCTAGTTTTACTATAGTTTTTCAGGTTTGTATTTTATTTGCGCTTCAGGCCTTTAAAAATCTTTACATCTCAACAAGCATCCATGAGGAAACCTGAGCATTTTGTGTGTCATCAAATTTTGTGGCCTCATCAGGGTCGTCATGACACACATTACAAACGTTTAAATAGAGTCGTATGAAGCAGAAAAAATATCAAAAAGGCAAAAAATATAAAAGATAATCAATCACATATCTACGCATATATCAGCCAATGAGGCGCCTACAAGGATGGGTTGGTTACATGGTCGTGGATTCTGGCCAATCATTGTCCCAGGCTGGCAGAGAAGTAAGGGGCTTGTCCAATAGGAATAAGGGACATGGGTAACACCATATTTGGTCCATGAACTGGAGCAACTAAGGAGAACATGAGTTTGTCAGGCTTTAATCCAAAATGTGCTTATTTGATGTGGCAAATAAATAACATAAACACATTTAATAAAAATTTTAAAAAACTTTTTTGAAATTCTATGCACAGTATAAAAAGAGTAAGAAGGGTGACAAGATAGAATATTTAAAATAAAAAATAGAACATACATAGTAAAAACCACTTTAAAACCAGATAAATGAGATCCACTGTATTTAAGAAGCACTATAAAAACTCATAAATGACAAGTCCTCATTTATACAGCCTGCTGAACCAACATCCACCTTTGTGCAGAGTCATGGGTCAGGAGAGAAGTCACTAAATGTTGGTGTAGAACTGGATAGAGGGACTTTTTTTTTATAACTTTCCTTTGAAATTGCATTTTTCCTCCTGAACCGGACGGAACCTGTTCAGCCTCGGTGGAGGTGAGTCATTCCTGTTCTATTATTGTTTTATTCCTGTTATAAACTCTAATCTCTCACTTTTATTGATGCAGATTAAAGACAACCATCTGAGCGACATCGTCCTTCATATAAGATCCTGATTGCATTATGAATGAACGAAGGCGTAAACACATTTCTGTTGTCAGGGAACCGCATGACAACAGACTGTTTGATAATCATTGATGTGTTTTACTGAGCTGTTGTGACCCTAAAGAGATGAAGAGGGTGTCAATGAGAAAACTAGGAACGGTTTCCTGGAGCTGTTTGTGCAGATGAGGTCTGATGACACACGGTGTTTATCCAGCCCAGCATCTCAAAGTCCAACTGTCAAAACAATCCAAAGTTCACTTTGGTCATGAGAGACGGGTCAGCTGAGAGGAGAGTCCGGATCCACCACAGGCAGCAGGGCTGGAACCTTGTTTTCCTGGTTTCTACCTGTTTGTCAATAAGTAAACAGCTATACCTTTTATGCAATATTATGTTTAAAATCACAGATTTTTCAGCGTAAACCGGCTAATTCCAGCTGTGAGATACATGTGTTGGAGTCAAAAATACATTATTTACAATTACTAAAGTGCATTTTGTTATTTTTCACCACTGAGCAGAGACTAAAACGGAGCTAAAGGGAGGAATCTGAAATGAGAAATTAAAAAGATTAAAGATAAAAATAAAAGATAAAAAGTGTGCTAGTGCTACTCCTGATCAGTGCAAATTATGAAATGGAGAAGTTAAACCAGACGAAATGACACATCCAATAAATATGAAACTATAATAAATACTTAAAAATAGAAAAACAGTCTATTTTTACACAAAGTGAATATTGCACTTTAAAGTGAACTAAAGGATTCAACAGTCAGCTGTCAGACCTTATCTTTAGCAAAATAGAGCCAGCGAGTACAAAATCAAGAAAGCTAGCTTCTAGGAATGACATCATGACATCATGACCCACATTGTCCTCGGTAGGCAAAAGCTAACATGAGCAGTGTTTTCAATCGCTTTTGCGGATCGTTGCGGAACTGATGCCGTGTTAACGCACAAGAAGGTTTCGAAATATTCTGGCCCTTGTACAAATACACTTGATGACCCCAGCACCAGACACTCCAGCCCGCCCCTCTTCCTCCAGTTTGGAAGTAAGTGGTAGGGAAAAACTTCAGAGTTGATGCAGCAGGATTGGCTGTTGCAAGGACTGAAAGATGGTCTCTACCCCTCTGCAGCCTGGGAAGAGCAGCGTCCCTGTTGACTGACGGACCTCCAGAATGAGAGCCTGGAGGTACCCAGAGCTATGATGACGCATACGGGTGTGTGTGTGTGTGTTTGTGTGTGAGTGTGTGTGAGTGTGTGTGTGTGTGTGTGTGTGTGGCGGATGAGCCAGTGCACCAAGCAGGGGGCCTTTCAACACCAACATGTGACCTGCCAGGGTTACTGATGGACGAACCATTGGGGATGTAGGCAGGTGCTAGAGTTTCAAAACAACACCCAGTGTGTGTGCTTGTGTTTGTGTGTTTGAGTGCACATGTCTATGTGCACCATGTGGGCCAAGGCTTGGAGTCCACTGTGCAGATCTGATGTACGCACCTTTTCAGCTATTAGTGCAGCAATTAGCATCTTCGTCAGTATCCGAAATCCTTGGAATCCGTCCACCATCCCCCTCACACACACATATAAACAGATGGTAGCCCTAATGAGAGAGGATGTAAGGGTTTCACCTGACCACATTTCGTTTCTGTTCACCAAGCAAGAGGCCTGACCTCATTGACGCTCGAAAACAGCAACTGCCTACCAACAGACCTCCTACCTACTTCTCACACCGTAGAAAGTTTCCTATTTAGGTAGCGAGCTCCAGGGTTTTCCAGGTATCCTTCGGGGCAGATGCTAAAGAGGGAAGCAGTGCCTAAAGGTTAGCGAAGCGAGCTTGTGCGTCATCGGTTCAGTTCCCTCGACAGGCTCGCTTCGCATTCAACAACTCAGCAAGAGTATTAGCCATAGGCGTGATATCGAAACCACATCGAAGCTGATGTTGTGAAAAAGATATCGGCTGTTACCTCTGCCAGGAAGGTTCTGTTTCACCCGTGTTTGTTTGTGGGTTGTTTATTAGCAGAGTTAAACTGAAAAGACTGGATGGATTTCCATGAAACCTGGTGGACGAACAGGAAACAGGAAACAAGCCCTTTAGGTTTGTCCTGAATGCAGAGAAAGAGAAAGAGAAAGAGGCAGTACCAGGAATCTCTTCTTTCTTTGTGTTGCAGGATGTGGCATCTTTTGTCATTTACTCTTATTATGCCAAAAGTCCTGAACTGATTTCGATGCAGCTTTGTGGAGGGGCGTGGCCTAAACCAGTTACACTGTAAAACGGAACATTTACAATAAATTCTGAGCAGTATTCTGCTGTATTAATGTCATACAGTGACATTATGTAATATTCAAAGCTGTCTTGGAGAAATGAGTCCAGCTCTTTGTCATCAGTTACAGGACTGTACTGTAAACTTGATTGATTGATTGATTGAAATTTTTTTTCAAACGTAAAAAAACACACAAGAAACAACAGACAAAACAAAATAGGTTAAAAACAACAAAAGTACTTAAATACTTTAACAATTAACTCTGATGCTGTACTTTGTGGGAGGAGCTGCTGCCAGTTTCTGTAAATTTACAGTGAAATGTTTTACAGTGTAAACTAAACAGGCCTTTTCAGGATTGTTCACCCCCTGAAGGAGGTGTGTGTGTTTTTCTACTTTGTTAGCTTTTCGCTGTTCACGTAACTTTGACATTAGAATTTGCACGCTGTCACAATGCTCCTGATTGTTTTGTGGTGTGTGAATGTGAGACGTAAACATCCGTCGACACTGAAGCGTAAATGTACCTGCAAATTTAGTTGATGCTCTTATCCTGAGAGACTTATCCTGACTGAGATACTGTATCTTTGGCAGGACACCTCGGCCTCCGAGCGCAGGAACACCTAATCTGTTTTTCAGAATGGGCTCTTATAACACCAGGGAACCTCCCAGCAGGCCCCGGCACAGTGATGTCATGCTTTGTGTTTTTATGGGTCCCAAACTTACCTTTATGCAGCGAAGCCAGGGAAATGCACTCAGACAAAAGATCAGCATGTCTTTCCAGGAACCAGCAGGCAGTAGTAGCTCTAAACAGCTTAGAGAGCAGAGACAACAGGCCTGGACACACACACACACACACACACACACACACACACACACACACACACACACACACACACACACACACACACACACACACACACACACAGACACACACACACACACACACACACCATCTCACCTCCGATCCTCTCTTGTCTCTATAGCTCAGCCAATACAAATGAGGAAGTAGATTAGTCAAGAAAGCCTGGAGCCTCAAACGCTTAGGAGACCAAAATAATAGCTGAAGTTTCCACTCAGAGAAAAAAGGAAAGGGAGAGAAGAATCCAATAATTTGGCTCCTTGGATTTAAATTAAATGGTTCTTTTATGATTTTCCATTTGTTCTTGCATTATTTTATTATCTGTTAAGCTAGGAAAAGACCATTCATGGAAAGCCTGGGTTCATTAGAGACACAACATTTTGGACCTTTTCAGGCCTAAATGAGGAACTTCTATATAATTTAATGTTGTTTTCCCATTTTTTAAAAATGCTTCTCTATAGATTTTGACATCGTAATTGAACTTCTATTTAATATATTTGTTAATTTCTGTGGGTTTTATATGTGATCATTCATGCAGTTTCATTGAAAAAATCTTCCTTGATACAGAACATTATGTAATAGTTTCTACGTTTAGAAGAATTTTAATTTGTCGTTTTTCTTTGTTATTGTTGCTTTTTCCTTTATCTCACCAACATACAGTCACTAAATGCACTTTTTGTCATGGTTCTGTGTTGAGTTTGTTATTTCCTGTTTTATTTTGAAGGTTGTTTTCCTCGTGTACTGTGTCGTTCTTTTCACTTCCTGTATTTTCTTGCCTTCTGTTTTGTCCCTCTCATTCCTATGTCTGTGTTTTTGTTTTCAGTTCTGTTCATTCTCTTTCCCTCCGAGCCAAATGTGTTCACAGTTTTAGTTCATTGTCGTGTATTCCTTGTGTCTTCACCCCTTTAGGTTTTCGCTCCACTTTGATTGTCTGATTGTGTCTCCAGTTGTCTCCTCCTCCCTGTGTCACCTGTCTCTCATTGTCTCGTTACCCTCTGTATTTAAGTTTGTGTGTTTTTTTCCCTTCTTTGTCAGTTTGTCTGTTTTGCTCCATGTTCTCTGCTCGGTTGTGTTCTCTTTGTGTTCTCCTGGTGGATTTCTCTGAAGGTTTGTTTGTCCCTGAAGAATTCTTATTTGGTTACTCATTTCTTGACCTTGTGTTTTTGGCTCATTTCTTGTTGCGTTACACTTTGTTAGACTGTATTATTTTCATGGACTTTAAACCTTCAGTTATTCATCGTGTCTATTTCTGTTGAGATCCCAAGTAAGTTTATTAAAGTGTGTTCTACTCATGCTGAATCCATCATACATGAATGTCACCTTTGTCATGTTGGATGGGTATTCTGATTATTGTAACGTCACTTGTCCTTGTTTTTTGTGGTATAATATTGCCATCTGCTGGCCATTTTCACCCCCTAATTTTTCCTGCCCTGGTCTGGAAAAGCAAACAAAAACATACAGAACAAAACATTTTTTTAAACTCTTTTTTTTTTCTTTACATTTTTTCAAGCAATTCCAAACTTAGAACATGGGAGAAGTGATTGCCTGTAAATTTACCATACAAGCAATATACACTAGAAACAAATTACTGTGCATTCCTTCCTCAATTAGCAATTGATCATAACTAAATCTCTAAATTTTGACACTAAACGTATTTAATTAAGTTATTTAAAACTTTAATTGGTTTACTCAAATAGTCCAAAGGCTGTATGTTGCTTTATTGTATGCATAATGCATGAAATTCAATAAAATGACATTTGACAGATTTACAGATATCTTATAAACCTGCTGATCTAATTTGATACACACATTTTCACACAACATGGTTTTACTATAAAAGAGGTTACGAAACATTAAGTAACATTACCTCAATTCATTAAATTCATTAAAACTCATGTATCAAATATTATTCACTTGACATTATAGGTTAAAATAGGCTGTTTATTTTCTCACGTCAACAGGGTTTCCAGTCCGAATAGAAGGATTTGGCCCATGGTCTGCTAATAAGTGACCCCTGCTTTACATAATATTATTAAGAAACACCATAAATTTTAATTGTTATGCAGATGACACACATTTATAAATGAAAACGAGTGAAACTAACTAAACCTCAGGAATGTCTTAAGGACATAAAAACCTGGACTTCATTATAGGAGATTCAGCTATTTCCTCTCAGTTAATCATACAAGACAAGCACTTTGGACATAGTATTTATTTTAAAAGTTTATAACAACTTCTGGATAATATTACATGAAAAATAAACAAAAAAAAAAAAGAAGAAACAAATACACATTTTTAATCGCACCCCAGGTTGACAAAATTAGGATTCATAAAAGCAGTTTTGAAAAAATAAAAATAACAATAAAATCACAGGAAAACATTTCTTTGCACCTTAAACAGACTTACAGTACATCAGGAGTGTGTGCACCCGACATGAGCGACATCAGGGACTGTCACACCTGATAAATGTACAGACACTCGTACCTGTGTTTCAACAGGGCCGAGCGCCAAGACTTTAACCAATTTTGGATAAATATTCAAGCCAGCTAAAGTGGATTTTAAGATTTTGGGGGGCAAAATGTGCGCCAAAATCTCAGGCCCTCTTTTTACAGCAAAGCCCAGCACCTGGAAATGTTAAAAAACACAAAACAAACATCACGGTTTTCTAATCAAGGATCCAAGATTTAATTCAAATACTTTTTTTTTGCACAAATATCTGCAACATTCCCCAATCATCAGACTACCTAAAAGCAAGTCCCCTTTATTTCAGCTCAGCATTTAATAATTCTACAAATTGAATACAAAAGATGGAAGCGAATGACATCGTTAATATCATACAGACTGTTGTGTTTCAGGGAAAATGGCTCTGTCTGCTCAGTAGTTAGCTTTAGTTTTCACTGAAATGCCTGACCTTTGTGTTTGAAAACAGTGAACTATCTCCCCACAGCCAAATAAAGTTTATATACCTTTTATCCTCTTTTTTTCAAATATATATTTATTATATATAAAATACTGTTTCATTCATAAAAGCCTTACTTTTTACAATATCTGAGGCGATGTGAGCAGTGAAGTGTGTGTGTTTATGAACGTGTGTGTGCGAGTATGTGAGCTTAAAAGAACGTGGAAAAAAATGTTGTATAACAAAGAACTGGTACAGATTCAGGAGTTAATACGCTAAAAAATAAAAGGTGTTTTACACAATATACACATTTAATTACTTACAAAAAAAAGAAAGAGAAAGAAGGCTGATGGTTAGAAGGCGGCTGCGGCAGGGTTAGTACCACCAAACGTTAAATGACAGAAAAATGACGGAGAGAGAAAGAAAGAAAGAGAGAGAGAGAGAGAGAGAGTGTGAATGAAGAGCTAGCAGTAAAAAAAAGGCAGTCAGTCTCACTAAGGAAAGCTCGTCAGTGCATCGCTTATCTTGGATGTTCAGAAGTCAAAGTGCCGATTTGGTAACAGTGGAGAGACGTCCACTCCTCATCAAACAAAACAGAAACAGAAAGAGCACTTCTGTCGACAAATGGATGTACAGCATCACATTTATGTTGCACCAACATCACAAACGTTGAGGGGAAAGAAGGGAGATTAATGAAAAATGCACTTTTGTTTTCACACATCCATCGTGGCACCTTTTTTTTTTTTTTTTTTTGCTTTCATTTTGAGGTACTTCTTAAGAAAAACAAAGAGTAAGTGTAAGATTTATTCTCATCTTTTTTTTTAGCTGTGTTGCACAGTAGCACCATTGTTTTAGTTGTAGTTTTTTTTTTTTCTGGAGGACAATGCTCCATTGGAATTCCACCTCGTCGCCACGACAACTGTCGCTGTGACCACCCCCACTTGTCCCCCCCCCCCCCATCATCCACTCGTCTCTAGTCACCGATCAGGTGTCCCCGGGTTTGTTGGATACCGTGTGCTGTTACGTCCTCTTCATGCAGACTACGCAGCGGCTGACTCGCGTCCGTAGGTTACCCGCCTTCAGAGTCTCCGACTGGGGCTTCCTGTAAGAACCAAAGGGTCAAGGTGATTAATACATGTCATGATAGCACGTCTGTACAATCCTTATCCTTATGTAACTCCATTTATTTCAGCAAAGTTTGTTTGTTCAAGTGTTTACCAACTAATTATAAATTGTCAAAAAAAGCTTTGCGTCAATTTTGGTTTGACTGCCATGTTTCAGGATCCTGGTGGCACATGCATCCGTACCTGAACATCTCACTGGGTTCTACAGTAGCAAGCCAGAAGCTGTAGGAGTTGCCATAGTAGTTGCACGTCCCTCTGCCGTGGCACTCTATGAAGGGAGCGCTGCGGAACTCCTCCAGGCAGGAACCAGGTGAGGCCAGGGCCTGACCGGAGCCCTCTGCACCTGCGCTAGTGTGCTGGGGAGCAGAGAGAAGACTGGTTATGCATTGCACTGGATAAATGAGATAGGAATACAAATGTGTTTGCACATGATTAGACGGAATATCTGGGGAATGAAAGCAGCTGAAATGCATCAGTGTTGAAAGTCAGAAGGGAAGATAGAGGGACATTGACAGAGATGTGGTTGGCTAGTGGCTAAGCTAGCATTAGGGGTAAAAGTTGTGTTAAGCATGTAGTTGTTCAGGTTACCATCAAGTTCAAAGATGTTGGTGTGTATAGTTGTAGTGTCCTACCATCATGAAGGAATATCCTATCCACAGAGCTTCCCAATTCGAAGGGCAAGTGGGAATCTGGATGGTCTGACTGTGGACTGCGATCACCATGGCTGGAGCTTCACACACTGCACACCTACACACAGAAATGTAAAGTTAAACATCCCAAGTCTTCCTTAATCCAACCTCTTTAGTCACGTCTTTCCTCTTCTCCACCCCTACCTGCTGATGTAAGGCTTGATGCTCTCTCCAGTGATGGGGGCCATGGACATGGGCATGGGCTCAGGTGTGGACAGCCAGTAGGAGTAGTCATTGCGGGAGGCAAAGTTGCAGACGTTGTTGATGTTGCAGAACATGAAGGGCATGGTGCTGAACCTGCGCAGACAGCTGCCAGCCGAGCCTGGAACAGAGGGCAGAGGAAGAAAAAGGTCAAATATAGAACTTCCTGGTACAATAAAGGCTTGACCAACCAGAAATCCTTCTTACCAAGGTCCTGTCCGTGGGCCCTCTCGTTGCCCTGCACATACAGCAGCGAGTAGCCGTCATAAATGGGGTTAGTTCTCTCGGGACAGAAGGGCACGTCCTGACCCTGGCTGTGCCGGGTGATGAGGAAGCCATGGGATGCAGATGCTGATCCTGGAAGACCAGGAGGACCCTGTGGACCATCTGAACCAGGAGGACCAGGGTAACCACGTTGACCTGAAGGTTAGGGGAAAGGCATATTTTAACAATAGAAGGTATTAAGTTTCTAGTTTTACAAATCCTTAAGCCAACTTTAGAAGAGAAGGCACTGATGTACCAAAGATGAGTTGTGACGGTTTGCATGTCTGATTCCTGTTTTACTCACCAGGCTGACCAGCAGGTCCGTTGTCTCCCTTCCTGCCAGGTGGGCCACTGAAGCCAGGAGGACCCTCCGCACCAGGATCTCCAGATTCACCAGGCAGACCTGAGAGCAAGGTAAGAGAAGAGTTGTCTTTCTTAGATAAGCAGACGATAATCTGATGCTGGAATTACTTTGAATTTCAAAACGATAGTTGATTTAGAAATATAAGGTCATTACTAAAGGTGAACATATGATTGTTAAAAAAATCAAAATATTCATATGCATCTATCCCGTGATCGTCATCGGGTCCATTTAAAGACTTTTACCCACCAGGTAGTCCCTCACGCCCAGGGGGACCAGGTAATCCTCGACCACCAGGCTGGCCATGAGGACCAGGAGGTCCTCGCTCTCCCTTCACCACAATGGGAGCCGAAGCGACCCCAGGGTCACCAGGAGGGCCTAGAGGTCAAATAGGTCAGTTAGAACATTTTCAACTGGTTTCAACACAAATGTTGATTTTTTTTTAAGTAAATTTGGTAATTTTTGTAGTCCAGTTCACAATTCACTGTTACTGAAAACGTAAATGTGTTCACCCACCACTGGGTCCGATATCTCCAGGATCTCCAGGGAGGCCATTTCCACCGGGTAGACCTGAGTCTCCCTTTGGTCCTGGCAAAAATAAGGATGGAATCTTTAGGTTTTGCTTATTATAAATACATCAAAATAGAATTTTTAAATAGAAAGAAGAATGAGAAAATGCTTCTTCAGTATTGCGGACTGACCAGGGAATCCTGGAACGCCAGGCAGACCAATATCTCCCTTTGCACCAGGACTGCCGGAAAGACCAGGGCCCCCCTGATAAGAAAGAGGTTGCATTAATCCCATTTGTCCCTCCCAAAATTAAAGTTTAAGGTCGAAATTATTTGACTATTTTATATCAATTATTTTCAAGACTTAAAGGAAACATAACAAAATTATCTTACCGGGAATCCAGGAACACCAAGATCTCCCTTCTGTCCGGGGAAGCCCGGCTGGCCAGGAGCGCCAGGAATACCCTTCTCTCCCTTAACGCCGCCACTTCCTGAGGGCCCACGGGAACCCTCTGGGCCAGGTGGACCTTAATAAGCAGATATCAAAAGTCAAAAATAAGGCACACAATGATAAAATATAAGACAAGGTTTTTCTCATCGTCACCAGGGCTGGGATGAGGTCACATCAAGTCTCCCAAGAACTTCTTGGCTTCACTAAATTTAACTGAATAACTGAATAAAATGTAAATTCTTGCTTGCAATTTTTGGCTAAATAAAGGGAAAGTGAACTGACTCGATCTTGTTTGACCCAGAACAGACTAAACAAATACATCAACAGGTCATCTTACTATACATGCTGTTAAAAACAACTGTATCACATTAAACACAGAGGAACATCTCAGATTAGATGATATATAAGACGATGCATTGCTATAGGAAACGTCAAGTAATGTCACTAACCATACTGAACCCTTAATCTATGAATTTTTCATGAAATTCAGTTGTTAAATTTTATATTTCTATCTCTGAGGTAGTAACCAGAGTACAGTTACCAATCAATCTTTGATAGACCTGACATTGTAACTACATTTGATGGATATAGTTCCAGAAATAGTTGCAATAACCTCTATTATTAAGTCCATTTTATGCCACTAATATATTGATAATATACAGTATTATATAATAGTATAATGCAGGTATACCTTTTCAAAGAGCAATAAACTTTCAATTCTAAAGAACACTCTGACATTTAAGTCTGAGCATCTTTTTTACCTCAGAGAAACTTTGGTTTGTCTTAAATGAAAAAGAAGAAGAGGACAGATGAGAAAAGGAAAACACAATTTTGTTCCCTCGTAATAACATGAAGACAACATCACATCAGTATAACAGTAACACACTGGGGTAAATGTGCACACAGGATCTTTTTCTTTAAGCTATTTGTTTATTGGATTATGAGTCGTGCTGAGTGTCCAACCTGTCCTGTGGGGTAAAGGAAGCGTAAATGAGCATGAGATAAAAACCCACAACCCCATTCTGAGAGCATGTACAAGAACGTGTATCAAAACCATCAAACCACTGGAGTCTAACCTGGAAGACCTAGGGTTCCCAGAATTCCCAGGGAAAGTGGAGCCGGGTTGATGGCACAGGGCAAAAAGAAGATGAGGTTTAGACAGAAGCAAGCATCAGTCAGAAACACAGTCAGAGATATTTTGTCGGTATGTAGTGTAGCTTGGAGGTGTTAGCCAAAAAAGGCTACATGGCAAATTAAATAAAGCTCCACTGAACACACCAGCAACAACACAACAGCGCTCCCAAATCTCAACATCTGCTCCAGTCTCACTGCTTCCAGGTAGACTAGTGGTATCTACCTTTACCAACCATGACTTTGGTAATTACTTTGGCATGCCAACAAGCTAATCTATCATGGAGAACGTGGTAAATACTACAATTGATATTGCATCAGCATGTAAACATTGTTATCGTTAGTATGTAATGTTTAGTTGTTAGCATTTAGCATGACAGCTTTTGCTCAACTCAATGTTTTAACTATAAACAGCCTAACAGGGCTTGATTTTCTACCATGTGACCACCAGGGGGCTCTAGAGAGACTCTTAAGAGTGCACACATGGTAAAAGTTAGCCTTCAATGCTTTCTTCCTGAAACGACTTTGTAACGTGTTAAACATTGTGTAAGGGATTATTTTTAACCCAAGGTGTTTAAAAAAAAAATAACCAAGTATTTTTGTCACCTAAACGTAACCAAGTAGTTTTGGTGCATAAACATAACCAAGCTATTTTTTTACGTAAATGTAACCAAGTATGATTGTTGCTTAAATGTAACCAAGTGATTTTGTTTGCTTACTTGAACCTAACCAGGTGTTTTTAGTGCCTAAACATAACCAAGTAGCTTTGGTGCGTGAAACTAAGCAAGTAACTTTGTGTTCTTACTTACAAGTAACTGATGATTTTTGTTGCCTAAACCCAACCAAGTAGACTTGGTGCATAAACGTAACCATGTACTTTAGTTCTGCTAATGTAACTAAGTATGTTTAGTGCCTAAACCTAACCAAGACGTTTTGGTGCATAAATGTAACTAAGGCCTCTGATAAAAAGCCATGAAGGCTAACTTTTCCCATGTGCTTATAGCACAGTGGGAGGATATTTAGAGATTTGGGAGATGCTTGTGGTTGCTATAACAGAACATTTAATCTACAGTGTGTTTATATGATCAATTAAAAAATATTTTACACTTACGTACAAACAACAAAATTTCAGTACAGAACTGGAATTATTAACCAAATGAGAAAATGACGTATTGTTTCAGGTGAGTTAGTTATATGGTGTGTTTTTGTGCACAAACTGTATGATGCTATAACACATTCTGCATGTTAGATTTGTTTTGAATGTATCTACATGTGATCCAGATAACATGCTAATCGTGCCAGAATACTACTGAGAATTTTAAGAGTGAAACATTGAAATTGCTTACTTTGTTAAAGGTGAATTATACTACCATCAGAGTGCATAGACAGTGAAAGTAGAGGACAGCGATTAAGAAGAAATAAAGAGTCAGAAATAAGACGATGCAGTGATTTCCCAGTTTTCAGGTGAAATTTGTTCCTGTCTCATCATGAGGTGGTGTTAACTCAGTAAGGAACGTGCAGAAGAAGTCTGGACGCCGTTGATCTGACCTGTGGGACCTGTGGCGGCCGGATGCACGTGTCATCAAATGAAGAGGCGGGGCCACACCACAGTGGGTGGGGCCAAGCCACGGGAAACAGGGTAAAATGTCATAGCTTCATTTTGCCACGTTGATACTCAAATAAAAATCTTTTCTTTTTTTTTTACTAGCATAACACAGTGCTGGTGTGTGGTCAATGATGGACTTTAAAAAGGACATAGTATTATGAAGGAATAGATCTTACTTTTTCATAGGTTTTGACTTTTTATTCTTTCTCTTTTTTATTAATATTTTACAGGATCAAATGTGTCAGAATAGAAATCAACAAGTTTGACCATAAAATTCCAAAATGAAAAGTTAAATCCATCCTTATTAAATCAAATATGTGTGTGTTATGGATGCTTCAAATTTCTTCATGCTGCAAAGTATTAAAATATTTAGTTTTACAGTTGTGAACTCTGTGAATTCTGACAAGTTGCGGTGTGACTTTAGAAAAATTAATTTAAAGCCAAGCATTAAACTTTAACTGTTAGAACTTTTTTCAGATCAACCGTAGAATGACGTCTTTATTCATGGGGTTAAGAAATGTATCCTGCTACGTAGTCTGTAGTTTTTCACTTAAAACCATTGCAGTGGTTGCTTATATCATACATTTAGCTTCATCCACTCTTTCCAGCACTGTGTTAGGCTTGTTCTCAGTGTGTTTGTGTGCAGTGTCCATGCAGATGACTGATTGGTGGGGCAAAACACAATGACCAGCCGAGCCAAATGCAAAGCTCAACACTCTCAACTAGACTCTAAGGTAATGGAAAAATCACATACTGAAATTAGCCATATCTATATAAACACTATTAGGCTTAACAACTGATGATTTTTGTGCCTAAAAATGTTTTTACTGTGAGCAAAGTGGTCCAACATGAAGACAAAATTTCAATTTCATTTTGAAAACATTTTTTGTTGTTTTACATAATAAAAAATCTGGGCTGCTCTCATTGCTGTGAACAGAGAGGGGCTTTGTTGGAGAAAGGCGATGAGCAGAATTATGAATCAAAATCTGATCAAACTACACACACAGCCTTGATGAACTCGATTTTTAAGATGCAAATGAGAGTTTTTTAGCTTTGCCCAGGCTCAGCTGTTTCATACCAACATTTACACAAAATGATCGAACACAACCACAAACATCGGACCACAAACAACATTTCTGTTACAATGACCAGAGGAGAAGACGAGCATCCACACATACACAGTACTTCAGGGCTGTGGAGAGACGGATAGATTACAACTTCCCCCGTTTACGGGATTGGGAGACAAGGGCAAGGGGGTGAGGAGATGTGAGGATAAAATAAACAAAAACTGCATGATGAAAAACAAAGTGGCATAAACACATGCTTGTATTTGGGGGTCAAAGCGTGATTGGTGCATGACAAACACCCTGATGTTTCCTGGTGAAAAGGGATTGGGGGTGTTTTAACATCCGTGCTCAGTGTTCTCGACAATGACTGGACAGGTGGTGGAGATCGGTGCAACAACATCCCATGCAAATCAATTGACATGGAGATGATAGCATTCACATATAAAGTGCAGTTTCTGCCATCTGCTGTCTGGTTTTCGCTGGTTAAGTGAACTAAATTCACAATACCCATCATTCCTCAGTGCTTTCTTTTCCTCAGTTTGCAGCTAAGACATTAGTGCTGTAATATTGGAACTTCATACATGTCATATACAAGCTGCATTTTCCAAAACTTAGTGTATTTTTGTTAGATTTCCTACCCTTCAGGCAGCCACCTGTTTAAGCTCATCATTGCATGGAATAAAAAACTTTCAGCAATTGAAACTTTCTTGTAACAACAAACATGAAATCTCTATTTGCTGTACTTTTTCAGAGGAGGTCTGAATGTATGTGATCCAGGTTAACGTATTGCATTTGGATCATTTGGATAACGTTAAGTCCTAACCTTACTGGAATGCCATTGACTGGAATGCCCTGCACTTGAAAATCCACCCACATATTAGTGTACATGAGTAAAGTACACCATGTCTAAATCTAGTCAAACAGTCTGAGAACCAGGCAGCAATTTGGCAGTTGATGTGGTGGCACAATCTAAATCTGTGCTTTACCTGATCTTCCAGGAGGTCCAGGAGGACCTTGGAGTCCTTTGGGGCCTTGCAGAGCCAGTCCTGGAGGCCCAGGAGGGCCGGAATTACCTAGGGGACCAGGAGAGCCAGGGAAACCAGCCTCTCCTTTAGAGCCGGGGAAACCAGGAGCACCAGACGGGCCAGGAAGACCTGGGTCTCCCTTTGCACCTGAACACATAGTGAGAGATAAAGTAGAGATTGTTAGATCAGTGCAGAGGAAGTGATCACAACAAACAAAACTGTTATATGCAGTGGGTGGGTGCTTACCTGGCAACCCTGGAAGCCCTCCTGGACCGGGACCACCATAACCAGGAAGTCCTGGAGGAGGAAAGGATGAGAAGTAAAGTGAATCAAATGTAAACATCAACTAACATCAACATCCGGACATGTTGACTTACCTGGCTCTCCTTTGATTCCAGCTGGTCCTGGGATCCCATCTCGACCTGCCTGACCCTTCTCTCCTGGCAACCCTGGTGCTCCTGAACGGCCAGATTCTCCTGGTCTACCGGGGGCTCCTGTGAGACCTGGTGCACCAGACCCACCGTCGAGACCCTTTGGACCAGGGATACCGGGAGGACCTGATGGAAGACCACAAGGGAGAGATGGTAAAGTTAGGTTTGCTTTGTTTTAGCTAGCAGCCTCTTATCAAAAACTGATTGGACATCCAGCACTAGCTTAAAGAAAGAATGTTAGCATCTGATGTTTGGTGCTCTGACCACTGAGGTCCTGGTAAGATCTCATTTCTGTGTCAGATTTACCTTGGAATCCAGGCAGTCCGGGGTCGCCTTTTGCACCTGGCCCTCCTGGTAAACCTGGGAGACCAGATGATCCTGGACTTCCTTTCAGTCCTGGACCTCCTGGGAACCCTGGTTGGCCTGGTTCACCCTATGAGAGACATGGATTAAATGAAGCGTGAAATGAAACTAAAATTTGCACCTTGAATTGATTCTGAATTCGGACATTTCACTGGTTGTGTCCTGTACCTTGGATCCAGCTGATCCAGGTGGTCCAACTCCAGCAGAGCCTGGTTCACCTTTGGGTCCAGGGAAACCAGGTCCTCCTGGTTGTCCTGGGGCTCCAGACCTACCTGGCTGACCTGGAAGACCCTTCTGTCCTCCTGATCCTGGGGAATCATCAACGTGTGTCATCAGCAAAGAAATCAAGTGTTGCTTTGGTGAGTAATATGTAAAATTATCCTGAGGTCTTGTTTATCACTTAAGTATGGCTTCAAGATGGAAAATACAACCAGGCTCTCAAGTGGAATTAAAATTAAAAAAATAATAAAATGTGAATTTCGAGAAGTATTTCAAAATTCAATACTGATTTTCAAACAACTTTCTGAAAAGCTTATGCAAGTAACCATGAGCCAACTGGAAGACAAAGAGATATGAGACATTCAAACCCACCTGGGAATCCCATTTCTCCCATGCTGCCTTTTGTTCCTGGCGCTCCAGGACCACCCGGGCCTCCTGGGATACCAGGCTCTCCCTTAAGACCTGCACCAAAATGACAACAGCGTGATAGAAATCCATTTGCATGAATACATGTGTATTTTTGTATGCATGGGTTTGTGTGTGGTTTAGAAGGTAAACCCATACCTGATGGTCCAGGGAGTCCAGGTCGTCCATCTGATCCTGGCAGTCCTGGATCACCAGAAAGACCTGGGATGCCTTTCTGGCCTGGAAGACCTGGTGCACCTGAAGTATACACACACACACAAATCTAGCATTTAATAATACGATGAGTGGTAATTAAATATGTTTACCTATTTATTTTAATTCTTTATTTTTATATTTTGTAATTATTTTCTCATACAATCTGAGAAAAATAAGATCTTGACGCTGAAGACAAAATAAAAATCAATTGTGGAGAGATGCTTACCTGGTAGTCCAGGATCTCCTTTGGTTCCCTTTGTGACCGATGGTGGCAGGCTGGCTCCTGGAGGTCCCTGGACACCAGCGTCGCCTCTCTCTCCCTTAGCACCAGGACCGCCAGGTGTGCCGTCTCGGCCTGGGAATCCAGGTTCACCTGGTGTGGAGAACGAGAGAATTTATTCGCATGAAAATATTAAGAATTATTCCTTTAAGATACAATACATTTTTATATGGTTTCTCATGACTTGGAATTCTAAATCTGTGTTAAAAAATAGAATATAATTCTTTAAAATACTCTTATCACTGAACATAACATGGGACATATTATGTGTGGCATCGGTATGCAAGAGTTACAAGTGATGTATGGGGTGTGTGTGTTTATATGAATACCTTTAGATCCAGGACCACCAGGCCCTCCGGGGCCCCCTGGTCCTCCAGAAGGTCCAGGTGATCCCATGGGACCCATGTCGCCTTTCAGACCTGCAGCCGGTCAGACATTAGAGAGGAGCAGAGAGAAGTTAGAGCAGAAAATAAACAGGTACTTAGCCCTACTAGCTCTAGCTAGCTTGCTAGCTTGCCAGTCGGTAAACCACTGAGCCACAGCTAAATAACCAGAATCTAGATCAGTCACCTGAATATTTAGTTAGCTAGTCCGTTAGCACCGCCGTGGCAGTTGGTCAGTTTGGGCATAATAAGAACCTCCCACTATTGTTACACATTTTTTTAAAAACTAGTTATGCTTTTTTAAAACCATGAAAAGAGATATTGTCTTGCTTATAAAGGATGAGGCAATAACCAGTGAGCCAGTCATTATCTAGTCTGGAGTATTTACTTATAATTTACCTGGCAGTCCAGGTAGGCCATCCCGTCCAGGTCCTCCAGGAGGTCCTGGGGTTCCGACTGCTCCTGGGGAACCTGGGAAACCAGGATTTCCTCGTTCTCCAGGCAGACCTGGGATGTCTAGACCTGGAGGACCGGGGTCTCCCTTCTCTCCGTTTGATCCAGGGAAGCCTGTAATGGTGAAATCCATATGTCATGGTTTGGATACAGGACATATATTTGAGCTCCAGATTTCCAAGTCATGGAGACAAAACTGAGGTTTTTACTGAATGTTTTTTGGGCCTTATTTCCCTGGTGAAAGACGCATGCCAGTCAAGATGCAGGCAGTTGTGTGTTTGTAGCAGATGAAGCAGCAAATCATTAAATAAAATCTATAAACATAAAACAAATAGTCTTAATATCTCAAAGGACACCTTAACTGTGCATTGGATAGGATAACAAAAACACACATTGTCACAAGTGATATGTGTAACCGTTAAATAGCCGTCAACCAGCACCAGTACTGGGTTACAATACCTTTCTCGCCTTGGCATCGGAGCGTCGCAGGTAAGGGAGGGGCGTGTGTCAAAGTGCAGAGGGTGGAGCGTTGGATTAAGCCGAAGATGAGACGAGGAGAACAGAGTACGATGCATTAAATGTATTAAAACATCTATATGAAGCCGGGTTTGGAACACTCTGAATATGCAACGAATCTTGTACAGTGTCATCAGGAACAATGAATTTGTCCAGCAGAAAACGATGCATGCTCAGGGTATTCACTGATTTTGTGTGATTGGTTAGCTTGTGGTTTATGCAAACGTTCACAGGAAGAGCGGCGTGAGGTTAACGTGGTGAGATGAACTGTGACCTGAAAGAGTTTACGATTGTGCTCGCGAAGAAAAAGCCTTGAGTGATGTCGTTCCGTAACACGGATGCTGTTCAAACAACGTGTGTAGGGTGGTGATGCAGCCATGAAAGGGTAAGAGAGAGCTGTGATGTTTTGGGGCACACCTTAAAAGCAAAAGGGGACTCAAATGAAAGCAGAGACAAGAGGAAGATGTGAGGAAGAGTACTCCAGATCAAGGTACAGTGAGGTAACTGTGAACCTGTGCACACAACTTGATCACCAACGAAAACGGTGACAGCGTTTTTCACAGAAACCCTTGACTTTCAGTTGGGTGCTCAGCTGCTTTAGGGTGCTCACACAGGAAGTGTGCATTATATAGTTTGAACCCCTGTACCAAGATGACATCCAGACTAGGGTTGAGCCGGTGTAAAAGTTTTCAAACCGGTTTGATGTACAGTCAAACACCTGAACAGACGGATACACCGAAATTTACCACTAGCTATCTCACTAGACTAAGCAGTCGCGCCCATTGAGCCCATAAATGGGAGTGTAAAGGCTCCCTCTACATAAGTAAACGGTCTATCCGTTGACCCGTACATAATTCCGTACTTCCTTTATGTCGACATCAATACAACCGCATTGGGGCAGTGAAATTTCAAAAGTTTAGACAACAACAAATATGGCGAAGACCACAGTAGGTTGTGATAATGTAAATAGTAAATACAAAGTGGCCAAAGCGGAGGTAACGATGTACTCGGCGGTGGTCTGTCATTAAATACATCGAGACTTGAAGATGGAGAGTTTTTACACTTTATCCCTTCACTTTTTTCTTCTTCGTTGTTTCCGTACATATTAGTCGTGCCTTGCTAGAATTGTAGTAACACTGCCCTGAACCTTTTCTGGTAGTATTGCTCCATTTCATTCATCTCGTCTGTATTTTTAAGCTCTCCGAAAACGTGAAGGCTCCATCTGTCTTCGTGTCCTGTGGACGTTGGTCAGAGTAGTATAGTGGCCCTCAACTCTAGTACACCACAACAAAAAACAGGGAAGCACCCCTCTGTTGTGTTTCGCTAATTGGATATTCCGGGGCTCTTACTAATTAGCTGCATGCTACTAGCTCTCTCCCCCTACACCTGACGAATTCCTGTTCAGTCTGTTTGCGTGAAATTAAACCGGTTTAAAATCTTCCACCTGATTGGACTAGAAAAACAGAAACACACCCAACTCTAATCAAGACACATTTAGAAGCTCAAAACATGGACAAGTTGGTGGTCATGCACAGTACTGGGTGACTAACAAACCGGATAACAAAGATTTCAAAACAGTAAACACATGAAAACATACACAGATATAGAACTAAGTAAAAATCAGTGTCACACGATACATGAGCCAATCAACACAATAATAATAAGATTTATAGTCTCGCTCGAAGCAAATGTACCTTTTTTGATTTTGAGGAAAAGAAAAATACAGCCTTATCTCACCTGGTGGTCCCATTGGGCCAGGAGGGCCAAGTGGGCCAGGAGGCCCCAATGAGCCGGTGGTGGGAGATCCAGGTGGGCCACGAGCTCCAGATGCACCAGGTATACCAGGCTCACCTGGGTAGAGAATTTGCCTGTAATTTTCACATCTTACATACAAAAGTAGATTAAAATCCCTGTGTCACTCTCACACAAATGTCTCTTTAAAAAACATGAAGTCTGTGACAGAACTGCACAATACCTTTAGATCCTGGAGCACCATCAAATCCTGAACGTCCAGATGAACCAGGGCTGCCAGGGAAACCAGGATCTCCCTTTGGTCCAGGGAAACCTTTGGATCCGGGAACTCCTGGTAAACCTGGGGGGCCTGGAAGACCAAAGCCAGGCTCACCCTGTCACAAACACACAAGCAAGTCCAAGGGTTCATTCAAGTCAGACAGGTAGCTATTTGATGTACAGGATAGCATATGAGGCACTATGTGATAGATATTCACCTATAAAAAAAAAGAAAAAGGGCTACATCTATGAATGGAAATTGTGGATAAAAATCTGTTGTAAAAAATACAAAATCTGTACATAAAATCTGGGAGACAATCTGATTCCAAAAATAATAATTTTCATACATTCCCTTAAGTCCCTTAAGATTTATTATCCACCTTTTTGTGCACATACTCTGTTCATTTACAGATTTGTTATCATACAGACCGGAAGAACAGGAGTCTCAGGTGAAAAACTTAGTTTTAATATCAAACAAGTATTATTTTAGGCTCTATTTTAAGTATCTGTTGGCTGTTTCTTAGGGACCTAAAGTAAACTTATGTTATTATTCTGTAAGATTTCACTTACAGGGTGTTTGCTTGTACCTTCACTGTATAGATTTATAATTATTTAGAGTTAGTTTTCATTTTAGTTCAGTTTCTAACAAAAGAGTTCATAATGGACCTTATATCCAGGTAATCCAGGCTGGCCGGGGAGTCCATCCACTCCTGATCTGCCTGATCCTCCAGGAGCTCCTGGCTGGCCGGGGATACCTGGGAATCCTGTGGGGAGAGAAAACAGAGGGTGAGGATTGAGGGGGAAGAAAAGGTAGCAAAAATGTGTGATACATGGTTGCTAAGACAATTTAAAAGGAACAAGACGTATTGGGTAGAGGATGTGAAGATCAGTGAGGGAAGAGGATCTGGGAATATGGCAAGGTATGCAATGGTAGACAGGTTAGGAGGGGATCTTTACCTTTAACTCCTGGGGGTCCTGGTAGTCCAATACCTGGGAGTCCAGGATCACCCTTGACTCCTGGTAAACCAGGGAAACCAGGCTGTCCAGGCTGACCTGGGCTACCTGACAACAGAAAAGTGCAAAAAAATAAAGTTAGTAACCCGACCTTAACCCTACCCTCACCCCAACCCTATCCTGACCCTTGGCTATGGGATACCTGGAGTGTGTACTGGAACTTAATTTTTGTGTACCTGGTGAGCCGGGGAGTCCTGTTTCACCATCCTGTCCTCTGGGTCCTGGTGTGCCTTTCTCGGCCACTGACAGGCCTGGTTCACCTTTAGCACCTGCATGGAGAGAGACGGATGGATGGTTCAGTGACCCTTTCCCAACCCTAACCCTCACCATTCATTGGCACTGGGTGTGTTGGTACTGTTTACTTTGAAATGTTACATATGATTAAATGTAGAGTTGGGACTAGGTCATTGTCTTGCAAGTGTCAAGTCTTTTTTGATTCTGTCGAGTCTTAGGTCATCAAATTTGTCCACACCTCCACAAATATATAAAAACAGTTGTTCACAAATAATAAGTAAAATGACAAAAGCTCTACCGCAGGTTCAATGAGGAGAAATACTAGAAGTAGAAAATATGTTTTTTTTTAATGTAGATCATCAATAATTAAACCAGAAATCTTCTTCTTACCAGGTGCGCCTGGACCTCCAGGTCTTCCTGAAACACCCTGAACTCCTTTCTCTCCTGAAGACCCCTGAGGTCCAAAGCCAGGAGGTCCTGGAGGACCCCTGTCTCCTACAATACCAGGGGTACCTGGCTCACCAGGGTTCCCTCGTTCTCCTTTCACTTGCAGAGAGCCCTATCGAACACATATTTGTTGTGAAATGGATCATGGATGGATACATCAATCTAAATGATGGGTTGCTGAGTGAAAGCCACCTACAGGAGCTCCTTTGGGTCCAGGAGATCCAGGCTGTCCATCACGACCAGGTCGACCGTCCAGACCGGGCAGACCAGGTGGTCCAGGGAAGCCGGTGTCTCCCTTCTCTCCCGTTATACCGCTCACTGGGATGGCATCGCCAGGGTCACCCTTCTCTCCGGGGAATCCTGGAGCACCTTGGGGACCGGATGCACCCTGGAAAGGTAATGAAGAAGACAATCTCTTAAGGAAAAGGGAATACCAGGACAACTTTTCTCTATTTTCTCTTGCCACTTAGCAACAATTTCAGAAATGTTTGCATATTTCTACATCATATACAGCCCTGTTTTATGACCAAACCATCTTTCCACCAGTGCAATACTCACAGGGGATCCAACAGTACCAGGTGTTCCTGGAAATCCTCTGTCTCCTTTGATACCAAGGGGGCCAGGAGATCCTGATGGAGGAGAGGCAATGGCTTACAAATGCAGTAATAATTATATAATATTGTCCGGTATACTCTAGATTTACATCATTCATAGTGAACGACAAGTACGTAGTAAAGTAGAACCTTTGGGGTTATTTCACCCCATCCATCCACAAAGTTTTCGTAGAAATCAGTTCAGATGTTTTTGCATAATTCGGGAAAATGTTGAAAAATACCCTATCTAGCAGAATTGAAAAAGCTGGGAAAAAACTCCTGGATAAGTGGTCTTCAGTGGTCTTACCAGGGAATCCGGGCTGTCCTGGAGGTCCCTGGGGTCCGGGGCTGCCACTGGTGCTGCCAAAGCAGTTCAGACAGGTGTCACCCTTCTCACCTGAAACAGTAACAGATGAATATGGTCAGAGTTATATCTGATTTTTTAATATCTTTTTTTTATCGTCTTAACATGACTTTACTACACATATGTTCTTTTCTCTTTGGTACTTTTTAAAGCCTAATTCTTATATTTAGCCATCATACCCACAAAGTAATGGACAATTGTCTTCTTGCTCAGAGATTTTTGGATGACCACCAGAATCCCTCACCTTTCTGGCCTGTCCCTCCGGGGTAACCCCTCTCTCCCTGCAAACCAGGACGCCCGGGCTCTCCGGCGATGCAGTTCTGTCCTGAGGAAAATCCTGGTGGTCCTGGGAGCCCTGGTTGACCCTGGGGACCAGTAGCCCCTGGACGTCCTGGGGGACCTGGCAGAGACAACCCTGGAGCGCCGTTGTCTCCCTTGTGACCCCTCTCTCCTGGGAAGCCGGGTGCTCCTGGCTGACCACCACCACCAACAGCTGGAAGTCCTGGTGGTCCTTGAGGTCCTGTTAAACCTGATGATGACATGAGGACAACATTCAAGTAAAAAATCAATTAAATCACCTTGATTCAGCTCAGATATTTAAGGCTGCAACTAAGGATTATTTTCATTATTAATTAGTTTGTCATTTATTTTCTCAACTAATCATTTGGCTCAATCAAATTTCAGTAAATAGTTTCCTTAAGACCAAGCTGATGTTATTAAATTACTTGCTTTACCTGACCAACCATCCCAAACCCAAAGATTTTCAATTCATCATAACAAAAAACAAAGAAAAGTGATAAATTCTCACAGTTTAGCTGCTAAAACCAGTGTATATTTTAATGTGTTACTTTATCTTGAAAGATGACATTTATGTTATGTTATGTTTTATTATGTTGGTCCAATAGCTGATTAATCAATTAGCATTATCAGTTTTTCTTCTGCAATTATTTTATTATGTGTTATACTTTGTGTAGTAAACATTTTACTTATTCAAATAATTAGCAAGACCCAAAACTGTTCTGGGGTCAATAGAAATCTCATTGGCTCAATGAAACCTCAGATGTAAGTGCCATATACAGTAACTACTTATCACTGTTAGCTTGTTAGCATAACATTAGCTTGCTTTCTAATCATCCAAATTCAAAATAACCAGACTATCTTGCCACTAACGTTATGCTAACGCTATCTGGTTAAAATAAATAGTCAACTTGCTAGTTGACTAGTTATCTTAGCAAGACCTAAAACTGTCCTGGGGTCAGAAAAAATATCATTGTTTATGTTTGTCTAAGAGTGTTTACCTGCTAGTCCTCTCTCTCCTTTAACTCCAGGTGATCCGGGGTACCCGGGCTCACCTTTAGGACCGACCACACCTCCTGTCTGCCCTCCAATCACCTGGTGGGACAATTACAAAAACAAATAAATAAATCAATACAGAGAAAGATGACAAGTTAACTCTCCAACATTTATATGGCATTTTGATTCTGGAATAAAATAAAATAAAGTAATAATAAAGACTATCTATACAATATGAAAAAAGTAAAAAAAATAAAAATCAATGTGAGACATTGGGAAATGCTACCATCTAGTGGTAACAACAGTGTAGTGCATTCAGCCTATTTTCTTCTCTTTTTAATGTTTTTACCAAGTTTGGCTCAATTTTAAATGGCAATTTTAGTTCAATGATCTGTAGAATATGCTAGCAGTGGTTGCAAGACTTCAAGTATTTTTTTTTATTATGACACATATAAAGGTCATGAAAAGCTAGACAGAGAGAAATGTCTCCATCGAGTGGTCAGAAGACCATAGTACACTGTATAATTACATATTTTCTTTTTTTTTGGGGGAGGAAAGTATTATTTTATGGTTACAAAGATTCACACTAGTGGAGCTGCCAGTGTAGCCACAGTTGTATTGTAAATGCATGGCTCAAGAGCTCTTAGACAGTATTTACAGCGTATCTTTAACGGAAACTGGATCTTGAACTCAGATTATTTTGTGAAAATTAGAAAAAAAGCCAAATACACACCACTCCTGGTGGGCCTGGGTATCCACGATCACCTTTCAGTCCCTAAAATGGACAGGACAAAGTTATTAAGACTATCCATCACATGACATCACCATATGACGCTTTGTAAATAGTTTAAAATCAGTTTTAAAATAAGTTGGAGAAAACCTACTCTCTCTCCATCCCTGCCTGGAGGACCTGGAAGGCCTGAATCTCCTTTGATTCCCTGATAATGAACAAAAGACAAGTTAGACATGTGAATAGGAGATTTTTTTTAAAAAGACTTGTGTAATTTTCCCATGGAAACATGATAAATAGTTGTTGGCAGAACTCACAGGGAAGCCTGGAGAACCGGGGTCACCGTCTTTGCCTGATTTGCCCTGCAGATACAAGAAAACATGAACCAGGAAAATGTTGTAATCTGTGTGTATGTCCATTACATGTGTATGTACATTACATACAGTGTTGTAATCTGTGTGTATGTACATTACATACAGTGTTGTAATCTGTGTATATGTACATTACATACAGTGTTGTAATCTGTGTATATGTACATTACATACAGTGTTGTAATCTGTGTATATGTCCATTACATACAGTGTTGTAATCTGTGTATATGTCCATTACATACAGTGTTGTAATCTGTGTATATGTACATTACATACAGTGTTGTAATCTGTGTGTATGTCCATTACATACAGTGTTGGAGTGTTGGATTGCACAAATTGGGATAGAGGTGCACAGTTTTGGGCAGCATATCTATGAAGGATAGTTTTTCATACATCTGCACATCAATCGCTGCATCATGTGACCACACTTGTCATATTTGTCATACTTCTCCAATGAATTCTGTAGTTGGATGATGGGTTCATTTGTTTCTGAAGTACTGAAGCACGCTGACGCCTTTAGAATAAAGTGTTACACATGTAGGAGAGAGAGAGAGAGATAGAGAGAGTATGTTGACGACACGAGTTAATTTGTCTAATTGTCAACGGAATACTGACTCGTTTGCCTGCTTCTCCTGGGTCTCCCTTCTCTCCTTTGGCGCCACCTGAGGGACCCTGCAATGACAACACAACACACGTCAACAACGTGGGAGGTTTCCTTTTCCTTTCTAGAACTTTGATGTTTACGGGCATCAGCAGATACTTACAGGAGGTCCTGGAAAGCCTGGATCACCTCGGAGACCTGGAAGTCCAGGGTCTCCCTACAGAGAAAATACACCAAACAAAAGAAGTTCAGATTTTTTAAGTTGAGTTTAGTCATATGTCTTAAATAAAAAAAAAAAAAAAAAAGTTTAAGCTTTTTATTAAAGACTCTAGGCCGGGATTCGAACTCAGAACCTTCTTGATGGGAGGTGACAGTGGCAACCAATCAAAACGAGTAAAATAAAAAAGAGGCCCCGCCTCCATCACAAAGTGGTGGCATGTGTCTGCACATGTAAAGGTGAGTGCATTTTAAAAATAGTTTTAAAATAATTAAAAAATGTAATTAGGTTTTCATAACAAATCCATTAAGGTTAAAACATTTATTTATTTTTTAGCATATGTAGCCACAGCTGCACAGATCAATACTAATGAACCCTATGGGAACTATTTAGCATGGCTAATAGCTCAGGCTCAGGCTTTAATTAGCCTATATGAGATCAATTTCATGTCCTTATGAATATTCAGCTTTACTTATTTTGTTATCAGATCAGATCCAAGTCTTGACGTTTGCCAGAAACAACTGAATCCCAGCTTTGGATTCTCAGCGCTAGCTTGGTAGCATTACCTTGTCTCCTCTTTGAATCTCTGTCTCAGGTGGTCTCATCTGTTCTCCCACTTGTCCCGGAGGACCAGGAGGTCCTGGCAGACCTGGGTCACCCTGACACACACACACACAGACACAAATAGACAGGATGAGATTTAAAATAATGAAGGACGGATAGAGAGATCAGCGTAAAGAAAGGGTTGTTGCTGTTAAATACCTTCTCTCCTTTGGGTCCCTGAAAGTTCAATCCCATGTTTCCCTGTTGGAGGAAGCGGAAAAATGTCATTAAATGTCCTCCAACAAGCTGTGAGGGTCAGAGGGTCAGGGTCTCATCCTTATTTGTTTCAGTGAAATAACAACAAATCCAGATGAAGTTAAAATTTCTGTCAGTGTTTGAACTCACCTTTGGTCCGGGGGGACCAGGAGAACCAGGACGACCCTAGAAAACACCAGAAAACAACTATTGGACAACAGTTCATTTCAACAACTGTAACCCTTTATTCATCTGACATGAAAAACACACATTTCTACAGCGGCCTTGTTTACCTCGTAGCCTCTGAGTCCCGGGGGGCCGAGTGGACCTGGCAAACCAGAGGCTCCAGGAGCTCCCTGTGATGTAAACACAGGAAAAAGACATTTTTAACTCATTTTAAATGTAGTTTTTACATCTGTTTTCATTTAGTTTTATGAGTGTTACCTTTAAAAGTATTATTAATACCCATTTCAGTATTTATAGGTATGAATAATGGTTCTGTATTTAGTTATTTCCTGTTTTATTTTGATAGTTCAGTTTTCCAAGTTGTGTCTCTCACGTTTTTCCCTCCATATGATTGTTCATTGTTTGCACCTGTCCCAGATTGTCTCCTCCTCCCTGATCCACCTGTTCCTGATCTTGTCTCGTCTCTTTGTGTATTTAGTGTGTGTGTTTCCCCGCTTTGAGTTGTGTCATGTTTGGTGAGGATTTTCACCAACGTTCCAGCGTTTTCCTCGTCTTTTCCCAAAAGTTTCTGAGTAAGTTTTCCAAATGTTTTTCTATGTTTATTTATTCTGCTGTTTATGGATTTTTAGTGTTGCCTTTTTGTTTTGGATGATCGTTTTGAACGTTTTTGGATTTGCTTGTATTTTTTCCTGCTCTGCTTCAGTAACTTCTCCATAGACTTAGTTTGTCTGCTTAAGTTAAGTAAGTAAATCTGATTCAGTCTGCATTTGGATCCTCATCTGACTTTCTTTTTTTTCTGAAATGTGACCTACAGTATATTTTAGTCACAGTCACATCATTGTTTTTATGCTGTTTGTTACGTTAAGTTGTTTCTATCATTGTAAAGTGTCAGTTTGTCGTTGCATCACTGTAGCAGCCTGTTTACTCTGTCAAACACATTAATTATTAACACAGTTTTCCACTGTCAGTTTCTCCCTAATGTGTCTATAATTTAGATTTAATATCTTTGGAAACATTTGGAACGCGTCTAGAATTTCAAATAAAGTTTTACAAATTGGTTTTAGCTGCAAATCATGAGCTCTAGGAGATTAAAATGCACAAAAACTCACAGGAACTCCTGGTAACCCGGGTAACCCGACTGCTCCTTTCTCTCCAAAATGGTTTGTGGAGATCACATCACCTGGATCTCCCTATGCGGGGAGAAGAACACAACCAGCAGGAACTGTTAGCCGTTATATCATAGCAAATAAAATCAAATGTGTAAATAGCAAATTAACGGAAGAAATACAAAAAACACAAAGGGAGCATTTGGTTTGTCGGATATTAAATCACATTTTCACAGTAATGACAGTAATTATATTATTAATTATATATATATATATATATATAAAGGTATAGTGGAGTAATGGTGTACCTGTTGGCACATATAAATCCTCTGTTGCCAAAAACTAAATCAGGAGGACGACACTTATATAAACTTTCTCCTTTTTCCAGCTAAAAAATACACTAAAATATGTTTCTGGAAACATTTAAGTGGAAAATAAGCGAATGTAGTAACAAAATCTTGATTCATATCTGGTCAGAACTGCCTCGTTTTACAGCTTGATCAGAGATGCTGGTGCTCTAGTATAATATCCACCTTTAAACAATGTATTATGCTATAATACTGTCCAGCACCACTGAAACGAATCAGAGAATTACTGCTGCTAATTATACTGTCAAACAGCCAAGAGACAGATTAGGAAAATATACCTAACATTAATGTGTGAATGTTTTTACATTAATAATAACAGTCACTTTGTCTTTTTTCTGACAAAAGAATTTTTTTTAAACATTTTATTTTACATCTTAATTAACACACATTTTCCTTTCAAATCAGCTCTATGTGCTCTATTTCTATGACTATGACCCGTTTGATTAAGTTGTCCTCCTCTGATCATTCATTCATTCATTCATTGACCATCACTCACCTTTGGTCCTGGCAGACCAGGTGGACCCTAGAAAGGAGACAAAAAAGAGAAGAAATAAATGATTAAGGAGAACATCAATGACTAAACAGTCTGACGATGACTTCTTCGTCTTCATCACTACAAACTCACCTGCAGTCCCGGCTGACCGGAGAGCCCTGAATTTCCTGGGTAACCCCTGTCACCCTGGACAGAAGAAGAAGAAGAACTTTAATGCACAGGAGTTTGGAGGATATAAAGGCCATAAAAGGCTGATTTCATCACATTGCTGAGGTTTAAAAAAAAAAAATATATAGATGTATAATAATAAAAAATGTACAATATTAATAATAATAAATCCTTGGCAAAAAAGATAATAAATGTAAAGATATTCATTGGTTGTTGTAAAAAAAATATTATCCTTAAAATATATCAAACCAACTTAATTTAGATTTTTTTGTTTCCTGCCTTTTTAGAATTTATCTAAAGATTCTCATATTAGATTATTTCTAAATGTTTGTTTGGTGCTTTTACTGTCATTTGCCCAACATGATTTTTTAAGAATTAAATGAGTAAGTAAAAATATATAGCACCTTTTTTCAAAACAAAGTTCCAAAGTACTTCACAGGAAAAAATATAAGTGAAAAAATTAATTAATTTAAGAGCCATTTCATCTGTTACCTTTGTACCATTGCAACCTGCTACTCCTCTCGGTCCTGGGGGTCCATCCTGCCCGGGCAGACCCTGGGAAACAGGAAGTAAACAGGAAGTTACATCACACATGCCACCTGGGGTTTTGGTTAAGTAGTGTAACAGAGCAGTGAATTACTGCAGGATGATTTTAGATGATGGGGAAACTCACTGGAAGTCCTGGAGTTCCTGGAAATCCTGGTAATCCAGAAGGTCCCTGGAAAAATCAAAATAACAGAAGATTTAGATTGTAGTTTCCTCAGAGTCAGTGAAATGAGTGAAAAACTTTTTATTCTGTGTGATAATCATCTAATCTAATGTGTGACGCTGCTGTTTCTTTTTAAAGTGAGATACTTACTCTTATTCCTTTTGGACCAAATAGTCCTGAAGGTCCATCACTGCCCTGAGAGGAAAACCGACATTAAACCCGATTAGATTCATAATAATAACATCTTTTCATGAAAAAATGTGTTTATTGATACCGAAAACTTTTGCAACCGTAATTATCCAGTCAGATCAAACCTACAATTTCTAACTGCACCCCTAAAAAAACAAAACTGATCCGAACCAAAGTCAGATTTCACTTCTCATCAAACCTGAACTTGATTCAAGCGGAGCCTCGACCCACCTTCTCTCCTCTGGGTCCGATCGGCCCCTCAGGTCCAGGGAATCCTGGTACTCCTGGCTGTCCGGTGAGACCTGGGAAACCTCGCTCACCCTGCAGACGGGACACAGATCCAGAACTTATCATTTTACTTATTTCTAATTTAATTTATTACAACTTATCCAACACAAATAAACTACCAGGTCCCACATTAACATTAACATTAACATACAGACACCTTAACCCTCTTTATTAAGCATGTAGATATAAACAGACATGCATTTATGTCTTTTAACAGTAATAACTCTACATTGAGGCTGCTGTTTAAATAGATAACAATATTGCAATAGTAGTTTTAATATTGAATTTGTCTTATAGTTGCTGTGACAGACTTTAAAAAAAAACATTTGTGTAATCTACATTATAGTGTTATGAAATATTTATTGAATGGTAGGTTATCATATATTCCACAGTCCCTAATAAACACTGTTGTATTTGTGTACATGATTATCATGCATATATATGTGTGTCATTTTTCCTACCTTGGCTCCTTTTACGCCACTGCAGTCACATTTGGATCCCACACATCCATGGCAGGCCTGGAAAAAAGAGACAGAATTTAAAAAATCAAATAAAAGACAAACATCTCAACAATAAAAAAAAACATCCAAGTGTAATTTAAGAAAATCTTGTTGAGAAAAAAGCCTTAAAAATGTGTCGAAAAACTAAACGGGCGAGGTTTGTAGAGGCAGTTCCTGAGAACACCGTTCAGTTAAAGACGACGGCCACCAGGAGGCGCTGCATCATTACACTACTGCATGCTACAGGCAGCAGCTCCTCCCACAGAGGAGGAGGAAGGTGTGCATGTTTCGTCTGATGATGAGACGATGAGTGAAGGGTCAGCGAGGAGCAAATAACAAGCAGACACTAAATAAAAAAGCTTCATCTGGAATTTATCTCCCACAAATCCTCCAGTTTTCTCAACAGTGGGGGAGGGGGGTGAGAAAGTTGTGAAGTTGACAGAAAGAATGGAGGGATGGAGGGATGGGAGTGGGAGTGCCAAGCTGCTGATTAACTTTTCCCATGCTTGTTGACTCAGCGGATGCCAGACGGGCATTGATTGCACGCATGCCAGGTGGTCAGGTTGTGAGAAAGAGGGGAAGGTCAGACCAGTCAGCGTTCTTGTGTGTCTGCAGGACCTTCTGTGTGCGTTTGTGTTGATGTTCTCAAGGCTGTGACTGATCCAAAGAGGAGATTAAGCGTCTGCTTTTCTGATTGGTCAGTGGAAAAAGGTGAAGAACGACTCTTGAAAATTTCACGACGTCTACAAATATCGTCTTTTGTGGTAAAATCCTCACATTTTGAGAAGCTGAACGCATCAAACGTTTGTGGGTCGTAATGAAGTGTTACAGCGGTGTGACGAACTCGATGGTTCACGTTCAAACGGGTCACTTTGGAGAAGTCGGTACAGGAAGTGACCTTTCTTCTCTGCCTCCGTTCTCGTCTTTAGGCGCCCCATTTACACGACAATGTTTTTACGGAAAACGGAGACGTTTTCTAAAAGTTCTGCGTTCACATCGGCATCGTTTTCAAAACGATCCCCCTACGGATCCGCAAAAATGATCAACACCACAGAACAAGATCACAGTAGTGGTTCAGCAAATCTACATTGGAGGGGCGTTAATAAAAAAAAACAGACAACATTTTCTAATTTTAATAAAAGTGGTGGATTTTTTTTATTTATTTTTTCACTTTAACATTGTGAGAAGAACTTTTTTTCCACATTCCTAAGTATTACGTATAAACTGAACTGATGGATTTTGAAAAAGTTGGTTGAATGGTTGGGTATGTAGTGAGGAAGAATTCATTAAATTTGGAGTGGATCTTTTTTTCCCAGTCTGTTTTAAACATTGGGGAAAACCTTGAGGGCTAAAAAAAAAAAGAAGAAAAAGTTATGAACACATTCGTATGAAGCCTTTATCAGAGATCGGCAGCTGGGATGGGAACAGGTGATTTAATTTTGGTACCAATCTGCCAAGTGTGGCAGGAAATTCCAACACTTCGGAACAGCTGTTTTCCCTACACCAAAGGTTACAGACGGATCCAAGTTTTAGGTGGATGTTCTCATGGTGAAAGAATCTAAATACAGGTGTTGCACATAAATAGGAAAGTTCAGCCTTGGAGGAGGTTTATGCTCTTATTTTAGATAACGCAAGGCTTTTATACAATTTAAATTATTTAATCACTTAATAGATTAACATAATAATAATAATAATACTTAGCAATCATATATTCCAATAATAAAAGTCAGTTTCCAGCACCAAAAATGCCAGAAAATCTCTCAAATGTGTTGTAAAGGTATGTTAGCATGTTAGCCGCCTTAACTGTTAGCATGAGGTGTTTAATGCATTTAATGAAACAGCAGGTAAAGAGTGATGCAGAAAAAGAGGAGAGGAAATGTCGGGAGTTCAAGCTGTGACATGGAGACCTCAGCTCTCCCATGTGTTGGTCTGTATTAAGTTACCTCACATGCCTGTAAGTACTGTATATTACAACGCTCCCTGAAGGCCTCTCTATAATCCCTCCTGACAACATGCAGCACTTTCTGTGACACAAGGTCAACATCAGACCAGGTACACAGTGATTATTATAATATAGATGTTATCTGATGGCTCTATTTGAGTGTTAAATAGGAGTCATAGTGACATCACTGACTTAACATAATAGATTCTAAAAGACTAGAGTTAATTTATTAATACAATCCATTAACCGAAAACTATTTTAATGATTAATTTAAGATAATTGCTGAGCAGAAATTTCAAATATTTGCTGGTTTCAGTTGTTAAATGTGAGGATTTGATGCTTTTTCTCTCTTTTATATCATAAATAGGATATTTAGGTTAGAGGCTGTTGCAAGAAACACATTCAGTCATTTTCATTATTTACTGATATTTTATAGACTTAATCATTAATCAGACCAGCATTAATTAGTTCTGTGATCCACTTTCATAAAAATCTGTAACTTATTTATTCTTTTAGTTCTTAAACATGCAATAATAGATATATAATTTATTTTTGCAGTCAAACACATTTATGGATTTTTAAGTTCTGTAAAGTAACATAAATTAGCACATTTATATAGAGATAGATCTGCGTGCATGTGAATACATTACATGCGTCACATTCCTGTGTGTCTGTGTGTGTGTGTGTGTGTGTCTGTCTGTCTGTCTCTGTGTGTGTGTGTGTGTGTGTGTGTGTGTGTGTGTGTGTGTGTGTGTGTGTGTGTGTGTGTGTGTGTGTGTGTGTGTCTGTCTGTCTGTCTCTGTGTGTGTGTGTGTGTGTGTGTGTGTGTGTGTGTGTGTGTGTGTGTGTGTGTGTGTGTGTGTGTGTGTCTGTCTGTCTGTCTGTCTCTGTGTCTGTGTGTGTGTGTGTGTGTGTGTGTGTGTGTGTGTGTGTGTGTGTCTGTGTGTCTGTGTGTGTGTGTGTCTGTGTGTGTGTGTGTGTGTGTGTGTGTGTGTGTCTGTGTGTGTGTGTGTGTGTGTGTCTGTGTGTGTGTGTGTGTGTCTGTGTGTGTGTGTGTGTGTGTCTGTGTCTGTGTCTGTGTGTGTGTGTGTGTGTGTGTGTGTGTGTGTGTGTGTGTGTGTGTCTGTGTGTGTGTGTGTATCCAGAGTTTAAACAGGTGTTAACCACAGACTGTTAAAACCCTCCTCCATCACACAGATCTGCGTCCTGAAACGACTGCGGGGTGAAGCTCTGTCTGGATGCGGCTGCTTCTGTCTTCCTGTGAGGCTCTGAGGCTTCAGCAAGGCACTCATTACAGTCAGAGTCGAGGGTTTGATTCCGACTGACAGTAGGATGCGCTTAGACAGGATGCTGCATGTCGGCAGTATACACCAAACAAGTACAAACTGAAGAAATGCACACATACGTGTGTGTGTGTGTGTGTGTGTGTGTGTGTGTGTGTGTGTGTGTGTGTGTGTGTGTGTGTGTGTGTGTGTGTCTGTGTGTGTGTGTCTGTGTGTGTGTGTGTGTGTGTGTGTGTGGGTGTTTTTACAGGCTCTGAAGCTCCAGATTAGCCTCTGGTCTGCTTCAGCTCAATGCAGTCTGCGCTCCCACGCCCAGGCCTGCAGCTCAAACTCTCTTCACCTCCATCTCTCTCTTTCTCTTCACCCATCTGTTTTCCCGTTGTCTCTACACTCATCCCTCATCCACCCACCAGCGACACGAGTTCATCCAGAAAAACCATGACGAAGCTCATTTGGTCTGAGAAGGCTTTAAATCATTCATTGATGCTTTTTCTAACCCGGGACATTCTCTAAACTACAGGTAACCAAACCCCAACCCCAACCGCAACCCTAAACCCAACTGTAACCATAACGCCCCCTTGTGGGGGTCCTGAGCCCCCAGCTTTAAACCACATGGAAATTAGACGATCCTAATAAATATTGTCACAGTGATTTCTGCCTTTCAGTGTCATACATTTGAGGCAATCCCACCATTTTATGTCATTATGTGGCTGTTGTTACTTACTAGTGATAATATGAGCTAAATCAAGCCATACAATTAGAATATTTATGTTTTCACATTAGTAATCATTTATATTGACAGTAAAAAATATTCCACAGTTCTAATCAATGTCTGTGAGCTGAGGTGTTTCATTGAGGTGTATTTGTTGCTATGGTTTAAAAAGCTGCCTGCATACAGAGCTAAAGGCATCTCTCCCTCTCTGTGCTGTTCATTCCCTCTCTTCATCCACACAGCACTGACGGGGCATGTAATCCACTTAGAAAGGTCAGTGAGCTGCAGATATTTGCTCTACTCTCTCTCTCTCTCTCTCTGTCGCTATTTTCACTTTCTTTATCTTTTTCCCCTCACTCTCCTCACCTCCGTCCCACTTTTTCCATCACATCAGCGTCCCGATCAGGCCTGGGGGGGGTAAACTGCATACACTGAAGCCGGCCTGCTAACCATCACAGGAGGTAAATAATAACAATAACAAATAATTGAATAAATAATAATTAATACATAATAATTTTGAGTATTTCCCTTCCGATGACTCGCCTTCCACTCAGGCGTGTACCGTAAATGTATTAAGTGTAATTTGGGGGGGGCTAGCTAACCAAACCTGACTGCTAGCATGTGTGTCTTAGCTAGCTAGCGAAACGCTGGGAAAATTTTTAACAATTCCAAAGAATGTGGTTGAGTTTTAATTTAATTATTTCTATTTATAATCACTTCGATAAGCTAGCTAAGTTTCTGCAGTCACCATATCAGGAAGTAAACTGGAATCTATCAGGAAATGTTTAATGCGTAAAAGGTAGTTTGTTTGTTGGTATTAATGATATGTTAGCGGACCGTCATTTAGCATTTTAAGAGGCTAAATGACTGAACAATAGATTTAGCAAAATTGTTGCTAGCTAGTCATCTTACGCTTGTTCTTATGGTGTGTTTATCGTTAGTAACATCCACGCAAGGCCGTGAGTAGATGCAAGTAGGCACGAATGAACACCAGGCTATGCAAATAACACAAATCGCACTGTTAGCAACTTTAATTGCGACTTGTGGTTACTGCAGACTTTAAATTAGCTTGAAGCTAATTCTCCAAACTCAAAGCTAACAATTAAAAAGCTAACGTCTCTTCTGAGTAACGGCTTTCAGTCTCAAATACTGTGTCTAGTGGTTTTGAAATGTGACGTCAACTTGGGAACTGTACAGTTTTGTGTTTCTGACACGCTAAGTTATGCTAAATGCTACCTCCAGCTATGAAAAGTAAATGTAACTTATGATTAAATTGTACTAAAAATGCAGGAAATGGCTGATTTGTTTGGTACAAACTTAAAAAGGGAAAAGGAGCTAAATCTGAACTGAATATGTAAACCAGGTGAGCGTGGGTGAGGTAAGGTGAGGAGGGGAGGGAGGAAGAGTGTGAGCGAGCGGAAGACAGCACCTGGGGATTAGACTGGCGAGACTGGAATTCCCCTGCTCATCACAGACTGATGATTAGACACCTATACGCCCTGCCCTGGATAACACACACAGAGACACACACATGCACACTGCGGATAGACAAACACTCTAACAGTACACACAGCTGCAACTACAGAAGAGTGCATTTAACTCTTTTGAACATCATTAATACACAAACACTCTGAGCCCTGATTTAATTACAACTAATAGCTCCTGCTTCTCAACAGTGATCTCAGCTCAGCAGTCAGCAACCGCAATCTGAAGCTAGTGCTAACGTGTTCACACACGCTACATCGCACAAACGCATGAATCTCGAACGTCTTTGGTTCTAATTCTGGTCTTATCAATATGAGCCCAGCTTGCGTGCATAACTGAGGATGTTGGTTCGTCCTGCTGTAGATGTCAGGGTGAGGTAAGGCACTGCAAACGCCAAGAGACGCACAAAAAAAAAACTGAAACAAGAATAGGAATCACAGCTGTAACCTTTAAGATCACTGGATGTGTAACAACCGAATATTTAAATCTATTGGATCTGCACACACATATATATATATATATATATATATATATATATATATATATATATATATATATATATATATATATATATATATATATATATATATTTTTTTTTTTTTTTTTTTTTTTTTTTTTTTTAATTTTTTTTTTTTATTGTTGGTGGTAAAGTGTAATGCATTTTCACGCATTTAAAACAAGTGAGTATGATGCATTATTATTGAGTTGTGTATATGTGAGTATAGGTAATAATAAAAAATAATAGTCATAAATGATTATGAATGCATTATAATGCACTATGAATGTCTGCATAATGGATTATAGATGTAGTCTTAATAGAAAGTGTTGCCCAAATATCCCATCTATGCTCTCAAGACAATAAAAGGATGATTTATGTGCATTTATTTAACAATTATTCATGATAAAAAAAAACACCTAAACAATATCAGTAGAATTAGATTTTTTTGTTCATTTGTATTATTTTTGCAATCAATAAAATGTAATATAGTGTGTTTGTAATTTTGTTTATGTCTGAGTTGCACCATTAATGGTGAAAATATGGAAAATGGAATTTCTTGCAGGCTTTAATGTGAAAAAAAAGAAAAGTGGAATGTGTTAAAAAAAAAGGGGAAAAAAGGTGGATTACGTTATTGTGCTAGCATCATTAGCATCCCCGTTCATGGGTTCATGGTTGTGTGTCTATGTTCATGCTGCTGCAGAGAGGGCTCTGAGCCCATGACCCCTTTCATCGCTGCTGGGCTCCGACTACTTCAAGGTGCTGACGCCCCATGAGAGACGATCAAACCAAATATTTTCACTTCCACAAAAAAAAAAAAACCCAACCATGTGTCTGTTGTGACCAACTGGCTCTTTGGAAGAGGAAGACCCCCCCCCCCCCCCCCCCAACCGATCTCTAACACACAACATGCCGACGTGCCACAGGAATTCCATTGATATTCCTTGGAATTCTTTTTCTTCCCGATGCAGTTTTCTCTCTCCTCTCTCCTCTCTTTTGATTTGGTCTAATGAATGTTGACCCCCTGTGACCTCCCACTGGGAGGAATCAGGAAGTTCACCACCATCTCTGCACCGCCTACAAACAAAGAGTTCATAACAGCACTTTGATGTCAGGAGCAGACCTTCTGAAGACATGGATGACGCTGTAAATGCTGCATGGAGTCACTTTCATGTTTATGCATCTTCTTCTCTTGTTTAGGAGGAAGCTGCGGCGCTGCTTCGTCACGATGCTCCAGAAGAAACTTCCCCTTTCACTCAGCATTGGGGTGAGTCGATCTTTGAATGCCCCTTCAGTGTCTGTATAACAGTCAAGCCTGCTGAAACACTCTGCTTTACATTTGCAGACCCTCATCACCATACATCTGTAAAAACACACACCTCAACCCATGTTGTGCGTTTTCATCTCTCAACTTGCACTGACCCATAAATGAAACATGCACCCAAGGGTTTCATGCTGTTAATGAGCGAACAGATGAAGGTGGTGCGTTCAGGGGACTCAGTCTTTCTCTTACATTTAACACCAGTAACCAAACGTTCCTCATCTTCCTCTCCCACGGACACTTTGCAGGGAGCGTTTGGCTTCCCTAAATCCTGACCTTCCAGATGGGACTTAATCTAAACAGGCCCTGAGACTGAGAGGTAAACACACACACACACACTCTCTGCATCAGTATGGGAACTGAATCAAGGGTGAGAACCCTGAACCTGATGAGAGGTTTTCACACCACAGGTCTGTGTTTTGTTTATCCAGGTTTTAACCAGTTCAGCTGCATCAGTTCTGATCCTCTGGGCTACTTAAAGGTACAGAAAGCTACAAAATCCTGAGAAAAGCTGACGACTCCTATAAAAACATGCTGTAGAAAATAATCCATAATTAATATTGATTTAAGTTAAGAACAATTTAAGCTGTGTTCTAAAGAATATAATAAGAAAAAAGCACTTTTAGTTCCTATATTATTAAAAAATGTTGGGGCTTTTTCTTGCTTCACTTTGCTGCAAAAGGATTTTTAAGTTCTTATATTAAAGGAATCAATTACAAACGGTGCATTTTACAGGTTTGAAAACCTAAAAATGTGTGCAGAACATGCAAATATGCATTGCTAATACATGTATTTGTTCAAAATAATGTCCTCATGTGAATCTTCTAACTAAGGGGGGGGGGTGAATTCCTTCCTCTGGGAGACATGACAACCCCTCCTCACCCTGCCCCGCCCTGCACAGGTTTAAACACGCCCGTCTGCCTCTCTCTGCAACGCTCCACATACATCACCGCTTGGCACGCTGCACCGTAGCTACGGGCAACAAGAAATTAGAGAGGGGGGGGGGGGGGTGGCAGGCTGCCAGCTGAATACCTGGATGTGTGCAGCCTGAGGATAGACGGAGACAATGGAGGGTTGGATGGGAGGAGGGAAGAAAAAAATGTGAAAGAGGAAAGAGAAGGAGGTGAGAACTGAAATATGCTTTAAAATCATCAATAAGATCATTCAGGATTTGTGCTTCATTATGGATGCATTCAGGTTCAGTCGGACAAACTGAAAATAAACAAATCTGTGCTTCTACTTCAGGATTTTTTCATGCAATCCTGAACCTTTTTAAAATTTTAATCTAACTGGAGAAAAAAATAATATCAAATCTGTCGTCTTTCTCTGCTCCTGTAGCAGGAAGTAGAAATAGGGTAAAAAAAATTTTTTTTAAAAACTCATCTGAGCTATCAATCCAAACAAAAACCAAAACCAAAATTAGCCTGTTTACCTTTAAACATAAAGGTGTTTAGACATCTGCATAAACCTTGGAGCAAACGGCAAACCGTTACATGCCTCCGTAAACCAAACATCGAGGCCTGCATACCAGAAGTATGTCGCTATTTAGATGAGCTGCAGCCTGGCCTCAATATTTACCCAGAAGGCACTGCTGTAGACAAAACAAGATAGCAGTGGATGTCCTGATACTGTATCTGTGGAACACATGACCCCTCTGTGCTCATTACTGAGGATGTTGAGAGGGTAATGAGTGCAAAAAAGGCAGCAGCCAAAAATACGTTTACACCTGAAGGATATTAGTGTTTATAGGCGCTTTTATTTTCTGATTTTAGCGCCAGCTGCAAGGTCTTGGTGCACGATCCCTGTTCAGACTCATCCTGAACGTGTTGGATGGGGTTCAGATCAGGCCTCTGTGCAGACCTGTCAGGCTCTTTGACGCCAAACAGCGCAAAGATGTTGTTTCTTTAATATACCTGGCTTTGTGCAGAGATGATATTGCTATGTTGAAACAGGAAAAGGCATTCCCAGAACTACTGCCGCAAAGTTGGAATCCCTTTAAGGCCTAAAGAGGTCAGCTGGAGCGTCCACATACTTTTGGCCATGAGGTATTTCGTGCAAACCATGCTTCTACTTCTTCTCCACCTGTAGTTCCTCTCCTCCGCCACAGGAAGGCAGTAACAAGAGGAGGAAACATGCAGGAAACACTGACAACAAGCATCTCAGTCACAATACAGACGTCAGACTAAACATTATTCAGACCTTCATGAATCAAAACACAACAAAACGATATCTTACTAGTTTTTTAGAATCTAATGCATCAATAAACTAAGACTTTAAGCTACCATCAGGTCAGAATGACTGGAAGTCTTTGCTACAGTTTCAGAGGTGTGATTTCCTGCAGCAGTTAGATTCTGAACATGCTCTCAACACGTCCTGAGTGTCTGATCAGATCTCATGAAGAGGCAGGTAACAGCAGGCTCCTGCTCTGCCTGAACATCCTCACTGAAACAGCAGCTTTTTAGTATCTGTGCACTAAAAAAGATGCTGGACTGACTTTTTTTTCATCTGATATTTTGGTCTATTATATATTTTTCATATTATTATTTTTCAGCTGATATTTCATTCTATTATATATTTTGACATGTTTTAAATGATTATTTTTCATCTGATATTTTAGTCTATTATATATTTTAATATTTTTTTATATTATTATTTATCATCTGATATTTTAGTCTATTATATATTTTTATATTTTATTATTATTTTTCATCTGATATTTCATTCTATTACATATATTATTACTACTATATCATCTTAGAAAGTTTGCTGTCATAATCTCGTGTCTCCAGATGATCTTGTAACCATCTTTACTTTATCCTCAGTTAATCAACTTTATTTTTATTGTCTTTTTTTGCACCGTTTAGATAGTTTAACTTATGACATGTGGGAATTTCACAGATAAAAGAACTTTTAATTCTCTTTTTTCTATAGCATACCATTATAATTTAAGTTAACAACATCTAATTGTTTTAGCTGAATCAAAAGGGTCCTCAATGCTTTACGGCTGGCCAAATGTTTGCCTTTAATATTTTCTACCTCCAGCTTTGGTAACTGTTTATCTTCCTCTATCTTCTACCTGTTTATCTCTTCACCTGCTCAGTTCATCTTGCTTTATCCTTCTCCTCTGCTCTCTCTCTCTCTCCCTCCGTCCCTCCACCCATCTCTTCTTCTTCTTCTCTCTTTCTGTACCGTGACAGATGTCTGATATTCCCTGTTGTTCCGACCGGCGGGGGTCTTATTTGTCTAGAGGAGACGAGGAATGCCATACAAACACACAAAAACACACATAGGAAAGCACGAAGGTCTGCTGAGAACGTTGTCTAATGCAAAAACTAAAGTTTTAGTAAAAGTACAGCCCAATACAGTCATTACTGCAGTGAAGATTGAAGAGTTCATATAATAATGAGCATTTAGGTTATTAAGGAGGCCTTAATTAAACAATTCATATTCAATATATTAATATATCAATATATGTAGCCATTAACGATGAAAAAACATCCCAACATATGCTTCAAAAACGCACAACAAACCCCTTTTTTGCACCACCTTTCCCTAAAAACGTCCCTAAAACATTATTCCAGGCTGAAAGAAGGGGCAAAATAAAAGTGAATAAGAAGAGGTAAATAATAACAAACATCAAATAAACAAACAGGCATCGACTCAGGTGACTTTCCCCCATGTGACAAACGCTCCATCAAAAACCTGCACCTTATTCTGTGCTGCTGAACTTTATCCTCCGGCTGCCTGCTGAAGGCTTAGCTGCATACCAGCCACTACACTGACCTGGGATTAACTACGACCAGCCTCCACCTGAGGAACACACATCACAGATTTACTCTCAACACTCCCATCGACCGCCTGTCCCGTCAGGGTTTGGGGTTCACTTTATTACTTCCTGTTTTATTTTGAAAAATTCCTTTCCCACTGTTGAGTTTTTCACTTCACACTTCTTACATTTGTCTTCCCTTCCTGGAATATTTAGTAAATTGTCTTCCCCTCTTTCTTTACCAGTTCATTGTACATCATTCCTTGTGTGCCACACCTTTTCGCCTTTACTTTGACTCCCTGGACTTCCTGTCCCTGGATTTTTTTTGCTTCCTGGACACCTTGTGTCTTAGCTCTTCAGGTTCCAGCACCTATTCTACCGCGTTCAGGTCTAAACAGGTTTTAAACATGTCAAGCAGCCAGATGATGATGATGAACTATAGCTGGGGAGCATGGTGGAGTGTTTATCGGCTAAAAGGCCAAATATTTCCTTCTGAAGTCGGTGGAGACCAAAGATGGAGCTAAAAGCAGAGAGAATATTGATCTTATAACAGAAACGTGTTGAGTGGTACTTTCTAGATGTATGAAGAGGGAACAGTTTTCTAACAAGTTCTCCATGAAAGCACTAAAACTACTTGGATAAAGGTCTGGAAACATTTTGGCATCAACGTCCCGCTGCCTCCGCCTTTGGTCCTGAGAGATGGAGGAGTCATAATTCAGGAAAATACATTCTCCTATTGTCCGTCAGCCAAGGTGTGAACGACGGAAATGATGAAATACTTCTGTAACTCATCTTTCAATTCTAAACTTGTCCAGATGCCGAATCGGCACAAGTACATAAACGGTAATGCAGTAACTATATCCTCTGAAATATGTAAAGAAACAGTTAGTCATAATGTTTGGCCCCACGTTTTTCCCATGTGGTCTTTTGGGGGGGGGGGAGCCCCACTTCCTCTGCAGGAGAATGATGAAAGAAACAGGTGACCGAAATGGACGAGAGAGCATTAAAAGTAGTGAGGGAACGAGAGAGAGAGATAAAAACAGAGAAGAAGAGAGAACCAGACATCCTCCTTCACCACCTAAGGTGTGTGTGTGTGTGTGTCTGTCTGTGAGTGTCTGTGTGTGTGTGTGTGTGTTTGTGTGTGTGTGTGTGTGTGTGTGTCTGTGTGTGTCTGTGTGTGTGTGTGTGTGTCTGTGTGTGTGTGTCTGTGTGTGTCTGTGTGTGTGTGTGTGTGTCTGTGTGTGTCTGTGTGTGTGTGTGTGTCTGTGTGTGTGTGTCTGTGTTTGTCTGTGTGTGTGTGTCTGTGTGTGTGTGTCTGTGTTTGTCTGTGTGTGTGTGTCTGTGTGTGTGTGTCTGTGTTTGTCTGTGTGTGTGTGTCTGTGTGTGTGTGTCTGTGTGTGTGTGTGTGTGTGTGTCTGTGTGTGTGTGTGTGTGTCTGTCTGTGTGTGTGTGTGTGTGTGTCTCTGTGTGTGTGTGTGTGTGTGTCTGTGTGTGTGTGTCTGTCTGTGTGTGTCTGTGTGTGTGAGTGTCTGTCTGTGAGTGTCTGTGTGTGTGTGTGTGTGTTTGTGAGTGTGTGTGTGAGTGTGTGTGTCTGTGTGTGTGCGTGTGTGTGTGTGTCTGTCTGTGTCTGTCTGTGTCTGTCTGTGTCTGTGTGTGTCTGTGTGTGTGACTCAGTCAAAACAGCTTTCTGCTCGGCTGAAAGCAGCTCTTAGGACTTCCGTCTGTGGGCGCCCACATACTACATGTTAAGCACACGGAGCTGTGATCGACTGTGTGTGTGTGTGTGTGTTGTGTGTGTGTGTGTGTGTGTGTGTGTGTGTGTGTGTGTGTGTGTGTGTGTGTGTGTGTGTGTGTGGTGGTGTGTGTGTGTGTGTGTGTTGTGTGTTATCGCTCCACGCCATCGGTCTCTCTCTCTCAGGCAAAACATGGGATCTTGGCGGCTCATTTGAGATGAACAGATAAGAGGGTTTTGTGGAAAGATGGAGGAAGACGGTATAGAGGAGCCTCTATATCACTGCGGTCGCATCGATGTCGACATAGAGGACGTATGGAAGGCTGTCAATCAATTGTGCTGTTCTATAACGAGTAAAATTAGTTGTCTTGGAAACAAGAGTTCAGTGGAGAGTCGAGACGCGACGCAGCTGAAGTAACAGGAGACGGACGAGTGGAGGCACAACAGACAGTAATATAAAGGTGCTGAATGATGTAAAGATGAGGTGAACGAGCTTGTTTCAGACGCCATTCACAAACAGTAATTATAATATAAAACGAATGCTTCTTCCTGATAAACAACAGACAAGACGTTCAGCCTGATCTCTCATCCAAACTGGAAAACAATCATGTTTGGAGGAGAAACATGACATCGTCTGGATTTACTTCCTCTGTCCCAATCACACCAGTTTAAGCTTTACTGGTTTCTCCTATGTTGTCCCCAAGCAGAGCTCTCGGTTTCCTTTTTTGGGCTGCAAAGTTTCCTTTTTCTCCCCCCCAAATAAAGCCAGGAAGCATGATGGGTGGGGGAAAAAAGAAGGGATGATATTATTTTGGAAAAGGATTTCAGGCAAACAGGAGAAGGAAGGAGGTGAGGAGGTGAGGAGGCGAGGAGGACGGCATGTGTTGTGACGGCTCTGCGTAGGAGGACTTGTCAGGTAGCCCACTGGATCTCAGCCACACCAAAACACAGAGACTACAAGAGACGTCCGGTCGACTCTGACTGTCCTGCATCTGAAGCTAATGTCTGACCACAGGTTCAAGACAGATTAGCTCGTTTTCAGCCAGAGTTGCGTTTTTTTTTAAACAGAAAAGCCTTTCTCGTATAAACGGATGGTCAAAAGGCGAAACAGTCCTCATGCAAACATGAAGTAAACATAGGACTGAACTGTTCGGACTTCCGGTCAGTGATGAGAGAAAATCTAATGAGATCAATAGGTGGATGATGGGGGAGAGGTGGGAGGAAAAAACAAAACATGGCCGACCTTTAAAGCCCCAAAGCAAACAGTGAGGGATGGAGTAAATAAAGAAGTCTCTGACAAACACACCGTGTTTACCCTCCTCTTCACACTGAAGAGGGGAGGAGGAGGAGGAGGGAGGGAGGAGGAGGAGGGAGGGAGGCGGAAGGGGGTGATAATGGGGTTTGAGTGTAAGTGACAGAGAGAGATTAGATGAGATTATATCCTAAGAGGAAATGGAAACTGAGGAGGGTGAGGATTAAATTATTATTATTATCACAAAGAAAGTTGTTTGATCAGTGAGAATACTTCAATAAAATACTACATCTTTTACTACTACTACTACTATTACTACTACTATTGCTACTTAATGTAACTTTTACTACTGTTACTGATGCTTATACAACTACTCACAGTACTTTGACACGTCTTATACTCATTCTGTAGGTAATAGTACATCTTCTACTGCTTTAGCTTGTACTGCAGCTCTACTTCTTCCAGCTAAATGGAGAGAATGAATGAGGAGGTAAATAAAGAGGACGAGTGTAGTTACTGGGGGTAATTAGCTGTCTAAACATTTGGTGTTCGCTCCCATTGACTTTTGTCCACCTGTTAATCCTGATGGCATCTTCAGCTCATTGACACCACGGTGTGAGTTCTACCAGGAAACACACACATGGACACACACAGTGCTGATACCCCTGTTATAATGTGTGACTATATGAAGGGGGGTAAATATGTCTGTTTAAGGAGCCCTTCTGTCAGAGCAGGTGAGATAAAGATGGAATTTGATTTGGACACAAAGGGAGGGTGAGGGTGAAGGAGAGAGAGGGATGGGGGAGTAAAAAAGAGAAGGATGGGGGGAGTATTTTGTATTCAGTCTCTTCAGAATCTCTCAAAAGTTTGGTTCATTTTTCTGGCCCAATGTGTCCAAAAATGGCCCAAAATTAAATATATGTCTATTTTTTATATTATTGTAAGACATGTTGCTGCACATAAATTTAAAGATAGCAATAAAACAAACAATTGTTTAATTTATCTTGATATTTAATGAATTAAATCTCTTGAAATCCCCTGTTTGTGGGCAAAAATCAAGCGCACTTTGGTCTTTCCCCCTGAATTTTGTCTGAAAGGCAACTGTGTCCTCTGCAGTGCTGCTATCAAGCTCCATAAATGAAGCAGGCTGTAGCTAACAATTATTTACATCATGAATTAATTTCACTATTATTTTTTTCAATTAATTGATTTCTTAGTCTATCAAATAGTGAAAAGTCATTTTCTGTCAGTGAAGTAAACATTGCAGCTCTTAATTTAAATATGGGATTAGAAATTAGAGCAGAATGACAGAAATATGACGTTTGAGGTCAAACGCTACCTGAGAATACAAATAATTGTGTTACAATGTGTTTTGTGCCGATTTAGGGAAGATTGTTTTTTGCATGACTTACAATTCAACCACTTTTCTGTAAAAATATTGCAGGGATTGGTTAAATTTGGCTCAACACCTTATTACTCTTGCATGTTTTTGCGCTAAGGGAGAGAAAATGAGAACAACTGATGGCTGTAGAGGAAAGGAAATATAAATCAAGAGAGGAAACAAGTGAAGGATTTGGCTGAAACTCCCCCGTCTCTCTTTGTCTGGACAAAGTCTGCAGCTCTGGTTAACATCACAGTTTTATCTCTGCTATCTGAAGATGTTACGGTGAACTAATCCTCCTCCTGCAGCAGACAGGTTCTCTGCACCAAACTCTACCTGAGACGGGGGTCACGTGAAAGGTTAGGGTGTGTGTGTGTGTGTGTGTGTGTGTGTGTGTGTGTGTGTGTGTGTGTGTGTGTGTGTGTGTGTGTGTGCAGGAGAGCACGCATCAAATTAAGAGTGTGTTTGTGGCTTGCGTGGCATGACGGGTTCAAAGGAAAACCTCCAGGTATACATTACAGCTGAACTCCCTCACCTGGCTGGATGCAGATTCATATCTGGGCCAGGATTAATACCACACACACACACACACACACACACACACACACACACACACACACACACACACACACACACACACACTCCAAACCCTCTGCATGTGTGTGAATGAGCCAAATGTAAGTTCTGGGTTTCTGTGCAGACTCGGTGATGTTATCCTTGTTTTCACTGCCCTTGTATTTTATTTAACTGTTATATTTCATTCTTTAATTAATCAGGTGCATTTTAAAGGTTTCTGTTTGACAGCTTTAAACATAAGCAGTAAAATGTGATTCGAGAAAGTAGATTCCAGCTGAATACCAGAGGAAAGATTTGGAGATCTGGGTTCATGCACACAGATTCCACTAGAGGGCCTCAGTGAGAGCGATGGTACAGCAAATACACTTCCACTGGGAATGAGGGGAATCCATGAGAGAGAGAGAGAGAGAGAGAGAGAGAGAGAGAGAGAAATGACAGCCACACCTCACTCATCCCTCCACAGCCTGAGGAAACACCGTTTATCTGAAGGCCATGAAATGTGGTTGAAACTGTTTCCAGTTGACTACGACACTTATGTCCTGATGTCTTTGGTTCTCCTCTATCCGACTTCTTGCTCCTCTCTTCCTCCTCATCCTCCCCGGGAGGGTGTGGTCAGCCACATTCCTACAAGCTGGACCCCCCCCCGCCCGACACCTTTAACAACACGTCATGCCTGCTCCACACACGACCGACACCTACAAATATCTTGATTCTTACATTTTCTCATCGTTTTTCTCACACATGACAGTTCGGAGGTGACTGGAGTTACATCAGCGACTGCTTTAGGACTACTGATGGAACTTCCTCACTGAGATATCCTCTAAATTGAAACACTTCCACGCATGGAGGTAAATGTTCTAATAGAGTTGGTGTAATTGTTTGCATTTTGTTCATACGGTCATATTTACCTCCTAGTGAGGTGATTTTCTGTGCATTGTGTGAAATCAGCTTAATACCTCAGCCTGACGTCACTGACCTCAACCTAAAAACCTCACTTTGTGCTCTGTAAAGCAAGAAACATGGGATGCAAACATCTTTATGGAAGGCACTCATGATGAGGAGCAAGAGTGCAGGCCTGATTGGACACGCCCGGTGTGTGGGCGGGACCATAAGCATCACCCACTATCCCTTATGAATAATTAACTAAGTGTGAATATTCATGATATGCAGACTTGTTGGAATATTTGATGAGAAGCAGGACAGAGACTTTTCTCCTGTCTGATGCAGGGATGTCAGAGATGTGAAGCTATGAACGCTGCAGCTGGGATTATTCTACCCAATGCAGGGTGAGGAGAGGTGAAATATATGCGCAAACGCAAACACACCCCTCCTGGATATCTGATGCGTCTCAGGTACAAAGACAAAATTCATCTCATGAGTGATAATAAAGCCACAATAAAGCACAGATTCTACTCCTTGCAGGGTTGAGATGGATTCTAATGATTCTATACGTCATGCGTCTGTTACCAGGTGCTGTCAACATAAATCACACCTGCAGGTTCACGTTTAGTGTCACCAAACCAAAACGACGCGCATGACAGAGCAGGAATGCTGCATTTAAACCTGAATATTTGACTGAGAAGACGTGCAGGCTCTGCAGAAGCAGAGCTCATGTGTCGTCTGAGTGTTTGACATGATGATTAAGGCGTAGAAAGTGCGCCTCTGGTTCGTGTTGCTGCAGGCAGCCTCCGGTTCTGCATGGAGCGGGGAGAAAAGAAACGTGATGCGCAGGACAGAAACTCTCCGAGCGTCCATGAAACCACAAAGCGGAGCTCATGAAGCTGCTCCACGAAGTTAGAAGAAAAAGCGAACACAGAGTTGAATAACTGGATTAAATGCGTGGTTATTATTTCTTTGCAACCGTAATAAAATAGTGACGGGATTATTCTTATCAGAGCAGATGAATGAGCGCTTGTTAAAAAGCAGCCTCTCTATTTATAAACCTCCGGTTTGGGCTTCCTGGGAGAGCTGCTGGTGTCCCGGCGCCGGCTGAGTGAGAGGTCTCGGGTTGTTCATGCGGGTATCTTGCGGGGCAAAGGCCGTTAGAGGACACTAAATCTGTGCAAAAGAGAAGTGGAAAACACACTTACCGCAGAGTCTGATGGCTGCACCGCGACGCACAGGGCGAGGAAGAGCAGAGGCACGGCGAGCTGTCGCAGGCTCAAGTCTTTATTCATCTTGAGGGAATAAAACAATGATCCGCCCGCTTTAACACTCTCAAACTGTGCGGCTCTCTACTCACACGTCATAGCCCTGATTCCCCCCGCCGAGCGCACTTCAGTGAAACAGAAATAAGGAGAAAAACACTTCTTCTCGGTGTTTTGGCTGTTGCGCTTTCAGAGGCTCCTAGTGGTCCTGGCTCTGGCACCGTGCGCCTCTGCAGTCCCCCTCTAACTTTTTCTCTCCTCGACTTGCAAACCTGCCCTGCCGGATCTACTTCCCGCACCCATGGGCGCACTGATATCAGCCCCGTGCACCTACACAAGACAGAGAATTCATGTAGAATAAAGTTTATGGATATCTTGCGCCTTCAAAGTTCGTCCTAAAGAGGCAGCCGGTGTGCGTAATATCGCTGACCTGACAGATAACAGCTGCCGTTTCCGCTGTTTTAAGCTCTTCACCAATGAAAAAGAATTGGACCATGTTAGGACCTCGCAAGCGCGGAAGGATATGCTGCCTTTCTCCTGCATGCCTACCCAATCTATCCATCGCCTGAGGCTGCACGAAAAGCTTTGACATTAAATCTTTATTTTTACATGTTCTGTACGCCCAGGCATGTTACATTCCTGCCAGATTATAGAAGGATAAATACTCACTTTTGACTCCTGACAGGGGGATGCTGCTGGCAGGCTGGAGAGAAATTAACCATTTTCTCTTTAAATAAAATACATAATACATATAATACACCTTCTCATGTGGGGGTTATTGGATTAACTGGAAGGTCATAATCACAGCTGCTGTTAATCATATGAACTGTATGGATGTGATCATCTAACATTCCTAAAAAAACTCATGAAACTGATGCAGATTTTTTTCCTATGATGCAACATTTTATTGTGAAATATTCATCAATTATGAAAGTGCAAAAATCCAAATGGCAATTTTTATGGGTGGTAGCAGATAAAAGTAATCAGGACTTAATCTGTTCTCACATTTAATTTGTTTTAGCACTTTTTTCTTACTGTATTCAGAGTCAGCTGCAGACCAGATTTCTGAAAAGTCTCTCTGACTTCATAAATGGTAGCGAGGAGACCTGGAAACTGTCAAAATCAAAGAAATACATGCAAAGTTCTGATGTTTGCAGAAAGTTTTATTATATTATGTGAATTTGCATAGATGATCTTATGTTAGGTTGCACTAAAGAATTATCTCTTATTGCAGAGGTAAAATCAATTTAATGCTCATCCAATTGCTAAAAACTCTTCTTATAATGCAGGTTTGGGGTTTTGGTTGAGGATATAGTTAGGTTAATTAATATACTCATTCTTGCAGCAATTAAAATTGATAATATGACTTGAAAATCCTATGACGTAGTGCAAAACTTCACAGGTCCTATGTAGGATCCCTGTGGTACACCGCAGCTAAAGTAAAGCCTCAAACAAGAGCAAAGGCACCTTCATCCAACGGATATGATATAATTTAATGGGGAACATGAACGTACTTTCAACAGATGAATTAACATGTTGTGACTGACAGAGCTGAAGGCTCACTCAGGTCAAGTAGAACTAAAATAGAACATCCGGGAGCTAAAAGTGGACTGTTTGCAACTTGAGAAACCCAGCAGAGATCAGAACAGATGTGTCCAAATAAAGTTTTTCATTTATCTTAAGACAGATATGACAACGCAGAACTATGAGAACCCTGTTCCACAACCCTTTAAAAGAACAGTTTTTTAAAACCTCCTACCCAGCAGATTAAATCAAGGTTTCTGTTCTGAACCAAACTTGATGTCCTTGTACATTTAACCAATAAATGGCTGCAAATTTTGCATAAAGGTCAATTTAACCCTCAGTATCTTTCAGAAATTAACCTTTTTAAAAAAAATATTATGTTGAAATCGCAGGGGATATGGCTGGAAAAGATCCAAAAAATGTTCATAAAGGTTTCTATAAACTCGTAATCTGGCATCAAACAATACAGAGGAAAGTCTTTTATATCTTTAATAGTTAAATATTGTCTTTATTTTTTATTATAAAGGACAGAACTGTCTCCTTTGCGGGACCAGACTGAACAGTTTGTGGTCTGTGAGCAGGGGTAAAACTGTTGTGTCCAAAGGTATGGAGGCATGAATGACATGTGTTTGGCCCCTCCTCTCCTGCTGCTGTGCAGCGCTGCTGAGTTGAAGCGCAACAACCCGGAGAGCGCAGCAGCGACTTCGCCGCTGCAACTTTGGTGAGTTGGATAAGCTCCTATTTTATGAACGAAATCCCCCGCAAACAGGGTCTCCGTGGTGGTGGCGGTTTAATGCGTGAAGCTGCGTGTGTGTGTGTGTGTGTGTGTGTGTGTCTGCACAGAGGCGGGTGGTGTTTGGCGAGGGGACTACTTTATCTCTCCCTTTCTCTCTGTCTGTCTCCGGGTAGATGACAGGGTTTTTGGAGCCGTCGATGAGCGCGTTGGAAGAGGCTTGCTGGTGAAGACAAGGGAGTCGAGTCTCGCCCTGCGGTTCCCCCTCTAACCAGTCGGATCAAAATGAAACTCCTGTAAGACCTTTTCCTCTAGAAATAAATTCATTTATCAGGAGTTTCGGCTCCAGGACTGGTTGCGGCTCTGAGCTACACCATTAGCCCAGCTCCGGCGCAGTTTACCTGCCAGATAATCACTGGAAAAAACGCCACACTAACCAAATCTTAATTTCTCCTGCAGGATTTGCGTGGTGGCGGTCGCGTTGGCGGTGAGATCTACGCACGGAGTAAGTCCCATTTGTTTACTATGACAGCCCTTCAGGTGAAGAGGCTCTCACGCGATTTTTATTTATAGCGCTGATTCAGAATTTAGCAGCCTAAACGGTGGATGTATGTTGGTGTAGATGGAGGATCTACTTTTCCTGTGCGTAAAAACGGCTCAGCTGATGTGACCGAACGCGGAGGCCACTCTGCTTTAAGCCACTTTAAAAAAGAAAAGAAAAAAGAAAACATTTAACACCACAACTCACACTTGTTGCATTGATCATATGCTTATTATAAGTGACTGTGCAGCGCATGGAGCTGCATTCTGCACAGGTCTCTCATGTCTCTGTGCGTCACGCTGTGGGTGTCTTCAGTCTGCCGCATGAGGACACACGGAATATTCTCTCCAGACCTTAAAGCACGCTCCATTCAGCGAATCATTGTACTTTTATTATTTATTTATTTTATCTTTTTTTAATTGAAAATGAAATTTAATGGTGCGTTCAAAGTCGTGCAGGACACTTTCTTAACTATGTGCAATGTTCTTAAGCTGAGGTTTGCATTCATTAGTAGCCAGATGGAGTGAAAAAGTGAGTAGAGTTTTGAGTGGGCCCGCTCAGAGTCATTAGCAAACCAAGCTCCGCCTCCCCGATGAATATTTAACATTAGGCAGATTATTGGGGAAATGTGCTGTTTTCTTTATTTTTTTACTTCTTTTTTTTTTTAAAGCCACACCTATACAACACTCTGCAGCTGAGGGACCAGTGTAAGCATGGATCACCTGCTTTCATGTCCACATAAATTATATTCTTTAAATATTTATACTTCAGATGCTTTTGCAGACGTGTAGAATTTGTGAATATCAAAATTCTCTCTTATGCTCTGAGCTTAAACTGCTAATATGAGAGCATCCATTACTCTTCATCACACCAAGGGGAGTCTTCTTCTTAAATGTGACTTGTAATAATTCTACATCAGAGCCCACCAGCTAATATTTAATAGCTACTTATTAATGTCATTATTTATGCAGGATTAATGTGAAGTTTGTTCATCTGTGCAGTGAAAACTCAAAGTTTATATGCATCCCATTTAAATCCAAACTTGAAATTTGGGCAACACTTTACTTTAAGCCTCCCCATTCATGTATGAGCACAACAAATAAGTCAATAAATGCTTTATAACACACTACAATGTAAAGTTCATTGTAAAATCTTTCATATTATTACAACGATCTGTTCACTCAGCAGCCTGTCTGCTCACAACTGCATTATAATGTGTTATAAATGATTCATGAAAGGTTTCTATGCTGCTTATAGAAGCTACAGGCGGTTAAAATAAAGTGTTTCTCAATTAACCTGAAGGATTTAAGAGTTTCTTTATTGGGGTTTAGTTTAAAAAGTCATTGGATTATCTGGAAAATTGTAAATATTTGAGATGGATGGTCATCATTTAAATATACAGCAGAAGAAGAAGACAGAGAATTTCTTTACTGAGGCACAGACTGGTCCTCTGTGATGACGAGGGTCGGGTGAAGATGTGAAAGGGTCACTCCAGTACTACACCCAGTACCGCCCATATTAGAATAAGAAAGCAGTGGAACTGTTTGATGGTGTCATTCAGGCTGATTGGGGACAACATGACTTGTGTAGAATCAGAAGTGTGAGCTCTGTGTCTATAATATCTACATTTAGCTTCCAAATCTTCAGTTTCACTCTTTAAAATTCTAAAATCAAGCTTGGCCACCTTTTATGGAACTGGATTTGAAACTTGGTTTCGCATCCGATTCCATCCAAATATGGAAAAACTATTGAAATCTTTTCAATATAAACATATTAAATCAAAAGTCACTGAAAATGTTCTCTTGAGTGAACGAACAGAAGGTCTTTTATCAGCCATAGTGTCAAACGTAAAAGTACTCATTATGTAGAAATAGGCCTTTTATTTATTTTATTACTGATGCATTCATATTTAAGGAATATTAACTGGTGTGGGAACTAGTAGGTAGTTAAATCTATAAAAATGTGTCTTATTTTGATGTTCAAATTGAGTGCATGTGTAAAATCTTAGTATTAAAAGTAACCAGTACTGAAGTTGTGGAGAAATAAGTAATAGATTCCTCTGAAATCTATTGGAGTAGAAATATTCATCAGCATGTAATGATAAAGCTCATCTTAATCAGCTCAATATTACAGCTGGTTCTAGAGGCAACATTTAAATGTAATTTCAAGCTTTCATGGTGGTGTTGATACCAACCTTTATCATGAGAGTTTAGAGGGAATCAAACCCTCAACCCCAGCAGTGTTAGCGCCTCGCTCCACCAGCTGAGTGACAGAAGAAGCTTCCTGTGTCTCAGTAGGACTCAGCTGACGGAGCTGCACTGACTTTGAATCGACTCCTCCGCCCACTTCCCACCTCCCTTTTGTTTTGGGTGTGTGGGTGACTGGGTGGCTGAGTGGATGGATGTGTTTGTGGGGTTGAGTGACAGACAGATGACTTCATTGGGTGGTCTGGGCTGCCATAACCTTTGGGTGGTGCAGCAGTGGTCCATCCAGCCCAGAGGTAGTGTGCATTGAAATTTGTTGTCATAACATGATGTCATTTTTTTTCTTGTAAAAATACAACTTTATTCTTGTAATAATTAGACTTTTTCTTAACTACAACTTTGTTCTTCTAAGATTACAACTTAATTCACATAAAATTTCAACTTTATTCTGTCGAAACTAGCCTGAACTAGCCTTTTAGTTGCCTCAAGTCGAAAATGAGGGAAAAGAATTACCGTATTTGCTGTAATAGACAGGGCTAGTTTTGGTTTCCCATACTTGTCATTCATTTAAAACCTCCAAGTGTGAACATAAAACCTCATTGAGCTAATGCTGCATAGCCTTTCGGCCATTTTGCTGGACCTCAGCTGTTGTGTCTCCAAATTATCTTGGAAATTTATTTAAATTTTAGCTGGTTTCCTGCTCAGACTCGAGCTTTATGTTTCAGTGAACATACTGAGAGAGGAAAACCTTAAGGAGCTGCTCCAAAGTGTGTGTAGGGGGTGACACAGCTGTTGGCACAGAGGAAACATCACACACGGGTGAGGAGGAATGGTGGGGAGAGGGGAGGAGGCATAACGGGAAGGAGAGGAAGGAGTAAAGAGTTGGAGAGAATGATTCTGCACCACCTGATCGGTTAGGTAGTCGTCCAGAAATGTGCTTTTTTTCACTGGTTTTGACCCAGTTGGATGTGAGATGATGGTTTGTGATTGTTTGTTGTTTATCGTTGGTGACGAATGAGGCGTTTAAGGACTAGTGATGCTCTTGGACATCTCAGATTTGAAAGTGTCAGAAGTGTTCTAATAAATTTGTACGAAAATGAATAGAAGCCAATGAATACCAGGAAAAAAATAGTTTCTCGAACGCAAGAGCGAAGTTTACAGATTGTCTTGATGAAAAATGTGCATGATTGCAACAAATGATTATTGGCTGTATTTATCAATTAATCAATTTGGCTTTAAGCTGTCAGAAACTTGTGAAAATGGCCGTCATGTGTGTTCAAATGATGTTTTATCTCACTAACAGCGCAATAAAAACAACGATTTTTCATTTTTGATTATTTTTTACTATGATGTATAGCCAAAAAAACATCAAATCTCCCCATTTAAATATCTGGAATCAACAAAAAATCGATAATATTTGCTGAAAAATTACCTTATAAATTGGCCGTATGTGGGATAAAACTGTTAGGGTTGTAAAAAAGTAACTTTGGTGCATCTCTGTTAAACAGAACAGATACTGTAACCCTCCTAATGTCGCAGCTTTGCTGCAGGGTCTTTAATTCTTGGAGGTAGATTGATGTGATAAACCTGATAAGATGCAGAGAAACAGTGGAGAATGTGTCTAAATGACATTTAACACAAGGCTGTTGCTGAACTGTTAGCCTGCAGCGCCTCCATGTATTTAAACAGAGGTGATGTCAGAAACATAAGAGACGGTTCTGGTGCAGAAAAGATGCTGCAAACCTGCATACTTCCATCGTGCAAACATGACAAATGGTGCAGAGACAACCATTTACTCCCCCCTTTCCTCTCCTCTTCTCCCCCTCCCTCCCCCGTGTTGAATTCCTCCAGAGCTTGGCAGGACTTGTCTGGTTGTCTCCCACTCCCTGCAGGTGCTATAGGCTGGAACATTCCAGAAGGCTAAGTGAGGCTTGATTTGTAGTTGCTAGACCCCCCCTCCCCAAACTCAACAACTCAATGAGACCCCACCTCCGCCCTCCTTTCCCTTCTGCCCTCCTCCCTCCCTCCCCAGATTATTACCCCCCCCCCACACACACACACACACCCCTTTCCTATCACTTTTAGCCCTCGTTGCTTCTACGAGGCTGATGAACCAGTTGCTTTGTGGTATGATTGTGAGTGGTGGTCCCCAACAGCCTCTTCACCCGTCCTCCACCCGTCCACAGCCCAATCCTGTCTTTCATTCTGCTTTTTTCTGAGTATAAATAAATAGATAAATAAATGTATTATAAAGGTGCAGCTTGCGGGGGGGGGGGGGGGGGGGGAGAGACAGGTGAGTCGGTTTTCAGGCTTGCCTGGAAGATGATATGAATCCGTGATTAATTTTTTTATTTTTGTGAACTGTTAGCCTCGGTGGAGGTCTGAGCTCTCCGAGGCTTTTGTTTTAAACAGTTTGGTTGATTTGGGTCAGGATGAGATTAGTCGAGTTTGTGGAAAAGTTCCGACGTTGTTCTGCAAGATAAAGAACCGACTGGTAAATCTGGAGTGAGTGTGTTTGCGGTCATTTGTGGTCCATGTCCTGGAGGAGTCGGGATGCAGATGATTGCATCCCTCCTTCTTCTTCTTCTATTCTCTCTTTCACTACCTCTTTGCTACCTCTGTGCACTTACCTCTCATTTCTTTGCATGTTTTCAAATCTGGAATAACCCTTTTCCTTTCCTCCCTCCAGTTTCACGCCAGGTTTAAATACTTAAGTGCATTAGGAAACCTATAAACCTCATATAGCAGGTTTAACGTACTGCTGAAAAGCCCCTGTTGTTTCTCTCCCACGCCCACAGCTAAGACTCCACTACCTGTGTGGTGCTTACATGCATTCATGCATGCTTGCTTATAAAATAGTATGTCTCTGTGTTTGTGTTGCTCTTGTACTGCAGGTGGGATTTTTTTTTTTACTGGGAAATACCCTCACCAAAACTACTGAGGAAGACGCACTGGCCTCTTAGCAGTTTATATGACAGCACAGATCTGGAGATCAGTGAAACCAAAGACTGCACAATAATGACACATTAACAACACAATGCATCTATATTTTTCATTCAAGTTTTCAAGGGACAAACGTTTGCACAACCTGCAAATTAATACCACGAATGACAAAGATGACCTGAATGATATTTATTTAGGATTCACAGAACTTTGCGAGACCTATAGATCTCGGGAATGTTACACAATCTCTGCTATGTTTAAGTAAAAAAAGGTTTTTAAAACATCCAAAAGCCCCAGAGTGAGATTAGTGTTGGTGTAACTGTTGACAGACGCCGTCTTCTGCCCTCCTTTTCCTGTCACTTCATCTGTGTGTTGGTCTTTCTCTTGGTAACAGTGTTTGCGTTGGGCATTCCCTCTCACAGAACGCCATCCATCCATCCATCCATCCATCCATCCATCAAAATGAATGCTGCAGCGTTGCCTTTCCTAGTCGTCATGGTCAAACAGCCTGAAAAGTCTTGTTTGGAACAATTGATGAGGATGATTGAAATGTGATGAAGTTACTTGGCTGTTGCTGCTCTTCAATAGCTCCTATTAACAGTCGATGTAGCATCCAAGGCCTTTATCAGGCCTGTGGTTGGGAGTCTTGGCAGCTCTGGCACAAACTTGAGCTTTTGCCAAACTGTCAAATTAGTCGGTCTGTGTCGCGATTCAAGAGCCAGTTTAAATATTGTGGCAACAAACGGCAGGACAGGACAAGGAAACAATTACACGTCAGCTCATGATCCTCCTCCATCTGCCGAGCCACACATCCCCTCCTCTGACGAAGCGAACGCTGTCAGTTTGTCACCCGATTGGTCGCGGTGAACTCCAGAGGCCAGAGGTCGTCTGAGCACAAAGGCAGCAGGGGCTCACGGCCGCATCGATGGCTTAACATTCCATCGCCAGCTCTCCAGATTTCTTTATCACACTCCGTCCTTTCTGCCTCTCATGAAAGGGAGACGAGCTAAAACAGCAGCGATAAAGAGGGGAGGGAAGAACGGGGGGGTTATTCTATCTATCTGCCAGCCCTTGGGGGGTGTTGTGGAGGTCTTTTAGGCTTGTCAGAGAGGGGCTGAGGTGGGGCAGTGTTTGGCTGGCTGGGAGCCTGGTGGGAGTGCTGTCTTAGCTTGTTCGACGTGCCCGGTCCCTTCTCCTTAATGCCATCGCTCCCTCAGGGCTGTTTGCACTTCAGAAGGATTAGACCTCCAATCTACCTCTCATTTGTGTGGTTTCTCCTCCGTCTGTCTTTCATTCTACCTTTTCTGGCTTCATTTAGTTGTTCTTGGATCTTTTCAAACTCTACACCTGCTGCTCCTTTCTTTACATTTTCATTCTAATACCACAATATTGACCTATTTTACTCCTCAAAGTCGCTGATATTTTATGTATTAACACTGTGTAAAGTGGCTTTGTTAAATGTTAGACGGATTCTGCACTTCCCCTCAGCTCTACCATACATTTGAGCTTCTTTCAGCTTTGGTTTTAGCAGCTTTAAAAGCCCACCAAACAACAGACACACACAGGTAGCGACTAGCTGGTGATCATGTTTTAGCAATTAGCAGCTAAAGAGCTAGATATTTTTCTAAGGAGTTGGTGGAGACCAAAAACAGAGCTAAAAGGAGAGTGAATATTGGATTTAAAGTCATCAGTGGGACAGAAACTTGTCTTCAAATGAGCGTTCATGTTGCTCCTTGTCTGCTAACAATTAGCCGTAACCAATTTTAAAGGTGATGAAAACGCTAATACTCAAGCTTCAAAATAAAATACCATCAGGATTTCCTTCACAAGCTCTACTGCAATCTTTTGTTGATGTTGATTTTAAAACTGAAACCATGGATACGTAACCCCCCCTCAGGGACTTTAAGGTTGGTTTGAAGTAAGGGAGCCTGACAGGTTCAATTCCTGCTTTGCTTTGATGCTCTTGCTTTTTCACCTGCAACATCATTACTTTGGCATTAGACGCCAACATCAGCCCTTTAAGTCAAACACTTTTGGTCTTCACTGCAATTATCATATGCATGCCTGTGCAGAGGAAACACATCTTCTTTTGTTTGTCAGTTTTACGTGGTGGGGGTCTGAACAGCTGCCCCTGTTGGGACAATGTGAGTGTGTGTTTGAGTGGCCTTGTAATTATCATTAATGTTCTTTAATCGAGACGTTAATTACATCTTCAGTCCACATTATTGTCATTATTGTGGGTAATAAAGGTGCAGGTGCACATAGTTGCCCATTTTGTAGCATCCTGACATCTGTGGCCGGCAGCTAATGCAAACCAAACCAAAACAAATGTGTGCACAGCGCTTATATCCTGTTTCACTTTGCCTTTAGCATGCTAGTGTTGGCTGTGACTCAACTCAAAACTGTTTCGTTAAAGCTTAAAAAGCAATTTAGCAATCACAGACACAACATTTGAAGCAAGAGAGTATTTATATAAGATTTTAAAGCTTTATATCTTCTTTACTCTTTGCTCATGTTGTTGTTTTTTTTATTTTGCCATGTTTTTTCTGCAGCCCTTTGACACATGCATTGTGATATTGAGCTACGCTGCGGACCGTTGTAAAAAATGTGGCGCCTACATTACCCACAATGCCATTCAGTTACTGGCAGTTCGGTCAGCACTCCATGTGTGTTAGGCTAGTAACGGCTAATGTGTCCTTGAGCCGTTAGCATGCAGCAGATTAAAAATCTTCTTCAAAAACTAAATATTCTCATTAAAAATTAGTTGTTTTAAAAAAAAATCTTTGGAAACAAAACGTTTCCTGCATTTTTCCTTGGTTGATTTCATGGATCGTTTTCCTTTACCCATAGATACTGTATCTATGGGGAGCAGCACACTAATATAGGAACACTATCATTGGAACATCAGATGTGTCAGATACTGTATGCTATTATAGCCTCACTGTGTCTGTGCCTGTCCCTGTAATTAAGCCCTGTTTTTTGTCTCACACTCAGCCTTCGAACTCTGTATCATCCAGGCAGCCAGGTAATCCAGGCAGCCAGCTAACTACCTTAGCCATACCCCCTTCCTATCTTCTGTGAGCCTCTTTAGAATGACAGAACGCTGGAACACCGGGTTCATACTTTATTGGATGTTTAGACCGTGATGCCGACTTGTCTACATTTGTCTCGCTTCCCCTTTTGTCATAACTTCACTCAAGTGGTTGCTGAAGTTAATGATGCCACTGCTTTGAGGAGAACACAGCCTCTGGCTATATGGAGGTAGCCCAGCTTATTGCTGTCTGAGCAGACACATCTATGAAGGCAATAACTTGTAGATGCAATGCCTGATAACATATCTTTATGGAGACGGCTGCTTGTCTGATAGGTCCCTCCTTATGAAACAGAAACACAGAAACACCACAGATTTGCTAGTCTTTGTTTTTTTCCCCCAGTTTTTCTGTAAAGATTTTTCTCGTTATTTGACTATAACCTCAGTTCTCGAGATCTCTTATCACTAAATTAATTTGTGCGAGATCTGATGTTGCTCCTTTTATAATAATAGGATACTACTACAGTCATGGCCTTTAAAAGGATGCAAAATTTCCAGGCAGCCTAAAATCTATTTAAAATGTCCACATACACACACAATAAGTCATATGTCAATAATCAGCCACTAATCAATGGGAAACCTGAGTCTTGGAGGATGAACAGAACTATTCTGTTCTAGCTGAGGTAATCAGATTATCATAGGGGTTCATGGAAAAACCAAACAGTTACCGACCGAATTAGAGAGTAAATCTAGAATCTCTTAAGGCAAAATGTACAAAAGTTATAAAAAAGTATTTTGACGTTGTGTGGAAACTTTCTCATTTCAATTCTGGCAAATTTTTTAAATCAGATATTGCAGATATTCTATGGTTCTCTCGCGGTGGTCAAGCCAAAGGCGTGGCCGTTTGTCTTCGCCTGTCCTCACTGAGAAACCTTTGTCAATCAGCGTCATCTTGGAAACATACATCAAACCTGATCGGTCTCCTGTAGGCCTATCCAGAGGGGGAACATACCACGTCAGTCAGCTGTAATTTGTAGCTGTGGGAAGCCATCGCTCACACCCTGCCAGCACTGCTCATCATCTGTGGCAGGACTGATGAGCAGCAGTCAGTCTTTACTGACGTTGTGACTCTACAAAGGACCATCTAAGACCTTTTTGTTTGGTGTTTTATAGAATCGGTCTCATTTCAAACAGGTTCATGAGAGGAACTCCCAGAGCGATACAGGATCCAGTTTACAGTGATTACTTTTAAAGGCGTTGGAGGAGATGTTTTCAGGGACTTGGTCACTCCGTCCTCTGGCACGCATCCATAAAACAGGCTGCTGTTAGGACCTTCCTGCGCTAACTCAGGCCTCATACCTGGGCTGTGTGATTGTAAGGCAACTTTAGGCAGGTGCAATGCTAACGTCAAACGTGACAAAGAGCTCCTTCTGTGCCCGGTGTCCTTAAATCACTGTCAACTTTTAAGTGATTTCTAAAGAAAGTGATAAATAGTCTTGTCTATAGAGGCATGATGCCGCTTTAAAACACAGAGGCAGTTTAAAGAGATTTACAGGTGAACCTTTAAAGGCAAAAAAGTCTAAATAAATACATGGGAGAAATTATCCACATCTAGATAGCAAACAAACAAACAAAATAGTCAATAAATTCATTGTTAGATGGATCATAATGCTTCTCAGAGCTGCACACTCACACCATGCAGCTCCTTAGCCTGAAAACATCTACTAAGCCAGTTAAGAAAGGTTGGGTTGCTCATTGTAGCACCCGGACTGAAGGGCCGAGCAGCTTAGCGCTACCTGGTACTGTTCCTTTCAGCCTCACCCTGAGCCTGGTGCTCTTAGCTTTAACTCCCATTCATTACAGGGCGAAGGGCCTCAGCCAGGCCTCTGGCTGTGTTCCCTGTTGCCCACCGGGGGCCTCAAACGGCCGCTAATGAGGGGGGGGACAGATGATCATTGTGTCGACTTAATGCTGCAAAACAGAAGGAATTTAATGATGCTGTTAGTTTGTAAATGTCTCACATCTTTAAGGTGCTTTGTGCCGTATGGTGGCCACTTTCCGTAACTGTGAGACAGTCACCGGTGTCGGTGTGTTTGTCAACAGTGCAGTTGCCCTTTATATTTATTTAGCCGGCTCCTCTTGTGCCTAAAATAGCCCACTGGCTCAGCCACTAGCTGTCCTGAGAGCAGCTTCAACTGAGGGCCAAGTGGAAGGGAGCGAGGCGATGTTTCATTATTCCTGTGACAAACATTAAAACGCTAATTAAAGGAGAAGTTTCAAAAACAACATGATGCTCCAGGACCTGGTCTATGGACTTATTTATGTCTATTCAGTGTTTATTATTCACTCTGAGTAAAGTGGAAGTACGTCTATAAGTCAACATGAAGTGAAAGATTCACTGACAACCAAGATGCAACATGAAAAGCTGATTGATTAAGCCAATTATTATAATTATAATCTGTTGATCTTCTGATTATATTCACAATTTATGTGCATAAAATGTCAAAAACTCAAGATAATAAGACGAGTGCAGTAGAAAAAAAATCTACCGCCATCAAATAGAAAATTAAAAGTGATTAATAGATGATTAAAACATTTATGCCGACGTCTGTATTTGAGCCGTCATGATAAGCATATTATTAAGTTCCATGACAATTAGGAGCAAAAAAAAAAAAAAGTGCATCAGCAATCAGCCCAATATGGACAAAAACTATGTAGCCTTATCATAAATATACTTAATAAGTGTTGATTATTTGATTTTTCAGCTCTATGTCAGGAAATAATGCTTAAAAAAAGTTACATCATACGATTTTATGTTGATCTATTTGTGCGTTAGTGCTTGTTAGAGAGGAGAGAACAGAGAATCGAGTCATGTTGTGTAAAGATTCATGGCTTTGGGGCCCAACTTTTCAACATGAAGGTGTCTGATGCCCTCAAACACTGAACGACACGGAGACACAGATATAATTGATAAGCCGTCATCAGTAGATGAAACCTGCAGGCTCAAACACATCGAAGGAGACGGTATGTCTCTTTCTTACTGATACGCAGGGTTAAGATACTTTTTCTTGGCGTTTTGCAGCACTGAAGACAAAGAACAAGATTTTGTTCTTTTACTCTTTTTGCAAACATGAGGTGAACTGGAGGGTAACAAATCCTTTTATTTTTTCTTTTCCGACTCTTTGCCTTCATATTTTTGTCTCTGTTACGGTTGAAACTCTGCACACAGTGATGTCGGCGCTGAGCGATAACTTCACAGATACACTGCATTTCAGCTTGTGTAATAGCATCAGCAGGTATTTGCAATATTTTGTACACAGCATAAGCTTATTAAGTTCATATTTCAAAATCACGTCTGCTCCTATGGCCTCGTTGAGCGACTCTCCGCCAAGTATGAAAAAGCTCCAAGAATTAGAATGTGAATCAATTTTTATTTGATTTGTTTGATTTGTTTTGATTTTATTTGACAGTTCCTGCTCCTAAAAAAGGAGATTTGGCTGCTTTTTATCACCTTACATTGTAATGAATTGAATATTTTTAGGTTTTTGACTGATGCTTGTATTTGATGACGTAATCTTGAGCTTTCTTACTGGTTGTTTCTGATGTTTTATAGACAAAGTGACTAAATGATGATAAAAGTGATCCTCAGCTCCAAACCTTCACACTTGTTCAATGTTCCTCATCCAGGAAGCAACATATTTCTAACGCAGAACATTCCTGAGGTCAGTTTGTGACTTGAAAAGACGAGGCTCTAATGAAGTGTAACTGAGAAGCTGTTGTCGTGACCTTTCAGCAGTGACCTCTCCTAAAGCGTCATGTTCTGCGCCGCTTTTCCTCGGTTCATCCTGCAGGTGAGCGTCGCACCTTTTCCTCCAGGAAACTTCAGGCATTCCTGATCCAGATGACATTTAGGATTCTGGAATCCGTGACAGGCTTTTTCGGGGGGGGGGGACAGGTCTGGGCTTAGGTCCCATCAGCCTGTGAGGACGGCCAGGGGCGACATGAGCATTCCTCGTCATCTCCATAGCTACGACCCCCCCCCCCCCACACACACACACACACACACACCCCTCTCGACCCCCCCACCTCCTACCCCCACTGCCCTCCAGCTCCTTGAAGAGGTCACACACCTGTCTGCACCTCTTCTTTCCTTTCCTCACCTTCCCCTCTTCCCTCCATCCCCTTCTCTTTTCATTTCTCTCCCCCCTTTCTCCCTTCTATTGACTCATTGACCTCGTTGATATTTTGTCATTAAGTTCAAACGATGCACATTAACATTAGTAAATCATATCATTTTTTTTATCTTGACGTCGGCCTTACAGAATCTCCAGAAGTCTTCAGAAGAACAATATCTACTGTAATATTAGATATGAAAACCTTATCATGTCTAAAATGGCTTTAATATACATTTCAAGTCCAGATTCAACATTTTCTTTTTGATGAAAAGTCTCAGCAGGTGTTTTATTCATATACGTTTCATATAGCTGCTGAGAGGACAGGTGTAATCCTACACATAAAAGGCCTCTGGACCTCTGTATGTTTAGTCTTGAAGATGTTTTGTCTGGTCTGTAAAGACTCACAGACATGTGTGTTCGGTCACAGAGCATCTTTGAGACTACACATTCCAGCTGTTTTACCAGATATCAAATAACCCAGATAATACCTGAGAACATCGTAGACATTCCAGCGTCTTGTTTCTCTCTGCGTTTCTTCTCCTCTCCATTCGTATCCTCGAGCAGATGGCTTCATGAGTGAATTCTCCCCCCCTACAGAGAAAAGAAAAGCCATATTTTTTTTTAAATGACTACAATACCCATAAATCCATGTGTGTGAGAGCCTAATTCCTAGGTCACTGTGAAAAGCTGTGAAGGGTCAAAGTGGGAGCTGGAGGTCAGAGGCGACCGAGCGCCAGCAGGTAGACTGTGTGGTTTGTAACTAATGGTGCACAAAGGTCACCATTCAAAAGACTTCAGTCACCCAACGTTACATTATCTTCAGGAATTTATTGGTTCGATAAGACAAGAGCACCTTTGCATTTTAGGATTCGACTTGTAGACACAGCATCTCATGAAGGTGACGTCTTCTGACCCTCACAGAGGTCAAAGTTGTATCTGTTTATTGAGTTGAAGTGTGTTTTCTTAGGCTTGTAGCTGATAAGAGGGGAGATGACTGATGGACGTATGGTTGCTGGAGTTACCTCCAGGGTTTCAAAGAGCCCAACAGGAAGTGACCACGGATTCACCTGTTGACGGGACGGGTATGTGGGGCTGTAAATCTAAAATTCCCCAAACTCTAATGTTTCAAAAATGGCCCCTACTTTTTTGTTGAAAGTGACACCTGCTGGCTGCTCACAGGTCTGTTATTTTGTCAAGAAACAGGCCTTAATTATGCAGAATTCTTTCAAAAGCATCGTCATTATAGTTTTAGCAGTGTCTTGCTTCTGTCAGTGTATTTCAATCAGGAGAGACCAGTGGTTGAAGTAAATAAGAATGTTTATTACATCATATCATATGTGATAATTAGTATGTTTAAAAGTCTTTAGTGTCAGAAAGTCTTTGGCGCTTAGACTCTTCAGGGGGATTAAGATCGAAGGGCATCTGTCCTGAGCAGCAGCAAGATATATATCCCCCCCTTTGGAGTGCAGACACTGGTGGTGGTGGCTGATGACCCTGATGAATGATGAAGTTGGTGGATCTTTGAAGACTGGGCGGTGATGGGGAGGTGGAGGATGCACAAAATGGCAGCATGAAAGAACTAGAGGAACAGAGAGAGTCGTATTTAAAAAGACAGCAGCAACATGATAGGCTGATAGATGTGACTGGCTGATGAGAACAGCTGATCACTCATTTGACAAACCCAGACCGTGATGCAGGAAAATAAGGATGCATAGATGGGTGAATAACAGAACAGCACGAGAAATAAAGTAAAGCCCAAGTGTGCAAAGGTTTAGTCTTCCTGACTGAACGTAACGCAAGAGCTTCATTTCTGTAAGGTTCACTTTAGTTGAAGTCGAATTTCTGCCAGGACCTCATTTGTTGCCATGGACAAAGAAAGATTGAAGCAAAAATGAGTGGAAAAACCTGAAACTGTTGAGGTGATCATGGATGACCTCCAGATGGAGAAGTAAAAATGAGGCCAAGACATTTTGCTGCTATGACAGGTTGTTTAAGTCCAACACCTGGAGGAAGTCTTGAGTGACAGACCTCGTCGAACTTCTTGAAATGGTCATGGACTGACCTTTACCTCGATCCCTAAAGATAGCATCAGCTGACGATGACATTAATGAGTCTTTGAAAATGATTTAAGGTGTCATAACTCAGAGGAAAACGCTCAAGGCTGACAAAGGATTGGACAAGAGAATTGTTGAAGTCTGCAGGTGTTTTGCATAAACTTAGAGGGAATGACTTTGGATGCGATTGCCGATTTTTCGCCAGGAGCCAAGCCTCTAGCGCTCTTTTAGCACGAAGTTTAACAAAATGCTGCTTTAAGTTAAACCCCATGTGACCTTGATGTGTGTTCAAGGTTCGTTTGGATAATTGGCGTCCAAAAAGCCTGACCCAGAAAAGATGGATTGAGCAAACAGCGGAAGAAGTTCACAGAGTCGGGGAGGAACAGCCAAATATTGTAGTAACATACCGAAACTATGCCTCAGATGCTGCTTCTAGTCCGTCATTCTTCTAACTTTGTCTATAGAAAGAACACAATAAGGAAGCAAAGTTGGGCCTGGGGCCCCTTCCTCATAACTCAGCCTGTTTACGACCAAATTAAACCGATGTTTCTGCCTTCCATCGCCTTAAGAGACTTTCCCATGACGCTCTTTCAAACCATTAGGTCATTGTTTACGCCCCGACACTTACTACAACCATTCAACATGGCCAACATTCCTGCTTCCTGTTCCTGATGTCAAACATTGCTCTTGGTTTGAGTCTTCAACGTTGGCGTTACCTGACAGTTCCCATGCTAATGGTTGTCACTGTTCACAGCTTCGTCCCGAAGCTTAAAATAAAGTGTGTTTGGGAGGTAAAACTGCTGATTTAATGAGTGCAGATGTTAGTTTAACATCAGTCAGTCGGCGTACGGCCGTTTAGACTAAAAGGATGCAGCGTAGGTGGCCTCAGAAAGTTGAAAGAGAGAGAAGAGTTTACCTTAAATAGAACCGATGTTGTCGTGTCACAGTACTAAATACTCAGAAAATGTAGATTCCTCCCCATCTTTCGGTGTTTTGATCCTGAATTTAAAGGAAAAACCAATAAGTCTGTCTTTAAACAACATCCTGAAGAGGTTTGAATTATTATTATTATTACTATTACTAGATCCTTTCCTCGTGTTCTTTCTAGAATATCTTCCAACATCTGTGTGTTTTTTCGTCTTGTTCCTACAGTTGAATGTTTGAGCCACACTGTATGAAAATCTGATTTTAAGAGGTGGTGGAAAAGCAGTTTTAAAGCATCTCTTAACGGTTAATGATAATTACACTGGGGATCCTTCAGCGGAGCAGCGAGCCGTAGAGGAGATGTAGTTGTACATTTACCCGGTTGGTCCCTCTTCACTGAGCATTCCATTCCCTCCACTTGTCCCAACCTCTCCACAGATAAGGTCAAAGGTCAACCCGAAGAAGAGACGGGAAAGGGAGGAGGGGTGGTGGTGGTGGTTGGCAGGGAGTGTCCTTTATTTTCCCTGTATGTTGTGTTAGGTTGGAGGAGGAGGATGTGTTTCTTCTACTGAACTCCCCAGGCATGTGGGGTGAACTGACATGCAATGCTTCATGGGTAATTAACCCAAGCAGTTGGATGCGTCACTGATTTGCTCAAGGTCAGGATTTCCACAGAAGTTCATTGGAGTTAAATGAGGCTTCAGCTTCACTTCTGATATCTGAACTAAAGAAATATGAATGTTTTCCAGTCACAAACATCCCTTTGTGTCGTCTGTACAGATTTTGACCCACGTTTCTGGTTTATATAGTTTACTGTTGGCTGACTGTAAGGTTGGGATGAATTTTTTAGATGTGGCAGATGTGAAGATTTTCGGAGAATCAAAATCTGAATGCAGACATTGTTGCTGCCCCCCCCCTCATTGTTTAGTAGAAGTTGAAGCAGCCTTCAGGCTTGTGGCTGACCATCTTCCTCTGCAGCAGGGCCTTCTTTTGGGGTCAGGATGCGGGTTCTTCCAGTCTAAATGCAGCGTAATGCCTCTGGAGTGTTAAGTTTGAGATGCTGTCCGATGATTTTGGCCATTTCACACTCCTAATCTGAGTAGAACCATTTAAAACACGAATGTGTTTGATTCTCACGAGAGGAGGGGTTTTTTTGGGAATGTTTCAATCAGGAGAGACAAATAAATGAAATCAAATTTGATAAAATTGTATTTTGTGTGTTCAGGTGTCGTGTGTGTGAAGAAAGTCATGGAACCTGATGACAAACAGATGAAATTAATTACATTTTTTAGAGAGAAAACTTTTAAATTGATCAGATTTGACCGGAACACAACAGAAGAGTTCAAAAAAATGGAACCAAGCAAATATCCGCCAGGTGACGTTGCTAACCCAACCGCTGGTCAGCTTATGTCATTCCTCGTTCCTATTGGTGGTGCAAATACAAACAGAAAAAAAGCCCTTGAAGGTATTTAGTTTTTGGGGGGGACGTCCCCAGAGGGCAGTTCTTCTCTGAGTCCTCTGAACTGTCTAAAGCCTATTGACTCCCTAACGGCTTCCTCTTTCTTGACCTTGACCCCACCTGTCTTGTGTGCGAAGCACTTAACCATCCAGGAAGTGTCTCAAACCGCTACTCTATGTTATTTAAATATGGATAAACCCACCTGAACGTCGAACACCTCCTCTGATCAGACGTTTTATCTGCTGAATCACTATAATGGTCTCTCAGTGTGTCCCATATACTGTATATACGTCTGAACATCATCTTTAAGTGTCTTGTTGTGATGTTGGCTGAGCTGTAGCGGCTCCCCACAGTGGGATACTTAACACCAGCCTGTCTGTATTATCCCAGTGCGGTTTGATCCAAAATGGCCCCCTATGGGATTCACAACAGAGTGTTGGGGGGTGTTTCCTGTGGTGAGGAGGGATTGGAGGGGGGGGGGGGGGGGGGCCGACAGCAGGCGGCTTGTTCAGGCAGGATTCATGCCGTGTGTGAAAGCGTGACGCCTGCCAGCTGTGTAAAGCTCTGCTAAGTCCCTGCTTTTCTTTGAATCGCTGTCATTGTACAACGCAAAAGATGTCCGTCATCTGCACCCCCCCTCCTGTTTTCACTGCAGATTCACTTGTTTCAAAAAACGCTCTGAAAACAGGTGATGATGTCTTGGTTTTAAAAGCAAATCCCATCTATCAGGGTTAGCGCCATCTTTAAATGCATATTTTAGTTGTTTTGCATCGCAGCGAACTGTAGCGTGTATATATATATATATATATATATACTGATATATATGGAGAAGGACTCCTGTCAGTCAGCTCAGCTGTAAGGAAGGAAGACGTCGAATGTAGAGAAGTGAAAATGAGCATAAATGCAGGCGCTAAGAGGCAAAAGGAACTTCGAGTGAATGCATTATTTTAACAGTCTAAAGGATGAAAAGAGGTTCTGTTTACAGTTTTCTTCCAACATGGCTGCTGAACACAGCTGATCTTGGACTAGCTATGACGATGACAATGACCATCGCAGTCTCTATGAATATTTTTAGGATGTTAAAATACACTGATTGTCCCTTTATTTAACGACTTTTAATGCATCGATCTGCTTCCGTCTTGTTCCCAGAGAAATGTCCACCATGTTCCTCCGATGTTTACAATCCGTCCTCCAGCCGGTTTACATACAGACCATTAAGCTGACTCCATCTTCCAGTACACAACTGTCACATCTGACATTCTGACGCAGCTTTAAACGCCCTGCTTTCAGTAAACTGAGGCCCCCCACCCCCCCCTATATGTGTTTATTAAACACCCATAATGCAGTGCAGGTGCAGGTCGGACACGCTCACAGATGTCTGGAGGAGCAGGTTTGATTCTCGACCCCCTGACCTCCCTGTGAGTGGGAGGCAGACAGATCAACCCCCCCGCAGGGATGAAGAGAAGAAGGAGAGGAAGAATATTCTACCTTCTAACTGAAGTTTTCATCTTTTCTATCATCAATCTTCTTGTTTTCCAAACCATTGAGATAATGATTCATGATTCAATCAGTAGATTTGACATTTTTTTCCAACTTTTTGTTAGTGTTTAACTTATGAATTCCATCTGGATTGGGTTTTTTTTTTTAAAGGTGAATCATTTAATTCCTCTTTTCCACATTTGATTTCAGATATAATGATACCAATGAACTCATTTAGCTCCTAAATCATCCTCTGTACTGAAAGAATTTCTTATTTCCCATCTCGTCTTTCTATCACATCATGTGTCATATTTTATTTCTGAATGCTGCATCGTTTGAAACGGGGTCAGATAGTTTCACATAAGAATGGTATTTTTACTTGAGTTAATGTTCAATACTTGTGCAGCCGTCCGTGTCTAAGTGGTCCTGGTGAAGCTCAACCTATGATGGAAATAGATTGGATTGGTTAAAGTGTTACTGGGCTTGGCTCCAACCCCATTAATGATTAACCTCTTACTTTATTAAAAAATAATAATTATCTGTTGGTGAATCAACAGAGAATAAAATTAATTGCTTAGTTTTTAAAAAAAAAAAGCACCAATCAGCTTCTTGTTCCAGTTAGAATCATCTGCTTTTCTTCATTTTATGTAATAATAAACTTTCTGACAATTTGTAGACTGAATGTTTAAAACAACTATTTGAGAAAATAATCATTAAGTTAATCAATAATGAAAGGAATCATTAGCTGCAGCCATATTAATGTCACTGGAGTCAAAGCCGAATAGATTTAAAATTAGGAAACTGACATAAACTAGCAAATCCTTCCACATCATAAGCATTTTTTTTACTTAACTGATCAATTATATTATCATCGATTAATCCAATAATTGATTATTATTCAGTCAACCCACTGTTTGTCTCCGCAGTGATCAGATATGTTCATACTTGGATATAACTTCTTTCCTGCTTGATTAATCAAGATAAAATATATTGATTAGAAATCAGAATACCCAGCACTACTTTACAGACATAGCTGTGATATTCAGACACCATGAGGTGTGACCAGGCAGAATCAGTCACATCTCTGCGTCGTGCTGCCTTTACAGCCACCTCATGTGTCTAACTCACTGAGACAAATGAGAAATATCTCAGTGGATTAAATGGATCATAGCACAGGCTGCTCTGCGCTGTGGGCTCATGTGGGGAGGAGAAGCCCACGTATCTGCTGCTGTATCGTCTGTCGGATTGTCTCCCTCTCCGTCTGCCTTCCTTGTCTTGTTTGATACCTGTTGCTCCTGGATTAAGGCCTATTCTGCATACCTGTCTGATGGTTTCTTGGCAGGCTGTGTGTGTGTGTGTGTAGGCGTGGGCATCTGTGAGCACCGAGACGACTAAAAATGGTGTGTGTGTGTGTGTGTGTGTGTGTGTGTGTGTGTGTGTGTGTGTGTGTGTGTGTGTGTGTGTGTGTGTGTGTGTGTGTGTGTGTGTGTGTGTGTGTGTGTGTTAGAGGACAGGTTTGAACAAAAAGGGTTTGTTTGTGCAGTCGGTTGATATGAGGAGGAAAAATCAGGTATTCTGCAACAAAAAAAATGTTTAAAAAAATTATTTTTGGGTGTCTCTGGGACACTAAAATTTTTTTTTAATTTTTTTTAAATTTTAATTTTCAGTGTCTCTGGGACAGCTCAGCCTCCGTGTTTCATTTTCGACTTCTCTCTCAGGTCCTGTTAGCCCGTCGCCGCTCGCCTCGGCTCTGTGTACGTGGTTGCCACGGCAACCGCTGCCATATCACAAAGTGAACAAGACGTTTGAGAGATTCCCACCATCTGTCCGGCACACAAACACACACAAACACACACAAACACACACAAACACACACAAACTGAAGCATGCATACGTTCATTGAAGCACACAACCGCTCTCTCTCTCTCTCTGTCTCTCTCTCTCTCTCTCTCTCACTCACTGTCTCTCTCTCTCTCTCTCTACTCGCCGTCAGTGTCTCTCTTGTCACTCAGCCGTCCTCTTCCTTGACAGGCTGCTGTGACATTACTGTGGCTTTTCATGTCCAGCCTTCTCACCGGTCAGCCAGCTTCCACAGCACCTATCGGCCTCTGTGGGCGTCACATGAAGGGAGTGGCTGCTATTTTTATCTCTCTACCCAGAGTCGAAAGTTTTCACTTTTAACAGAAAAGCTAATCCGAATGAATTTACATCTTTTTTCACAACAATCGAGACATGTGTACACCATGTGGACAATGTCCTCTCCTCCACACAGTTTCATGGTAATAAATGAAATATGGTATAATTTATACAAATTTACAAAAGAGGGCAGTTTGTTTAATTTCTTTATCTTTATTTTCGGCTGGAAGCGAGTTTTATTTTTCACCTGTAGGAGGAAGAAATCTAACCACCCTCATCTTCAGCATCTTTTCTTCCTTCCTCCACTGTAAAAGGATTTTTTTCCTGATGTGTTTCCTTCCTTTTTTTAAATACCTGGATAGAAACACTTGATCTGAAACTTGAAGTTTTCACACAAAAATGTGAAACTGATTCTATTTGAACTTTTCCCTGTATTTCTTCGCAGACATAGTTCATCCAGCCTCTGTTCTGCATTAACACAGAATGAGTTTATAGCTGTGCAGTCGTGTATAAACACAGACATGCATCGGTCATGGCAGCTGACTCTCTCGTAGCGGCTGATGCTGGTGGTCCTGTCTTCACTGTATATGTTTATTCTCTTTATGTCGCTGCTGAGCAGCTTTCCAGGAAAACAACCACAGACATATTTAAAGATTACGCACACCAGAGAGAGGCGAGGACGGAGGGGAGGGAGGCGGAGGGCGTGAAGGAGTTTGTATGTGCATGAAAGTTTACCTGAGGTTTGCTCTCTGGTGAAGCCTTAAGTCTGTGGAATGCCATTAAGTACACGGTGACGGATTGCTGTGTAAACAGAGGTATACAAATAAAGTTGGATTGAAGCCAGTTGGAGGGCTGAGTCAATGGAAATCAATTTTTCTACTGAGGTTTCCTTTGATTTTGATTTATAGGCCTTTAAAAGGTAGAAATACTGTTTTTAAATGCAAACATGTGATATATTTATCAATTTTTAATTTTCTGCTGTAAGTTTTGGTGAAATCCTTTCATGTCACACATTTCAGACTTGAAAATACCCAGAAATGTTCGGATAATAATCACAATATCCGACACCACGATACACCTTTGTGTATTTGGCCAATGGTTGCTTGCAACTGATGGCAGAGGAAAATTTTTCTAGCAAAGATAACATTTACTCCCCTCTTCTCTTCTTCGCCATCCTTTCTTTTTCTGTCTATATCTCTCATTTCATCTCAACACACTGAGACCTAACTCTCCTCATTTGTCAGAGCAGATGTGTATCTGTGGAGGAGGAGGAGGAGGGAGGAGGAGGGAGGAGGAGGGAGGAGGAGGAGGAGGAGGAGAGGGAGAGGGAGAGTTGGTGTTTTCCTCCCTGCCTCGCCCCAGGCCAGCCACCTGACAGCTATACCTGGCTCATGATGGGAGGAATGTGAGGAGGACAAAAGAAGAGAGGGAGAGCCTCAGAGAGAGATAAGGGGCGGGGCACAGGTGGAGAAAGGATGTAAACATGACATCGTCACGACGCCGTCCTTCCTATATCCTGTGTTTCTTCCAGTTTAGATACGTCTCACGCTATACTCATCTTTTCTTTTTACCTCCTTCTTTCTCATTTCTTTACTTTTCTGTCATTCACTTACTCCTCCTCCCTCCATCCTTCCCAGCTTGTCATTTTTTTTGTGGATTGACATGCCCTATTGACTACAAACATGCTAGTCGCATTCCTCAGCTTTATGCGCACACAAACAGACACACACACACAGACACACACACACACACACACACACACACACACACACACACACACACACACGCACACACACACACGCACACGCACACCCACACGCACGTCTCCGTGTCCTAACCTGGCGTTTGTCAGCAGACGCTCCCTCAAGCGTAGCCAAGCCTTTTTACTGTCAACAAAAGATGTTTAATGAATTTCACCCCTTCTTTTCGGAGGTAAACACGCAGCTTTTACAGTTTCCCTGTAACTGCATGCAAAGGCCGCAAACGACCCGGGACAGGAATTCCTCAGGAGAAGCATAGTGTGGAGGAGGAGGAGGAGGAGGAGAAGGGAGGAGGACGAGGGAGGGTGGCAAAGAAGGGCAAAGAGTTGGATGAGGTAAATGAAGAGAAATAGGAGCTGAGGACCGACGAGGAGGGAAGGAAGGTTGGAAAAAGAAAGTAGGAAGCTGATGAGAAGGAAATTAAAAGGTGGAGAAAGGATGAGAGGTGAGAAAGAGAAGGAAGGGATGATGTTGAAGAAGTGGAACAATGAAGAGGAGGAAGAAAAGACGATGAGGAGGAGAAAGCAAGTAAATAATCCATGATTGAAATATTAATTTAGCCTCTTTAGTCTCCCTTGGCTCCGCCCTTGTTTTATGACCTCATCCATGTATCCACCCATGCATCCACCCATGTTTCCACCCATGCATCCACTCATGCATCCACCCATGTATCCACCCATGCATCCACCCATGCATCCACCCATGCATCCACCCATGTTTCCACCCATGCATCCACCCATGCATCCACCCATGTATCCACCCATGTTTCCACCCATGCATCCACCCATGCATCCACCCACACACACACACCGTCTCTGCTTCGTTAAAACTTTCTCCTCCAAGTGTTTGGTACCAACAAACCCACAGGGAGAGAGGTCTTCCTGGCCACGACCCAGACTCATTAAAACATATTTTGATAATCTCGTCATGCAGGATCTCGTGCAGAACTCGGTCTCATGACTCTGCTCCCGGTGCCAAGCTGCAGTTTAAGAACCAGACCTCTATTTCTTGAGGGCATCGTTCACTGGAAGGGTTGAAAGACGACACACTTTTTGTCTTCAAATTCGAGCCTCCTTTCAATTGACAGAAGCTTAGAAAAATATATGACACAGCGTCCCAGGATGAGTCAGGCAGAGAACCCGACACTCGTCTCTCTCTCTCTCTCTCTCTCTCTCCCTCGAGCCGACCGTCGCTCCGTCTCAGAGTTATTTTAAACCAGGGAGCAGCGATTGCAGTGAGTGAGGTCGTCACCGTCGTTAAAATAGTGCTGCTTCACTCTGTGTGTGTGTGTTTGTGGGGTTTATCTCTTCTGGACCCCTGCCCCAATCAGCACCTGTCACTCCTGCCCCCCCCCCCACCCCGCTCCAGCCTCCATGTTATCTCAACAGTGTGGTGTTAAACTGTGAGACCTGTGCTTTAGATGTAGGCGACGTTATGAGGAGGAAATGCTCCATTTTTTTCTTTGGAAGCAGTTGATGTGACGAGAGAAATGAAATATAAAATGAAATATATTTAATATATTTTATCCATCTGCGTCCTTATTAAGGGATGATTGAAGTTTGTTTGTCTAACATTCGTTGCTTTGGCCGTTGCTTCTGCTGACATTGCCTCCCAACTGGTTGCAAGATGATGATGATCTAAGGCAACATGTTTGGTGAGGTAGGAAAGAAGATAAATTCAATTTTGGTGACACTTAACTCAAATGAGACAATCTGATAAAAGCAGATTATGACAAGAGGCTGCAGAGATGATTGTGATTGGCGGAGCAAGTATCGTCTACATTTGTCCTTTACATCCTTTTTTTGGGTGTTAAAAGTCAAATCTGAATGTATAAACACCACTTCTTGGAATTAGGACCTATTTTGATGACAAACGTATTAAAGAAATACTTTTTTGTGTGTCTAATATTGGAAAATGCTAAACTGTGGCTACAACAACAGTAATTGAAGCTATGCGTTGTGTTTGTTTGGGATCTGTCTAGTTGCTGCAAAGATAGCCTGTTGTGAACAGAACAGACAAAGACTGAAGATGGACGTTGTTCTCCGTCTTACATGATGGAGACACTTAATCACACTTTAATCTGTTCGATGCTCTGAGCAGCGTCGCCTCCCCAAAAGCGTTGCCTTCACAGCCAGTCGGTGCTTTGCGGTGGAGTTTGAATAAACAGACAGGAAGGGGGTTTCGCTGACGGGACACGGGCCGGACACAGCTTGGACTTTTTTACGTCTGCTATCTTTGAATCCTGTTGTGTGGGTTCTTTGATGTCGTCCTTCTCGTGATGTCAAGTAAACCGAAGTGAGCCAAGACGTGGGTGGCGACGCCGGACGTAAACACAGAGCGATCGGTTGACTTTAAATGGAAAACAAGAAGGAAGAAAGAAGAAAGACCTGCAGATGGCTTCAAATGCCTGCTATAGTTAGCAAGAACATGTAGAGTCCTCCTCCGTTAACATTAAGACAAGCTCCCTACAGTTTAGAATGACCTGAAGACCAAAATGACTGATCTGGAATCCGTCTGACCCTCCAAAAGTCTTGTGCAAGAACCCCGGAGTTGTGTTTAATGTCACGGTTAATCACATGACCCCTCAGGTTCGTTGTCTTCACAGATCCATGATGCATGATTTCGTTCTACGTCCACATGTAGGGACGGAAGTTTGAAGTCAGTCTTTGGTTTCTTGACCTGTTTTTTTTTTTATCCTCTCGTCACACTTGACATAGAACCACAAGAAGTTAGCGTGCGGTTGAGAATCCACGGTCAGTATGCATGTATGTGCATGTGTGTAACTGTGTTGGCGTGTGCGTGTGTGTGTGTGTGTGTGTGTGTGTGTGTGTGTGTGTGTGTGTGTGTGTGTGTGTGTGTGTGTGTGTGTGTGTGTGTGTGTTTGTGTCTCAGCTTGTCTCCCTCGGCCAGCTGTGGAGATTACATTACAGTGTGTTTGGAAAAGCACTGGAGGGACAAATCAAAGAAGAAGAGGAGGCATCATCGTCTTTGTTTCGGGGTGAAAGTGTGTCTTACATTCACTCTGCTGTTTTCTCCGGGACGGACAGATGACGTACGTTCTTTTGTTTTCAGGTGTGTCCGTTTGTCAGCAGGATTATGCAAAAACTACTGAACAGATTTTCACGAAAGTAGGTGGATAGGCCTGGATAGATCCCATTAAATTTAGGGTGGGGAGGCTTTCAAGAGGTATTCAAGAGGTATTTTTTAAGACAACAACAATTTCAGAGGAAAAAATTTTGCTGCATCAGTCAGATGCACATTTTAAGCTTTAAAATGGTGATTTTTTTTCACATGTGACAACAGACTTACTGGATCCGTTAACATGTTCGCTCAGACCACCTGAAGAAAAACTGATCCTCAGTACAGCGTGGAGGAATGCTCCTGTGTCACTGATCCCCATTCAGAGCCGCCACCTGTCAGTCAGTGTTGTTTGAATACCCACAATCCCCTCCGGGGCGCCGCCCAGCGAGTCGGTTTGAGATAGATTGAGACTGTCAGGTTGAACTTCCTACCTGTGATTGTTTGTGAGCCCTCGGACAACCAGTGAGTGACGGACGCTGAGCAGTGATTTGTTGAATTCCTCGTGTGAGGCGACCAATGGGGCGACAGGACGTGAGGTGGTGGTGGTGGTGGTGGTGGTGTATGGGGGGAGGGGGGATACTTTTCTTTCAAAACAACCAGTGATGATGGAGGCTTGTAAATCCTCTCACGCCATCCATCCATCCATCCATCCATCCATCCATCATCCATCCATCTGCCTCCGTTATGTTTCCATCTTCTTAAATGTGGCCTTTTTATAGTTTTACAATAAAATAAACTAAATATTTTTAGGTTTTTTCACCATTTCCTGTTGTTTGTCGACACAATTAATAAAAATATAACGTGGATTTTTACTGTCCTTCTGCTAAGGAGGTTAAAAACTGGAAATATGTTGGGTTTATTACAATTTAGGCCTCATTTCCATTGGTCATAATATTAAAGTGAAATTTTCTGAAAGATCAAGATTTTTCTAAAACTCTGGTGAAACTAAATATTAGCATATTTGGTATTTAACTTTATTTAACTACGGCAATTACAGAAGGTCAGATTTAACAGAATTAAACGGCTTCGTTTTCTCTCCCTATAATGTTTTGGTTAAAAATCCTGAGATTCATCCTTTCTGCAGTTCTTCTTCTCTGCCTCTCCCCTATGTCCTCCTTTCACTCCTTTCTCCCTCCATATCATTCCTAGAAACCCCAGGTTTGTGATGATAAGCCCCTCCAGCTCTTCTCTGATGAAGATTAGCCTCCAGATACGTGATGACCAGCCTCCACAGGAATTTCTTTACATTCCATAGCCACACTTTGACATGTTTAACCCACACAAATACACACATGTAGAGGTTCATGTCAATGCATCTCACTCAGCAGGGCCCCTATGGACCGCTTACCACAGGTTTATACAAGTCCTACATCACCACAAAGTAGTGGTGAAATCCATCGCTCTCCTTTTTTTTCTCCTTATATTCCTTTTTCTTCACATGCTTCTATTTCGTCGTAGATCACCGTGAATGTTCCTCACCCCTAACATTTCCTGCCATCTTTTATTGCTATGAGTTCCTTTGATTTACACCCAGATGCACAGGTTGAGCCTGCAGATCTTCATCATACAGAGTGATTTAGGAGCGTGTTTCAGAACGAGCCGGATCGACGTGCTGCAGCAGGTCTGCAGGTGCTGGGTTCGGTGTGATTCTCCCGGCCTTACATTCAATCAGTTGTGAGCCCTCTTTAATGCAGTTATCGCCGTTTCTTACACTGACCCTTGAAAACATCTTGTAGGCTTTGTGCCGGGTGCAGCGCACCACCACACGCTTTGTGTGTGAACATGTCCTGGTTTGCTTCGAGGGTAAGAGCACCAGGTCTTGTTGCATCTCTTCATGCCAGACTTTTTTTTTTTCGATATCTGCATCCTCTCTTTATATTTTGCATTGATGCAGCATGTTTTGAATTGAGATTTGAATGTAGCAAAGTCATTTTAGACACACATGCTACCAAAAATGGCTTTTAGTGTGGCTGTTTATGCCTAAATTTGTTTATTGGTTGGTTTGATTGCTTGTCAGCAGGACTGCATCGAAACTACTGGACAGATTTCCATGAAACTTGATGGAAGGATGAGGATTAAGTTCTAGTGTGGATCTATGAATCTTTACATACTCGCAGCAGGTGGGGCAGCGAGATGTGCAGATATTTTGGCCTGGTTTTTCCTTTGGGGTCGACGTTTGTCCATCTTTGGTTTTCGGGAAGTCTTTGTTGCATGTAACTTTGTCCTCAACTCCGGTTACTGTCACTCACTACTTTCGCTCTGTGTGTCTGTGTGTGACGCATGGATAAGCCACGCCCTCGGTAGGAACCCCAGACCAGAGCAGAGGAGAGTCGAATCATTGATCAGGACAGCGAAACGCATAAAATGACATAGAGATGACGTGAATTCCATAAATAAAATATTTTGTGGGAGCTCGCATTGGGGGCGTGGTTTTCATTCTAGATTAATCTGTCCAATGTGAAAAATGCTTTTCACAATTCCCCAGAGACCTTCAACCCAATAATAGATATAAACATCTGCAAAAGCTAATTTTCCTCCACAAATGACTCTCCCAAAGTCATCTCTGATTTCTAGACTTGTAGCTCTAGCAGCTAATATATTTATTTTTTTTGTTAGAGGTCAGTCAGATGCACTGTGGCTGTAAAATACTGTCTGAGTCTGTCTTTCTAATACAGCAGGAGGGCTTCTTCATGAAAAGACATGTTTCACTTTTTGTTTTTTGTCAGGAGTCAGAAAGTCAAATCAATATCAGTCAAAATGTGACATGCTTGATGCTAAGTTTCAATCTGTCGGCCTTTGACACTTCGTGGAGGGTTGGAAAAATGAGCTTCGTCGCTGCAGTGCAAAAGGTGACTGATTTATACAAGTAGGCCACAACCTGTTTTTGGATGCCCCCGTCCAGCGTGGGTGGAACTTCTCACACTGTGTGTGTGTGTGTGTGTGTGTGTGTGTGTGTGTGTGTGTGTGTGTGTGTGTGTGTGTGTGTGTGTGTGTGTGTGTGTGTGTGTGTGTGTGTGTGTGTGTAAGCATTAAAGAATTATGAGCAGCTTCACACGTGTTTTAGGCAGAAACTCCTCCTGTCCTTATGAATATCTCCCAATGGGCACCAGTCTACTCTGATACGAGGATGGAAAGTTAACCCTGACATGAAGCCAACAGGGAGGAATATTTGCTTGTCAAGTGAGACTCATGCAACTGATTTATTGCGTATTTTTGCTGGAGGTGTTGGTAGATTTGGCTGCACACCAATCCTGCCACACTCTTAATGATATGGTAGAACCGATATGTGTTAGGAATCTAAGATCCAGCCCAGTGATAAAAAGGCAGATGTAACAACATTCCCCACAGCGTTGGAGTTAATGGCAGAATCATTTTCTGAAAGCCTACGAGGATGCATTGGTTCATCCGTAGAGCGATGCATCAGTGTGTGACTAGTGATGGCTTGTCTTTTGGAAGAGGAGTGCTGCAGAGATTTAATGAGATCTGATGACCTGTTATGAGAGTTTGGAGGTGCTGCTGTGGATCATCTTATGAAATGATCTCTCAGGGTTCTTTATGGAGCCAGGATGGTGTTGGACGTCACGATGCATCGTCGTCATTACTCCTCCAGCGATTGTCTTGGAGCCTAAAGTCGGGATTCTTCTGCAGAAATGCATGTGATGAATCCTCCATACATCCCTCCTCCACCACGACCACCTCCCCCTTTCTCCCTCTTGCTGTGACCCAGATCTTTTTAATGTCCGCTAATGACCTCTTTCCCCATTCATGTGGACCGGGGAGGTCACAAGTATGTCCACACAAACATTCAAACATGTGACACCCCCCCCCCCCCCGCATAACAACACTATTCAGACAGAGAGAGCTTCTCAACTTATTTGGCTTATGATCCTACATAATGGAGAATTCCTTCATGTTTTAGAACATCTGCTGCCATCTTTGTGTCTCAGATTAACTTCATTTGAAGGAGTTTTAGAGGCCCAGTAATCTGCACATGTTCAGACAAGACAAATGTTCTGGGATTACTGATGACAGCGAGGAACACGTTCAACGACAGCAATGATAGGGTTCCTCATCCTGATGATAAATGACTTACAGGTGAATTTCCAATGGCAGACGTCCTCTTTATTCCTGGGTGGCCCCCCTGTGATTGCACCTATAGAGCCGGGAGCTTAGCTGTTAGCATACACACATATTCACACTTTGAGACTTTGCCATAAATCACTCAAAGTAGCAATTTTATTTCATCCCTGCATGAGAAGATCTTCAGCTACTCTCAACCACAGCAGAAACAGTGCTCTGATTATTTATGGATTATTTATTTTTGAAACAGTTATTTTTCATTTTGCTATTACTTTGGGGCCTCGTTTGAAATAAAGAAATGTGTCCTTGCCTTTGGGCTGTGATAGGAATGTAACCCAATGACCCATGTAGTCTGCTGTATGTAAATCTTCTTATTGAAGTGTTCTCACAAAGCTCTTTGAGTGGAGTCTAGATTTTTTTTAAACTTAAAGATTTAAAGTAACCTGACACCTTCTAGGTCATAGGTAGCACGCTTTGTGAAAAAGGGTCCAATTAACTCTTTTCTGCCTCATTCACTAAGGGCCACAATGCCCAAGGTTTTTTTTATTTGTGTTTTTTTTTTACATCTACAATACCACCTTTCACGCAGACATCAAGTGAGGCTGACTTATATGTGTAACCCAACCCGTGCAGCTAATGCTAAAGCAGCCTAGCGACTGATCTGTAATGTTAAAGCAATATTCGCCTGCTATTTGATCCTCTGTGCTCTTAACGTCTAAGGTGGGAAGATTTGGGATAGAGAAGAGCTGAAATCTGAAGCTCAGATTAGAGGATGGCTGTAGGCATAAAATCAAGTCTCAAGATTAGAAATCTTAGTTTGTCTTAGCTTACATTTGCTAGATATTATCCTCTTTAAAAGAGTTTTCAGCAGGAGCGGATCCAGGGGCGGGGCCAGAGGGGCACTGGCCCCAGCTGAAATCTGATTGGCCCCTGAAGTGCCCCTGTCCTCTAAACTGTTGTGTATGCTGTAATATAGTATATAAGTATTTTCTTTAATGTAAAAAAATAAATTTTTAATTATTTTATTTATTACATGATTGGAAAAAAGTGTCTAATGTTTTATATTTATTTATGCATCCTAGTTTAAAATTCAATAATTGCTCAACTTTTTTGATGAACACAATGTGCTTGAAAAAGGCACAATTTGCATAATATATTCAATTATGTGTGTCTTTCCTAAAAGCTATGGAGCCAACAGCAAACAATGAATGACTGGTGAAATATTCTGTGTATACATCTTACTGAATAAGGAAATGTGCATGAATGTTGGACATATAGTTGGCCCCTCTGTAAAAAATGTGGCCCCTCTATGGCCCCTGATTTAGAAAAATTCTAGATCCGCCACTGGTTTTCAGTGGTTTTAACCTGGAACTAAAAGAGAATAAGCATTATGCTAGCAACCGCTAAAGTAGCTGCTAGCTTATAAAGAGTTGGCTTCTCTCACCCCAGACTTTTTTTTAGCTCCAGTCTACCAATCAGCTTACATTATGTTTGTACTCTCCCTATGTTAAGGTTTTCACTGTCCTCCTTTTAAAAAAAAAAAAAGAAGTGGAGTAGTGTGCCTGATCTCCAGCCACCAGCAGGTCTCTGACCCACATATTCACCAGGTTTGAACTCTTCCCCAGGGTCCCCTTAAGCCCCTCATGTGGAGCAAAGTGGTGTCTGGGGACTGTTCTGTGTAAAACCTCAAAGAGAAGCACAGGACAATGTGTTTGGGTGTGTTTGTGTGTGTGTGTGGCCTCCGGTCCAGTAAAAAACCTGCAACAGGTTACAATCCATCTGACTGCAAACCCATCCGTCCTTTTTTGTGAATGCATGCCTGTGTGTGACACCCCCCCCCCCTGCAGAGAGGACTGTGGTGAGGAAGATGAGCAGTGCATTGTGATGTGGTGTTTTACCGTAACTAAGGAGAGAAAGGCATTACCATTCAAAAGGCCTGCTGTCGCGGTTGGAGGGGGTTTAACAGGGTTTTCTGCTCCTCTGCTATAGGAGCTGATTTTTACACACTATTTTTACACAACATGATGTCATTTAGTTGTTCTGTTTTTATCAGAAGAAATAATATATAAAGTAAAAATGAAGTTTATATTGAATATTTTTGTCTGCTGACTGTAACAACTGGTAAATGAAGTTTTACTTTAACTTACTTTAACTTTAATTTAAAGTTCAACATCTTAAAGTTCAAAGATAGGAGGGGATTTGTAGGAGCCATATGATACCAGCGACCAATGGAAAAATGATTCTTAAAATCTTTTTTAAATTATGAAACCTAGAAGTGAAGAAGCACAAGAATCTCATTAAACACTTATTTAAAACACATTTTAGCAGGTAGGAAAACATCTTGATGACCTAAAATTAAACTCCTCAACACACACAGAAGCAGCAGACGTATCATCTGTAGCTAAAGCATGTAAACATGTACATATAGTAAATGATTATGTCATAAAATCTGAAGTATTCCCAGAAAGAGATGCTGAGAGAGAAACTGTATATCAGTGAATGACACAAACTCGCTTTTCACCTTTATCACCTTCTTTGCAGTAAGGAGTCATGAGCGCCAGAAAAGCAGTGATAGAAGAAGAAATGAAAGCAATGATAGAAGAAGAAATGAGAGACAAACCAGAGGAGGAAACAGGATGAAAGGATGAGAGTCAGGAATAGAAAGAGTGACAGAAGGACAGACGGAGTTATTGTTGGTGCTGAGACACAAAAGATAGAAAGTGACGGTCGTATATCTGTTCAGCCAGTGTCTTTATATGGAAAGGTCATGGACTGATTCACACACACACACACTGAGCTGAACTTATAGTGCTGAATAACTTCTTCAAAAAGACTCCTGAGGTCATCACCGCAAATCACATTTATTTTATTTATTGTGTGTGTGTGTGTGTGTGTGTGTGTGTGTCTGTGTGTGTGTGTCTGTGTGTGTGTGTGAGTCAATAGCCTCACATCAACTTTATTGACTTTTTTGCATCACTATGAAATGTCGTAGTGATCCTCATCTCTCTCCCCCTCCCCCGCTCTCTGTCTGTGCTCTCTCTCTCTCTCTCTCTCTCTCTCTCTCTCTCTTCATCCGTCCGTTTTGAGGTCCATTCAGAGGGCACTCGGCCCCTGAGAGGAGGATGAAAGGGTCCAAATTAAACAGAGGGGAGGAGGGAGGAATTTCACATCAGAGAAAGTGATTAAAATTAAAAATGTAAATTTTACACGTGAATCGTTCTAAAACTGATCTTTGGTTCTTTGGTCAGCTGACTGTTTGTTTGTTATCAGAAATTGTGTGTTATAGAATTTTGAATAATTGTCTGTACAAAATATGTAATTGTGACAATTTTTCCACTATTTTAATTTATGTATAGTAAGTTCATGATGTCAATAATTATAAGATTAATCAATAAGGAAATTAAGTTACTTAGATCCCTATTGAGAACATTAGAAAAAAAGTTTTCAAAAGTTTTCAAAAGTTTAAAGTTCTGATCCATAAGATTTGACTTAATAGTTACTACTACAGACCCCCCCCACCCCCACCCCACCCCTCCTAGTAGTAAACCAACTGATTCATCTGTTTATAGTTCAGCCAAACAAAGTCAAGTCTGTTTAAAGGAGACTGAACACATCACCGGTAGAGTTGGAGGAATATAACGGATCCACTGGTGTATTATTATTATAATTATTATTATTATTATTGTTAAATTATTATTGTTAAATTATTATTGTTAAATTATTATTAGTATTATTATTATCATTATTATTATTATTGTTAAATTATTATTATTAATATTATTAATATTAATATTATTATTGTTAAAATCATTATTGTTAAATTATTACTATTATTACTATTATTATTATTGTTATTATTATTATTATTGTTAAATTATTATTTTTATCATTATCATCATTATCATTATTATTATCATTATTATTAATTTTATTATTATTATTATCATTATTATTATTATTATTATACCTGACTGTACGAACAAAATGTGTTGTTTTTTGTTAAATAAGTTGGTAAAACTCCAGCGGCACTCGAACACATCAAAATCCTGTAAAACACGTCTGATTTAAACCATCACGTCGGCATTCATAGTGAAATATTCAAAACTCTGTCATGACTTCAACAGCTTCATTAGAATGGCCACCAAATAAACAAAAGGTCTTTGAAATGCTGTCTATGTTTGAAAGTTTACAACTATTTTTCACGCTTTGGACAAAGAGCAGCTACATTTCAGTGCAAACATTGGAAACGTGCATCAACAGACATCCGTCACTGTGTAATTACACAGGTGGTTAAAGTGTGCATGAGTGTTTGTGTCTGTGCTGTTATGTTAACACGTTTTAATAATCAGGAACACGCTTCATAGTAACTCCTGCAAGGATTAAACACCAACAACACTTCTGTCCACTCAGCTACTGTCAATCAGCCAAACCTTCTAGTGATTCTTCTCCCTCTCTGACACACACATCATTGTACGAATCATTGAATCTTCATTGAATGATGCTTCACGCCTCAGTACATCTGGATGTCTTACAGGTATGAGATTCAGACATTTGAGAGGAGGAGGATGAGGAGGAGGAGGAGGATGGAGGTAAAATGAGGTGAGAGGAAGAAAAGAGAGGGCAGAAAAAGTGGGAATGAGGTTGTCGGACATCTTTGATAGGATGTCTCCCCCTCCGACCACACAGGATAAAGCGGCTGCAGAAAACGGTTGGATGGATCTTCAGATGACTCTAGTGGATAATGTAGAACTCTATACAAAGTTTCTGCTCCAATGAAAAAAAAAGAAAAAAAGATGCGACTAAAAGTCACAAAGTAAAGTTGCTACATGCAGCATCACGCTTTGGTACAGAAATGTACTTCAAAATATTGATGTTGACTATCTGTGTGTGCAGACGATACACTGAAATGTATTGGAAGTGGAACTATGTGGGAGGACAGAGGTATGCAAAGATAACAGAAGACTCTCATTAAATACACACAGGCTCTGGTTCAGGGCTCTGGATGCACCTCATGGTGTTGAACTGCAATGATGCAGAACTGCAAACGGGGGAGATGTGAAGGTGATAAGAGAACACGCAGCCAACCAGCTGCTTGGCCCGACGCAGGCATGTCCATGCAGCGCTCCCGAAGCGATGCTTTGTGATTGAGAACGCTATTTGCAAATATTAACTTGTGTTTGTTTTAACCTGTCTGGAGTTCCTGATAGTCATGGTTAAGAGCGCCAGGGCCGTCCTGATGCTGCCAGCTGAGCTGTCAATCACACAGATGCACACTGAAGAGACTTTCTTTTGTGAGATTGTTTCTGTGATGCCAATGCAGTCGTCTCCAGATGCCGTTTGACCCGGGTCTGGTATGTGTGCTCATATGCACAAAAGCACACATACATAAAAACATACCATCGGTTTGCACGGACAGGAAATTTTGGAGGCATTCCTACTTTGATAGGACAATGCATAACACACACGCATACATGCAGACAGGAAATTTACTGTATGTTTTCAAAGTCCAGTTTTACAAGGTTCTGGGCTAAACAAACACACAGATGGACCTGCATAAAGACGGAGCGTTCCCTCCATCTCTGCCACAGCAGTGTGTAGAAGCTGGCATGCATCAGGAATTTAATCCTTCCCATTGATAATATCCTGTCATCTTCCAGACACACACACAAAAATGTCCAGATCAGGGAGGATGGAAACTAAATGACACCTCAGGTGTTTGTAGGTTCTCAGAGCAAAGGTACGCATGAACAAAACAGCTGGGTGGTGTTTTCGTCGTAGCATTGCTGAAGCCAATAAACACAGATTCACTTAACATCTTTATGCACATCGAGATGTTGTCTTCATGGACCCACGGTTGGTTGGTTGGTTGGTTGATGGGCTGGTTGATTGGTTGGTTGGTTGGTTGGTTGATGGGCTGGTTGGTGTGTTGGTGTGTAGGTAGGTAGGTTGCTTTCGTGGTTTCTTGGTTGGTTGGTTGGTCTAGTTTAATCAGAGTAATCAGGGCTCAACAATAAGGATTGCCCTTTTCTCCCGGGACAAGAAAAAAGCCACATTTAGCTAGTAAATACTGGGCAAGTGGTAAATAAGAATTAAACACACAAACAATAGATTTGTTCTCTAGGTCTAATGATGGAATTTGCTAAGGAGGGAACTATCTTGCATCCATCTCATCTCTGAATAGCAATTGTGAGAAAATGGTAGCGGGTTAAAACATTTATATTAAAACATTTCAATTATCCTGTGAACTGCGAACGTTTGTTTGTTGGTTCACTGCAACAGTAACTAATCTCAGCATAAGTTGGCATAAAAGTCATTTTTACGTTCAGTGTTGCAAACTGCATCATGTGTTTGCTTGAGATCTAATGCATGAATGCATTTCCTTCCTCATGGAACATTTGCAAGAAGAAAATCATGGAATGTTTGCATCCGTATTTCTTAGAGGTTTTCTTCTTTGGCTTTGTTTGGTTAAATTTAGACAGCTAACACCACAGTACTTGGTTAAGTTCCGGGCCGGATCAGGTCGTGGTCATCTCAGTGTTTCAGTGTCTTCTCTTTTTTTCTTTTTTCTTTTAAAGAATAACTAACCTAATCCTGGAGTCTTTAATCTCTTGTAAACAAACAGCAGCAGCTGATTTCAGGTGATCAGAATAAAGATGGTAATTATGACCTTCTTTGACTTTGGGACTGCTCACATAAGACATGTAGTCCTCACTTAAACAAACGACCCCTGTCAAAAAGCCCCATCCCAGGAATTCTCAGATCTTCCGAGCTCTCCCCAGATAAGAAAAAGATCCGACAACAGTCCTCCTACTGTCCTATAAGATTCCTTAAATTCCCACATTTGGAAATGTTGAGTTCCTGTATGAGGTTTTTCCAGACCATTAAGCCCAGTGATCCTGACCCCATGCAGCCAACAACATGACATTCCTGACCTCCACAGTCCAGACTGATTCACTCCATTGGAAACTCGCTTCTCTCTGCTTTCATTCCTCCCATGCCTCCATCCTCCCTTCCTCTGGAGGTCCTTCCTCTGTTTTAGGTTAAGGAGCTGGAGGAAGAGATGGAAGTGGAGGTAGAGGGAGGGAGCTTTTCATCCTCTCGTATTTTCACTGGTTTGTTTTTTTTTACAAATCTTTCGGAGGACTGGGAATTTGTTCACGGTGTGAAGGATTGCTTGGTAAATAAGAGACAGAGAGCTTGATGTTTGCTTTAGAGTTGGCAGTGAAATGGCTAAAATTCAAATTCAGTTGATTGAAATTTAATTTTCCCTTATATTTTCAGATTTCTTTCTTTCTTCCTCCTTCCTGCTGTTTTATTAGTGTTTTTATCATCTCTTGTTTTTTTACCGCCATGACCTCTGCATCCTTTCTTTGTTCCGCTCCAGACATGTTGGCATGAGAGACTTAATAGGTGATAAAACACCAGAAAGACAAATGTTTGTGCTGCAGTTTACAATTCGTCATTTTAAACACAGTGTAGGACAAGTGGAGTACCTCAGGGGTACGTGCTTAGACACCTGGTTTGGCTCTCCTTTACTTCCTGGGTCCCATCATCCATTTGTTTCTGTCTTTAGGGGCATTTTCCCTCACCTTTGGCATCATGGGTGGAGGGAACATCTGGAGAAGAATCATTTGGCTTCTCATCAGTTTGATTGATTTTTGCCAAACCTGTAATCATTGGCTGTGAGGTTACATACCGAGTCGTTCGGTGTCCTCGTAGGAACTTGTAAAGCTGCATCAGTCTCATTCAAGCTCTTTTCTGTCATTGTTTGTCTCGAATGCTGCTTATTAGCTAGCTAACTACGAAGGAAGATGACATCACCATTCTTACTCCCGCCTACAAATGAGCTCCTTTTTTCCAGCAGAAAAAAGTAGATGTGGGCAGCAAAAAGAGGTTACAGGCTAACAGCTAGCCTAGCTTTGTCAAAGACAAGAATTACACAAACACTGGTGCACAGATTTACACAAAACTTGGTGGAAGTTTGGGACTTTGGCCAGGAATGAAACCATTACATTTTGGGGCAGATCCACTGGTTTTATTTTCCACTTTCTTTAACATTACAATTAATGGTGATTTTCAATTTTTCCCATAATTATGCAAACACCTTACCTCTGTCATGGCTACATCTGCTCATTGTCTGTGTTCACTCAACAATTCTAACACTTTCCCACACAGCTCAGGGCACTAGTGTGATTTCATCATGACTTCAATAAAGTTAAGATATCATTGAGGAATCTGATGTTGTGCAGAAGCTCAGCCACATTTCTTACTGTATCCATATGGATTATAACACTTCTTGTTCAAATCTGTTCAAATCTGCCCTCATCCAGTATTTAAGTTGAATAAGCATCACCGGCATTACACGGAATGTCAAAAGGGCTCTTTGAACATTTGTCTGGAAGAATCAAGAAGCAGAAAAAAGCAAATTACAGGGCTGGCAGGGGTTTGTTTGGAGACATGGATTATCGAGAGTCAAGGTAAATCAGATAAAGAGATCCCTCGGGTGAATGGGAGAGAGGTATCCTGATCCAAGACTCTCAAAGAAAAACAGTCAGGGGACACTTAGATTCAGCACCGCAGGTTCAGAAACCCTTCTGTATTCCACAGGAAACATCTTATTTAGACTCATGTTCAAATATACACAGGCAAAACTTTAGACAAGCCTCAGACTTGTTTTTTTAATTTGATCTTCTAGTCTTCTGAATTCAGATTTGAATGATTTTTAGCACAGAGATCCAACTTCTTTGGGGTGTAAATTAATTCTGCTTTCAATAAATCTGTGGTAACACTTAGCGCTGCGTTTAACTGCGTTCCTCTTTGATAAGGAGCTTAAATCAAATATGCGACGGCCAAATAATGTCCCGAAAGAGCATGTATCAGCACCTGAAGAGAGATCGCCCAGTCATGTCCTCCTCATCGTCATGTCAGACGTGTTTTTGTTTGTGTGGTTGACGGGGGCAACACGTCCTGTTTCCATGTTTGTTTGGGAACATCCTCCCGCTGCTCGTCCTGCATTCCACATTCAGAACCGAGTTAATGAACCGTCGCTGTATTTATGGACCATGGTTTCATAGAAAGTTTCTCATTTAGTATGTAGAGCTTTTTTTTCCGGTAACTACAGGGTCATGAAGCTAATATAATAATAGTAATAATAACTTTATTTATATAGAACCTTTCAAAAACAAATTACAAAAAGCAATTAACACAAATAAAACAAATAAAAGAAATGAACTTGAAATGATCCAGTCTCTCCGTTGCTTCCTGTCATTTCTCATCAAATACCAGATAAAACAGCATCATAATAAGTACAGTCACATATTTGATGACAACATCGAACTGCAGATTTAACTTCTGTGCCATGAAGTAAAAACTTTAACTGGATCATATTTGCGTATCGAGCTCTTTATGCATTTGCAAGTGCAATGTGCAATCCAATGCACAACGCATCACATGGATACTGCAGACTGAGACACAGTATGTGGTTGGATGTTCAGTGCAATATATGGCCTCCATTGGCTCCATGCACTCATCATTTACACATGGTGCATGTGGAAGAAATACTTGGATGCAGCTTGCATTGCGTTGCACCTAGATACCAAAGGGGGGACGATGGTAAATCCTGGTTCATATAAAGGAGGAGCTGATTGGCTGCAGACAGCTGAGAGTCATTGTGAGCAGTGGGAACTCTTTCTCCACCTATAAGATGGATTTATTTTAAAAGCGGCTAGTAAAAGAAACGTGCTCTTCTGGTGCAGAGAGACTATCAATTCTTTATCCCTCAGCATTGACTTGCAGGATTAAATGCTAGAATCCACACAATTCAATGAAGTTTTATGACTTCATTAAAGGAAATCACTGTGTCGACTCACAAAAGTAGCCTCGCATTCTTTCGCGTCCTTTGTGTTCATATTGCGTGCAAGGATTCTTTGTTTTTGTCTGCCTGTACGAGTCGATAATGTCAAACCCTCATTTCGCTTCAACATGCCAAAACCTCCAAACCTTTCCTAGATGAAAAAAAGCAGCCCCCAAGTCCAAACGCTGCAGTGAATCCTATTATAGTGAAAATCACTGCAGGCGAGCTGTTGGTATCCAGATTGATGTGTTTTTTAATAATAGAAGTATGTCAACACAGTCTAGCCTCCAGGTACCAGAGACATTCTCCTCTTCTATCTCCTGTCTGCACCAGAGGCTGCTGGGGTTTCTCCAGTTCTGTTGCAGCATGCTAAAATATGCATGCAAACTGTAGTGTACTGTAAATCTATGTATTTCCCTCTTTTTTTTGCATCACTTTGATTAAAAGATTTTTTTGTGTTGTTTCAACTGGAAGAAAAAAACCTTTTGAATGAAAATTCCTGGAGCAGACAGAGAGAAATATGAACTACAACCACAAGCAGCTGCTCTAATATGAAAGGATGCATCCATTCATGTGAGGAAGACAGCTTTTCATACTGATGATGCAAAAACTTCACTTTCCTTTAGCACTGAAGCTAATAAAAGAGTTATGGCTAAAAACAATAATAACAAATTAGACTCCAAACAGTTCCTATTTGACATAATATGTGCCGATTTTGCAAAAACGTTTATGGAACATGATGTGTAATATGGGCTCTTAATTTAGATGATAAAAATAGTTTTGCTTCAAAATAGAACAGAAGAATTTGCTTCTGACGTAATTTGCGCTAATTAGTTTTGCTGCAAAATAACATTCTGAAGTTTAATTCCAGCAGTTTCCCCCAAAATAAGATATACAAAGAGTATTATTCTGAAATTTGCTCCACTGTAATAAAACACAGAACAGTCCCTTCAAAAAATTATGTTAAAGAGAAATGTTTCCTTTAAACACAGTATTTATGGAATGGGTTTTTTTTTTCAAAATAAGATGCCCTAAAGAAGAGTTTCTCTTCAATATAAAATGAAAATCACTTTTGAGCCAAAATAAGACACAGGAAGAAGAATCATCAGATGTAAAGAAACTTCATCATGAAGCCTCAGCTTGTTTTAAATCCATGATGACAAATGTTCAGCTATGAAAATACCCTGTAGTTATTTAAAGTGTCTGTTCTTTTCATTAGTTCTTTAATACACAACTTCCTGTCCTATTGTCAGTCCCACCACCACAGGAAGGATCTGCACCAGTTAAACTGCCTTAAACGACGTCGCCCAGTGTTTTACTTTCATCACTGTAAACCACAACAGCAGCTTCAGTTTAGATCTTCTTCTTCAGATGAGCATCGCCTGAGGAACCCCCCGGCGCTGAAGAGAGGCCTTCTCTCGTTATTTTGGGTCTCCATGTGTGTGTTCACATCTTATCTCTGGGTGGGAGTCTGGGTCGACTTTATAATTTAGTAGAGACGCCTCCAACCTGGACAAAAACAGCTCGTTTCCAGCTCTCCTCCTCCTCCTGCCGTCTCTTAGGTCGCTCTCTAAAAAATATCCAATTTTTCATTTTTTTTGAGCTGCAGCCTGAGGTTAAACTTTATGGTATATCTGCAATGTATGACAGATTGTAAAGAAAAATTGTTTCCACATGACGCACAGATTGTCTCTTCTCTCGTTTTCCCTCCGGCCACATGAATACAGGTTATTATAGTCGTGTGTGTCTGAACGCTTCCATAGATGGAAAATTAAGAAAAGACGGATTCCAACCCTCCTGTTGTGTTTGTTTCTTGTTAACTAGTCAAAAATAACTGCTCCATTCTAGCTGATTGTAAATCTATAATATTACATATATTATCACCTAATGTTGTGTTTCTATCAACTTTCATTCTTGTGAATATTTCAAGGTTTGAACTTTATATACCAGACCTGTGAGAAAGTTGTTTATATCATTCAAACAATGTTGTGGTTGTTTTTGACAATTACCAACAGGTGTGCTTCCCATTGGCTAAAAAACTATACTGGAGATAGGTTCCTGAAGGGGTTGCCATGGAAGCCAAAAAGGGGCGTTTCTAATGACCGGTCATTTTTGACCAGGAACACCAAGGGTGTACACAAGTTCAATAAAACACCCCAAAATTTAACAAAAAATTGAATTGAATTGAAACATGAAATTATTTACATTGTTTAGAGAGAAAACTTTTAGGAAAAGTTTATAGGAAAAGGGAAAAAGTTCATATTCTTACAAACCAATATAAGATTAATAATGTACATAATGTATCTAAAATAAATCTGTGAGTGTCGAGTAATAAGTAGGAATCAAGTTTAGAAAACTCCATTATTTTTAGTCCCATCTTTCTGTACTTCCTGCAGCTTTTAGCTTAATTAAGTTAAGTGTATTTGAATTAAAACAAATCCATGATGTGTTCTCTTCTACACATAATGGTTCCCTCTTTTTAGCTTGTCCTTGAGCGTTATCTCCGCTCTCACACTCCTCTCTGCCTCTCCCCATTCACAGCTTCAGGCTGTATTTTACTGGTTCCCATCAACGTCTAATGGTCTGTAGGTAACTCTGTTGTTCTCTGGCCTCTCCTCCGTCTCCCTCTCCCCCATGAAGGAATGGAGACACAGAAATGTGTGATACATGCCTGCCTGTGTGGTGTTGTTTTTTTAGGAGAAAGAGAAGGAGGTGGATCAGATCACAAAAGGAGTGTCAGGGTGATATTTTAACCTCGCTGCTGCTTTCAGAGCTGATTGACTAGAGAGGAGAGGTTAGGGCATCTGTGGCAGAGCAGAGCTGGAGTTCTTTTTCAGCCTGCAGGCTACGTGTGCAGGCGAAGACACACTGTTTGTGTGTTTGCGTCTCTGCATTTGTTTCCCACACACCTTGTTACACTGCATGTTCATTTTCAGCCTGTAAGGTGCAGGAAAACAATTTCCAGGTAGCCAACATGTTAGCGCCGCATTTTAGCAACGTCTGGCCACAGTTAGGCCTCCAGTTCACACATTTTAATAGTTTCACATGACATTTGAGCTGCTACATCTTTAGGATGGTTTAAAAGGGAAAATGAGATCGGTGTTGACTAGCCGCGGGAGGCATTTAGCCTAGCTTAGCATACCAAAAATACTGCAAAATGGGCCAAATCAGTCCTAGCTCTGTCTAAAGTTGAAAAAAAAACTCTTTTTGCTTCAGTTGAAGATCATTTAGAGTTCCCTGAGACAAGTTTACTCAAATATTTAGAGATTCTTCCTCAGCCTACTGGTTTGTTTCTGTGACTCACTCTAAATATTTGCTGAGAATAAGCAATTACCAAAGAAAATAAAATTAATCAATTCAATAAAAAAGCTCATTAATAGGCTTCCTTTAGAGTGCAGGTCAAACAGCAGCTTTACTCTGTCTAAAGTTTCATTATAAGAGGCCCCCTGACCATTTATGGACGTTTCAGTGCTCTGTCCTTGAAATGCATCTCTTTCAAATGCATTTCCACTATTTTAAAGTATTTAATCTGTTTTATAAAAATTTGAAAGACAAATCTGTGGGAAAGTGGTTCAGAAGTTCAGCATGCAGAACGCTCCACTTCATGTCTTTCCCATTTTAGGACATGTTAACATTACAGCTGTCATCCTATGAGAGGATTCACTGCACCCAGCAGTGAGAGTTTAGAAGAGAGGAGGTGCAAAAGTGTACAAATGTGTGTGAAATGCCCCCAAAAAAGTTGCTGCAAGTTCCTGTTTTTTGTTGTTTGGTAATATTTTGTAAAGATGTTAAAAGTTTTTAAAACGTGCAAACGCACAAAATCCTAAAGATACAATATTGTACAACCTTTTAAATGATATATTGTCATTGGTTGAGGATTTTGCAAGATTTAAAATGTTGGATGAAATTTGGATGTTGGATGAAAAAAGTATTTGGATAATTAGCGGAAATGGAAAAACATAGAAAAATGTGTGGTGATAAGATTAAAAAGATGATGATGAAGCTGATAAAACAGAAGAAGGAGCTTTAACTGAACCTCTGAACCAGGTCCAGGACTCTGATCTGAAACTGACCTCTGACCTCTGACCTCCCTGCAAAGACTAAATGGAACATACAAAAATTACAGGTAATCACATGAGCACAATGATGCTGACTCCACCCATCTGGTCCTCTCAAGCAGGCTGAAACAAACGCCACCGATTATTTTAAAGTACCACTGATTTTAAGAGACTGTTTAGTTATAGACGCCACAATAATGAGATTTAATAGACTGAACCTGTCAGTCAGTCAGGAGGGTAAAGGTGACATTTAATGGACTGAACAATTCCTGTGGTCTTATTACACTGCTGCAGGCTCTCCCAGGTGTGTGTGTGTGTGTGTGTGTGTGTGTGTGTGTGTGTGTGTGTGTGTGTGTGTGTGTGTGTGTGTGTGTGTGTGTGTGTGTGTGTGTGTGTGTGTGTGTGTGTGTGTGTGTGTGATCAAACTAGAAATGATGCATTTGTGTGCCTGTCTCCTCCTCCACATCGCCCCCTGTGGTCATAAAGGGGACCTGACAGGTCCAGGTCCACCAGCAGAGACAGAGACTCACACCCAGAGATGAATCACAGCTCCATATTTAACTCCATATTGCATATATGAGGTTAAACAGGGAGTTAAAAGGAGTAACAGCAGTTGAAATGTAATGAATCCCCTAAATCCACTGATTAAATATATTAAAATGCTGCAGAGAGGTTTTGATGCTGGATGGAGCAGTTTTTGTTGGGATTAATCAACTTTAGCCACAACTAAAGGTTAATCAGGCTTTTAATTGGTGCTTTTTTTCAAGTCTCACCCAAGAATGAAGGATGAAATGTAAAGATAAGGGGAAAAAAGGCAGCATCAAATTCTATAATTTATAGTGTGTTAAGTTTTCCCCACCAGAAAAAATTTGAATTATTTCCTCAAACTGCACAGTTAATATTTTCCTTCTATAACTAAAGATGTCGAATCAGAAACACTAAGAAAAAGAAAAGCGATGAGCTGACAGAACATGTGTGTGTCTGTCTGTGTGTGTGTGTGTGTGTGTGTGTGTGTGTGTGTGTGTGTGTCTGTCTGTGTGTGTGTGTGTGTGTGTGTGTGTGTGTGTGTGTGTGTGTGTGGCTCTCAATGTGTGTTTTCTTTAAGCCTGCAGGTGTGGAATTCAGCAGTATGTCCACACACACACACACACACACACACATACACACTAATGGATGCACACACACACACACACACACACACACACACACACATACACACTAATGGATGCACACACACACACACACACACACACACACACACACACACACACACACACACACACACACACACACTAATGGATGCACACACAGGCCCTTTATAATTATGAATATACATCCTAAACTACAGTGTGGTCAGGGACACACATCTGATTTGTGTAATGCTCTTTAAGCACACATAGACACACACACACACACACACACACACTCACACACACACACACACACACACACACACACACACACACTCAGATGAAACATGTGTCCAGATCACCTCCACCCGTCTATATTCACACCACCTCGACAGGAGGAAAGCAGCAGAGGAGTGAAGTATCACCTCTGTCAGCGAGACTTCCGGTGCTAAAAATAGGTCCCTGTTGGCAGCAGCGGCGGCTGGCAGTGAAGGCGTTGTTTGGAAAAGGGCGGCGGGATACAGTGAGGTAACCTGAGGTGCACCGTTTGGCTCGGTGGTTCTGCAGCTTTTTTTGGATCCCATGTAACCTGGAGATTTGGAGGCGGAGCCTGTTTGGCCTTATAGAACAGCAAAAGGGAGACGTGTGGACGAGATTTAGTTTATTTTTATCTGGATCTGCACACATTTTATTATTTAAATGCATGTCTGGATATGCCGATTTACATGCTTTTTTTTTTTAATCTGATGTGCAAAACTTCAGGTGCACCGGTGCAACCAATCACAATGTTGACAGATCTTTGAGGACATCAGACGGTTGCAGCCTGGTGCCCCTGCCCTTATGGGGGTAAAAGTAAGTCTATGTTGGACATGAGGATCTTTATGCTACCATCCTGGTTCCCTGCCTGTATTTACAGCCACACACACACATGGCGGTGTTACAGGGTGTTTTTTCCACCGATCGGTTTCCACCTCGGTGAAACCTTAAACCGCAGCGCTGAAAGATGGACTGAGCTGTGTGACGAGTTTCTGTAGCTCCTCTGAGGCGCATATCTCAGATTTCTGCTCTCTAATATAGGAGCTGTAATCGTGGTCCCATTGTGCTGCACCAGGGGCTCCACCTCTCCAGAAGACTCTTTTCACACCATCAGTCCCACCTCTCCACCCTCAGCTCTGCCTCCATGTGTACCAGTTGGAAGCCATTACCTCCTACCCTTCCATCCTTCCATTCTCTCCTCTTCAAAATCCCCTCATTCCCCCTCCAGGCGAGGGCTATTAAGTTTAGTTCAAAGGGGTTATTATCATGGCTCTTATCACGGAGGTGGGCACTGTCACTTCATGCCTGTGTTGAGATGTGTCTCTGGGTTTGTCTCTGCTCCGTCTCACAGTTCAGATCATAGTTCATATATGATATGTTATGAATAAAATCCATTTGTCTTTATGAGCCCATATGAAGTAGGCTATAAATTATATTGTTAGGTTTATAACCTATAATCACTTTTTCAGGCTCATTTTATCAAATTGTCTCATAACAATGTTTTTCTTATCTTTTCATTCACTTTAGTCTCATTTAACCTTTAAGATGCGTGAAGGTTTCCAATAAACTCAATGAACTTCAGCTGTTTACTTCAACACAAATACACGACAATAAACAGTTACAGAGCTTCCTTTAAAAAAAACACGGTAAAAAAAATGTGTGGCATTTAAAGGTTAATTAAGGTAAATGAAAGGTAATTCAATTCTGTCCATTTTAAAGGACACTAAATGTTTCAATGCACGTAATGATTGAAATAAACATTAACTTATTGCCTCACCGTTGTTTTATAATTAACTTAAATTATTTGCCTTAATTAGTTGAATATAAATTAACTATATTTAGGCTCCTGATGCCTCTCACAGACGTAGCTGCAACTTTAAGTGTTTATTATTATTATTATTATTATTATTATTATTATTATATCACAATAATAATAACAATAATAATGCATTTTATTTACTTCTTTTAAGACACTCAAGGACACCTAACAAAAATATAGAATAAAATCAAACATTCAGTTCAAAAAATCAATCATGTATCGAAATAAGTGATAAATCAATAAATCAATAAACACAGATGCTGCTGGGAATGTTGCCAGCTTTTATAAATATAGTTTAAAACTTGACTCTTGAGCGCTGCTCTGTTCATCCTGCTCATTAAACAAACCAGTGGCAGGTTAATTCCATGTTTACGCTGTTCATGCTCCCCAGCTGATGTTAACATTAGGCTACGCTAATGGCTCCTCCAGTGTTACAGTCTAAAGTGTATTTTAAATATTAGCGTTAGCGTCATATGTCTCGTTGGCTCTAGCGACTGAGATCCAATCATAACTCTTGTTCTTGTATTTCACCATTAAAGCCGTCTCATGCTAACGTCTTGCTCGCCGGTTGAATTGTCAAACTGTCCAAACATTTTGCGGTCAGACGTAAAGTTTGTTCTATTAACACTTAGCCCAGAATAAGTCATCTATCGGAGTAATAATCCCCGCGGTGAAACAAACACATGCTGCAGAACCCAGATGCTCCTGCAGAAGGAGAGGATGTTTACCAGCAGAACCTCCAATCCACCTGCTTACAATAAAACCATCTCATGTCGCTTTTGGCTCAGTCGTTTGTTGGCTGCCGAGACTAAATGAGACAATTAAAAGACAACAAAATGAAAGAGTTTCTGCTTTTTTTTATACCACAGGTCATTTATGGGGAATCCTACATCCTATTTTCCTATTTTAGGGTATCCTAAAATACTTTTTCTCACCCGCTTAGCTTTTACTCATGAAGTTTTTCCATTAGAGGCGGTGGAATTGTTGTCTCACGGTGTGTCAGACCTTTGTCAGCACTGTTGCAAATCAATGAGCAGAACTGCCTCATCGCATTTCATATGGTTTTAGCATCACTGCAGTAAAATACCTTGAATTTTCATGTATTTCCTTTGTGTGTTGGATTAAAAATATCAGTGTTTCCTACCTACCATTCATTTGGAGGGGTCACCTCTGTTTTGCACAATTTATTTAATGCCACAAGATTTACGTCTAAACGTTAGCGTGCAGCGCTAACACAAGATTTAGCATAGCCTCGATGTAGCCAAGCCAAAAGGAGTGTGATCAGCGTGATGTGTTCAGACCAGAGCTTCAGTGTTTTCAGTTTTCAGTTCCATCACCGTAAATGTTTCCTCCTCCATATTGTCTCGTTTCACAAGTTGAAACACGATAGTCGCCGAAACGTTTTGGCAGGAACGACTTTCCTCGAGGTTTTCTTTGTGCCAGTCGTTTCTTTAACTGTTGTTAGTCTGTAATTAATGACTGATTTACGCCTAAGTACACGTTTCATCTCCTCCATTGCTGACACTGCGTTCTGTCTGCGCTCCTGTCTGGACAGCGGCTCTTTTCTTTTATCTGTGTCGACTGCAGATGCATCATCTCGGGGATCATTTTCATGGCCGTTGGATGACATCATTGAGGTGGGGTGAAGCGGCCTGTTGCTGGTTGTTTGTGCCCGTTTTGCCGGTGGGCAGCCGGACGCCTTTATTGGCACGTTGAGGCGTAAGGAGGTTCGTTCTAAGTGTGTCTTTGTCTGAGCTGAACGGTGGAGGATGATTAATGTCTGATATAAGATCTTTAATTTAAGATCTATTTCTTTTAGATTTATTTAAGATCTTTATTCTGACACCAGCAGACCAATGCAACGGTTACTATGGTTACTGACCCTGTAAGCATCTTACAGGTGACACACTGGGTCGATTTTCATGTCACCGTCCTGCACTGAGTGGATTTATGAGAGAAACCAAACCGTTACAGGAAGCTCATCTTGAAGATGTCAGAATGCACTTTGGCTCAGCATCGGAATACCAGAATAGGGGGGGTTGCCAGATCATGGGATCCCCCTATCAGGTCATGATATTACAGTTGCATCCAAAATGATTTGTCTGCTCCCATTATTTCGTAACAATAATGTAACTTTGACTAAGATTGATGCAGATTTCATGTTAAATCTGATGGATTAAAAGTCTCTAAATTCTGACTCTGGGTGGGAAAAAAAAAACGCATCAAAAAAGCTGAAAAACAGAAAAGTTTAAAAGTACCCAAAAAACATTAAAATCTCAGGTGAGATCGAACAGGAATGAATTAAAACTGACTGATATTGGGAGTAATTGTCGCTTTTTTTGTAGCTACAGTTAACATAAAGCCCTCCTTGTATATGAAGTCTGTCTGCAATCAACAGCAGCGGCTTTACTTCATTTACGTTTGCAGCCTTCGGCCGTCGCAGCCTTCGCTCCACGTCCTGTTTGGGTCGCTTCTAGCGTCACTAATTTCCGCTGTCTGGCCAAGTTATAGATGAGCTCCCTCCAGCTGGGTGGCCCGGTCACAGACTGAAATGCACATGAGATTGTGTACAAGTACACAAAGCGTGCACGGGCCGCAGACACACACACACAGAGCGCGGAATAAACACACGTAAAGGAGGAATGCTGGAGGCCCAAACACAGCTGGTGAGTCTCCTGCGGTGGATGTCAGGGTCACAGATGGACCAGAGAGAGGGGAGACGATGAGAGGGAGGAACGAGGAAGAGGTAGAGAGGGTGAGAAAAGGAGGACGACGAGAAGAAAACAAGGATGTGAGTGGAGGATGTTCCTTCTCTTATCGCCACGTTGTCTTTATTTGCATAAACGTCTCATTCCTCTGGTTCCTCCCCCTTGAAATCCCTCCTCAGAATTGGGTTCAGATGAAGGTGAAGAAGAAGAGGGTGAAGATCCAGATCCATTTGTCTGTCTGTCACTCAGCGGCTGTCAGTCAGGTTTTGTTGTTGCACACTGTCAGGTGATTCATTGCTTTGGCAGTCTTGACCGACATGTGTCGGAGTAAACGCTGCGCTCCCATTGGTTGTCAGCATGCAATGACATACTGATTGACAGGTTGTGGATTTAACAGATTCCTGCAGCACTTTGTAAGGAAAGCAAGGAGGGTCAATTCTGGGATCCAAGGCTGTATGATCATCACTGCTAACTCCATATGTTGACTTCTGTTGCATTTGACTTGATCTCTGCCTGTGTGGCAAAGAGACTTTTCCACGTTTGACATAAACACACAGAGCAAATCGATGGAGAATCGAATAGTTGTTGAAATTATTTGTATTATTAATTATTAAAACCCAGAAATTCCCTGAGGGTTTTGCTGCTTTACTTGACTTTAAATGTACTTTAAGCTGTTAGTGAAACAAAAATGAGCAACATGAAAAAATGAGCTCCAAATTCTCAAGGCCATTTTCACAGTTTTATAAATGAAATTATTTGAGGGATAATTCTATATTTGAGGGAAAACACTTACTTTTCTTTTTTTTTCTTTATCGTGAGCATGAAGCTGTGGCCTGTTGATAGTTAGTTTTTGCTATTTTTTAACAATTTTACCCCAAATAATCCTGAAATCATGGCTGTATGATCTTTTTAATTGATTTTTTTTTCTTCTTTTTTTTTACTTTTCACATTTTTACAGTTGGAACTTTCCAGCGGAGAAAGAGCCTTTAGAGGAATGTAGCTCCTGTAAGGTTGTGTTGTTGTTTTTTAAAAATCTCTTATTGCTGTAATTAGCCTCGTCTTAATGGTTCTTAAGGGACTTTTAGATCCTAGTTTAGTTCCTGAATTTGCTTCCAAGGAGTGAAAAGTGTCTGAAACTACTTCAGTCAGAAAGATCCCTCCTTGTATTTCCAAGAATGTGCAACTATTCCAAGTTACAAGTGAATTAAAACAACAAATCAAGTCATTCAATATGTGTTTCAAGACCTAGATAATGAAAAAAGCCAGTTTCATGCACTTACTAGTTTTTAACAACACAATTCTGGCACTCCAGCCCCCCCTCATCTGACTCTTAAGTAAACCGCCATCGTGTAAATGAGAGGAATTCTGTAACAAATGAAGCGTTTAAAGCTTTATCTCACTTCTTCTTTTAAAAACAAACTGTCAGACCTGTCGCATCACGCTCTCAGCCTGACTTCACAAAAAATGTGTATCATACTTCGGGGCTGCCTTAGACTCAACCTCCATCCGGATAACATCAGCAGACCTTTCAGGAATGAACAGGCATGTCCAGACGTCGGCCGCTGTGCCGCGAGCTGCAGATCTCCTGAGGAGCTGCAGATCTCCTGCAGATCTCCTGAGGAGCTGCAGATCTCCTGCAGATCTCCTGAGGAGCTGCAGATCTCCTGAGGAGCTGCAGATCTCCTGAGGAGCTGCAGATCTCCTGAGGAGCTGCAGGTTTGAGCTGCCAGGCATCACAGACGGCTTCTTTTTTTTTTAAATCCTCAATTTAACGTAGGTACAGGAAAGTGTTTGGACAGTAAAGTATGAGCAAACAGCTCCGCATTGATTGGCTGTGTAATGACAGAACGGGAGGAAGAATGAACTCAGTGTTGGATTCATGCAGACAATGGGGAAAGTGCCTGTTCCGTCACGTTATGTCAGTTAGTGATGCAAATTATGAGCATTGTGCGTTTTCTCTTTGAGTGGTACGTGTCTAATCCTGCAGCAGCTTTACATTCCTTTAACTTAATCTCTGTGGCTCTCACCTGAACATAAAGGGTCACTTCAGCCAAATTACAAAGCATGTTTTTGGGGGGTTTTTTCATTTAAAGTGTCAGGCAGTGACACGTTACAGCGATGTAGTGATTGGACCAAGAGCAGACATATGTTTATGTGACATAGCCCGTTAGTGGCCCATAGTGATCGGGGGTTTGTCTAAACCTGGTAACCCTCTCTAAAGCGTTGATTTAGCATAAATGCTAAGTGTTATGTTATTATGCAAGATGTAGTCTTTCTTTTTTCTGGTAAAAAAATATCAAAGTAACACCAGAAAACAATAATTATGTTCATTATAAATGGAATAATTCCTCCAAAAATATCATAATCGTGGCAAATAGACCATCAGACCAGTCTTGATTTTCACCGAGGGTGTAAACAAGTTAAATAAAACACCCAAAATGTATAAAAAATGTATTTTGTGTGTTCAGACGTCATGTGTGAACAAAGTCATGGAACCTGATGACAAACAGATGAAATTAACTACATTTTTTTAGAGAGAAAACTTTTAAATTGGTCACATTTGACCGAAACACAACAGGAGGGGTTAAATAAATTACTTTTAACTTCCTGTCTATCTCCAAATCAAGTAACATGACATCATGATGCTTCATCCTTTCCCCTAAAGGGATGAAGGTCTATTACAATATTTACATATTTCCTGGAAAAAAAATACAATATTTAATGCAACCCTAACTTTTCCTTCTGCTGCACTTTCACAATAAGAGCATTTAACTTGCGAAACATGAAGTAAACTCGTAATAAATATATACAAAATAAAGCTGCATCATACAATTCAAACTGTTTGCTTCTGTCATGCAGCCAACAAGCCAATCAGATTACTCTGGTGCATTTAATGACCTCTGAACCTTCGGCAGCCCTCTAAACAAACAAAAACACCAAACAAGACAGAAATGACTCATATTTGCTAACTACTCTTATAGTGTTAAAGGGTTTCATCTCACCTGGTTTGTGTGTCTGTCTCGGGTTTATTGTTAGCATTAAGTTGAAGTCTAGGGACTGAGGAATGGACTGTGAACTATAGAAGTATATTCCTGTACCTACACGTCTAAAGGCTCACGTGTCCCATGTGTGTTTATTTACCTTTAATGGTTCTTTATTGTTCACATTTTTCCCCTCCTCTGTAACGCTGCATCACACATCGCTCATGGCGTTAGCTTAGCGTGTGTTTGCTCATATCATCTGAGCGAGAAACGAGCGCCCGTCTCCGCCCTGCTCAGGAAGAGGCTGGATTAAGTTCCACGACGTGATTGGACAATACCTGAGAAGGTGTTTGTGCCTCAACAAAAGGAGGATAATAAATCCAAAGAGAGAACTTTTTAAATCATTCATTGTCACTGTCCTTTTATTCTAAAGCACTTTGTTGATCTATTTTAGCTCTAAATGCTCCAAATCACTTGTTTGCCTCTATTTTTAGCTTCTTCTTTAGCCTCTTTGCCAAAACTTGAGCTGCTATCTCTCTCTCTCCCTCCTAATTTTCTCTCGCTCTCCCCCCCTTCCTTTCTCCCTCCATTAGCCCAAATGTTGCCGTTTCCCTGCTCTCTCTCTTTCTCTCTCTCCCTCTCTCTTGCCCTCCTTCTGTCACTGTGATTAGAGGAGTTGAGGAGATCAGAGGGAAGAAAGCAGGACCAGCACCGCTGACCTTTACCCTCCTTCTCTCTCTCTCTCTCTCTCTCTCTCCTGTCTGTGCCAAGCTCGCTCTCTCCTCACCGAGTGTTTTCCTCTCTCTCTCTTTTCCTCCACCACCACATTTTTTGTGTCTGCAGCTCACTGACTCACTCAGGCAGGTGGTGGTAGAAGTAGTTGTAGAAGTGCATCCACCAGTTTCCATGCGATATCCTCACCTTGTAATATTCTGTGTTATTATATAGACTTTTCAATATATCCTTTAAAAGAAATAGGACAGCAGATATTTCCTTTATGAGCTGGTGGAGACCAAAAACAGAGCTAAAAGGAGCGATTACTACGTCCTCCAAGGAGGTTATGTTATCATGGTGTCTGTTTGTTTGTTTGCATCAAAATATGTATTTTTAGGGGGTGATTTTTTTATTTAGCTACTGTATGTTTAGAGCTAAACAGATAAGTGTAGGATTGTGAAGGTAAATAGGCTAATGTTTGCTAAAATGTTCTCCGTATCTGAGAAATGTGTTTACAGCAACAACAACAACAAAAACTGAATTATTACAGATTTGAAGTTGTTGAAAGCTGATCTTTAATGCATCATATGAGTCAAATATTGATGTGAATATTTGTCAGACGCCTCCATGTGACTCGAGTCTTTCCCAGACTCACCACTCAGCTGACGATCACTTACAGGGGTCCCAGAGGGTCCTCGACCTCCATTATTTTGGATATTAACGCTCACAGACGGTGGTCTTATGAACTAATACACTCCCTCACCTCCTCACCTAAACCTCTCCTCTGAATCCCCATCACCCCCCCCCCCAGTCAACACCCTTTTTGTCCCTCATGTCCCCATCTCCTTTATGTCTCTCCACCCCGCCAGCACCCTTTCATCCACTAATCATATTGAAATGCCAGCCATGACCTTTGAGTTTGGCCCCCAAAGAGACCCCCGGACCACAGACTCATAGGAGACGTTTGCTCCCATGTTCACATGGAGGTGATAATTAACTATTACACAAAGTTTAGAGTCACACACACACAGAAACAGACAGATATACAGAGGAGAAGTAGAAAAACGCTCCGTCCTGACCTTGTTGTCCATCACCTCCCACCTAGAGACCCAACAAGTGAATAGGTGCCATGTGGTGTTTTGAAGTTTTAAGAGCCTCACATATATGAGCTCACGCCACTCAAATGTCAGCTTATAAAAGCTCTGTCTGCTTTATAAACTCTATAAAGCGCTGCGTGATGTGTGTTAGATATCTCAGGAATGCACCTAAACGTTAATCTGGAGTTCACTTGGAGTTTATGAGCCACAAATGTTGTGTGATGATGATGCTGAGTTTGTTTGCTGAACACAAGACGGGTTAGAATAGATGCAAAAATCCTTTTCCTGAAGATGAAACCTGTGTGATGGCATTTTATAGGAAAAAATATGATGAAAATATGAAAAAGATTAAAATCACAATCTGGTTTCTTGACAAAAAATAAACAAAAAATTTCTCATAAATTTGGGATTTTAATCTCATAAAATTCCTGAGCTTTTTCTCACAAATTCATGCCTTTAATATTAGATTCCTCCCTTGGCTCCTTAATTTTTGTTTTTACCTAAGCCTCTCACTCCTGGTTGCCCTGCCTGAGAAAACAATGTCCCAAAGGTCAAGTAACATTAAGAAAAGATTTATTTAAAAGATCAGTTAATTCATTTTTGGTTCGGGTTTCATACACTTCTTGTAATAAAACATTAAAAATGCTCATCAGATCAGGGAGCCTTCGAGAAAATCTTGTCAGATTTGGTCTAATTTGTGTCTAATTGTCTAAATAAGTGTGACCACAATTCTCCAACGTGAACGGGGAGAAACGCCAGAATGTCTGATATCGACTGCATATATGTGAAAATGTCGTTCGTAACCTCTGCCTCGTTTTTGTTTCTGCAGGGTACCAGCTTTGACGAGCCGTGTGCAGGCCTGGACTGTAGCAGAGGATGCAAGTGCAACCCGGAGAAAGGCAGCAGGGTGAGTCGCGTCTCTTCTGCATGAACTTGCAGGACGGACTTTCATGGCAATGGCTTCATACTGGGCTGCAAACCTGCCCAGTGTGTGCTGGTTATTGACTGGTGAATAGAACCATGTCATCTGCAAAGAGCAAAACACCCACCTCCCAAACCGGTCACTCTCTGAACCTGAAACATAATCCTGCTGAAACAAATGTTCCCAGTGACCCAGTTCTCCCCTAAAACTGCAATATTTACCTCTGAGATGTAATGGAGTAGAAGTATAGAGTCGTATTACAAGCCTTCTACCTGTCAGCTGTTTGCGATACAGTACTGACTAATAGGCAGCTCCGTTTTTTGATTTATGAATTAAAGTGACAGTTAAGAGGAAAGTTTTCTGAGTGTTTTATATGTCAGTATATACCTGCTGCCTTCATAAACATTCCTCGACATTAACTAGAACCCATAAATGCTTCAGCATCATCAGGTCGGAGCCGTTAAGGCTGTAAAGCCACAGAAAGAGCTTCAGACCGGCGATGATGTCTGTATAATAATTTTACCGCCACACACATCTTCTATATTTCTCCCTCGGGGTTCGAACCGTGTTCTACTTTTTAATAAAATGATGACACAAAAAAATCCTGCGTTTGTGTAAAAGCCACCTTCAGGGGAGACCTGTGTGTTCACCTCTGGCTCAAAGCAGACTGACTGCAGCTCGGTCTCTTTCAGCCTGCATCCAAACAACAATTACCGTCTGACTCAGAAGCCTACACTTACTGCCTGCCCTGCTATACGCCGGTCTAGCTAAATAACACGGTGACGACGGCCACATTACACCCATGTACCTGTAGGTAAATGATATAGCTCAGGTAATATCCCTACCTCTGTAACCCTCGACCTAAATGACACAGCTGTGGCTAAGATTACCTTCTTTACCTGTTATTGCTGGAGACGTTTAAGCGGAAAGGTGCTTATTTGTCTCTTTTCAGTTTTACTTTTGTGCTCAGAGGTCAGTGAGGGGAGGTGTGTTCATGGTCGTAGATGTAAACAGCTGAGAGGTGGTTTAGGTTTGTGCACGGCGGGGATGCTAGACCTGATCCTGGAGAGAATAACCCTTTTCACTGCTAGAGAAAGCTACATTTTTTTTTTTATCATGCACCTGCAGTAAAAAATCTCTTAGGTCATTTTACAAAAAGAAAAAGGAAGTTTATGGTTGATTGGTGGTGTGGAGGAGCAGTGAAAATTCATTATTCAGCTTAGAAGTGAGTCAGAGCTGGTTTGTTTTCAAGTAATTTCAATCATTTTTTGCTAAGCATTATATTAATTATTGATTACTCGTTAAGCCTGAGAAATGCCAGTTAATAATAACATTTTCAATTTACAATGGTCTACAACAAAGAAGAGCAGATCTCAGAAGGTTTTAAAATACTAATTTCTTCACAGAATGATTGTTTGAGTGTGATTTACAGGAGATGTTATTCATTTAAAAACTAAACGTGGTACAGCTATGACAGCCTGTTGTGCTGCAGGAGACCTTTTATTTTATTTTATTTTATTTCATGTGGAATTTGGAGTTTCATTTAGCATTACCTGTAGCTAACACTGTTCCTGCTGCTAGCTGCAGAAGCTAAAACACTAATTGTCATTTTAGCAAATTTTTTTTTTTAATAATTTTTTTTCATTTTTAACAGGTTAATCTATCCATCCATTTTTCTGCAACTTATCAGGTTCCAGCTTGATTATACCTTTAATAATTATTAGCCCCTTTTATACGGCCCGTTTGAGGCGGGACTGTCGCTCCTTTATTTCACCTCACGGTTCTGTATGAACGTTACAAAGGTGTAGTGGGACGTCATTGGAGGGAGGAACACCACCTCTAAAATAACTAGAATGTCTTTAAAATGAAAGAATCTGACATCATCATTTGCAGAAATCACCCTGTGAAGCTACGAGACGAGTCGACAGAGCTGCCAAAAAATGCTGAAAACCAATGGCTTAACAATGAAACGCTGAAATTTAACACTTTTACATCTGATATTAAGAATATAAACATATTCAGATGAATCCAAACATTTTTCTGTTCATATCAAATTGAGTGAAAGTTCAGCCGTCTTGCATCTGCTGCATTGTTCCTGTAAAATCTGCTGTAACATGTCATTTGCTGTCACATTCAGACCCCATATTATGGCATCACTGCAACTCCTGACATCAAATATCAGAGGCATTAATTTATGGAGCGAAATGTTCCTCCTTTAATTCTCCTCCAGATCGTTTTGTTTGCTTTGGACCAGAATCAGTAACACGTCTCAGTTTCTCCTGTCTTCAGGAGAAGTCGATCATTACGTGGGCATAATTTATGTTTCATGCCTGCCAGCTGGAAACTCTTTTTAAGAAAATTATGACAACACAAGTACAGAGATGATTTGGACACAGCTGAGGCCCCTGCAGAATGGAAGTGACAGTTTAAATGCTGCCATGAAGGGTTGGGTTAGGGTTAGGGTTATGGTGATGCTCTGTTGATCCCTGAGGGGGAACTTTTTCTTTCTGCCACAGCTTGTCAAAGAACAGGATCAAATCATGCTCCAGAACAAATGATCAGGTTTATCAGAAGTTCATCTCTTCCAACTTATCAATCATGAGAAATGATATCCACAGAATAGAGAACGTCGATACAAAAACGATCCCTGTTTCTGTTCAGGTGTTTTTATTCCAGATGTAAAAACTCTTACTAATCCTCTTTTATAGTGAGTCAATATTTAGTGAGTTAGTTTGTAGAACAAACAATAAAACCTATGAGTTTTCCAGTGTAAATGGGAGAATTATAAACATAAATAAACATCTAATGTATTCATTAGTCAAATAATAAAATACGAGACAATTCTGCATGTTTACAGCTTTTACTTTAATATGTTTTGTTGATATTATTATTATTATTATTATTATTATTATTATTATTTACTTTTTCTTGTAATCAAGTCATTTTTAGACCATGATGTTTCAACCACCAGTGTGATTTATTCATGTCCATTATTTCTCTGCTTATCACTATGTATTAGTATAACACCTGAACAGGGGCAAAAAGTAGTGTGTGTTTACATCCCGACCAATCAGAGCTGGAGCAGCAGAGTCATGTGACCCTTTGAAAGGAAAGAGTTCCAACAAAACCCCTAGTGTACGATTTCCACATTGTTTCCAGGCTTTCTGCTAAGCTAAGCTAACCAGCTGCTGATTGATTGATATTTTCTCTACAAATTTGTCTTTTTTTTTTTTTTAACCTATATCCAGATTTATTGTCTCATATATTTACCAATGACTCTTGAGGCCAAAGCTCCTTCTGGAACATGTGATTAAAGAGGAGGAGGGCAGGACCGACGTGTCAAGACTTAGAATTATGATCTGAAATTTATCCTCCAGCCAATAAATGTAGTGTAAAAAAAAAAAAAAAGCCCCTTAAGGTGATAATGGGAGGAGCAAACGCACCTCTTGTCAACTATATGTGCATAAAGCTGATAAAGATGCTTTTAATCACTGTATAGTAGAGATAGAAAGATAAATCAGATGCTAAAGCCTGGATAAAACCCTGCTCCCCTGGGTGATGCAAGCCCCCCCCAGACCCCAACAAAGACACAATCCAGACGGTGTGTGTTTCAGTTGGTTTTCATTATTAACAGCCAAAGGGCTTCAGTTGTTAAAAAGTCTCACATGTTTTCACTTTCTTGACTTTAATATCTGTGTCATACTGGATCCATTAGGCCCAATAACATCCGCTCCACCGGGTAAACCCCGGGGGTCAAAGGTCAGTGTTAGGGATGACAGGAGGGTCTGTGTGTGATCAGGCTGTGGGGGGGGGGGGTCAACATACTGGAGCTTTTCAAGTAGCAAAGGAAGGATGTGCCAAATTTAATTTGACCAGATCTGTGTCAATCGGAAACAGAGAGGCAGAGAGAGGACTTCCTCATCAGGGTGGGCTCAGCCAATCAGAACGCATCTCAGGGAATGGGAAATAACTGCACTACATTTACATGACAGTTTTATCTTTATGTGGTTTTAATTTAATTGCCATTAGCTGAGGGGACATCTTTTTTCTGAGCAACAAGCCAAAGAAATTGACTTAATAACACTATAAAATGAGACAAAATCAGCAAATTCTCACCTTTGAGAAGCTGAAATGAGGAAATGAGACTAAATGAACTGTTCTTGATCATCTAATCAGCCTCTATAATAACAGTGGAAACGGTGTGATAGCTGAAAGCAGGGAGACACTCCCAGACAACAAAGGGGGAGGCAGGAATAAAGGATGAATAGAGAGGAAAAGAGACGGCAGCAGCAGCAGCCGCCCCCCCCTTTTAAAACACCATGGGGGTAAAGTGATAGTGGATGTGTGTCCCAGTGGGACGGGAAGATAAGAAAACAGAGGATGAAACCCCTCGGCGGGGCCTCGTGATGAAAGACTGCGTCTCTCTATACCTGAATTCCTTTACTTTAATCCTGGAGCAGGTAGAAAAGAGAGAGAGGGAGACAGAGAGAGGGGTGGGGGGGTGGGGGTGGCAGAGTGCCTTTATGTCAAAGAGAGAGAGAGAATGAGCAAAGTTATCACTCCTGAAGCAAGAAAAGGAAAGAAGAAGAAAATAATCTTCAACCTGGAAAACCAGGTTATTAGAAAGAGAAAAAAAAGAGACAGATTTCTGTTTATTTTCACAAAGGAACAAGTGAGAAAATAGGATAGAAGATATCTACTGATATCTACTGATATCCACTGATATTCAAATATGCAGTAAATGCAGATATTAAGAAGTGCATCATCTGCAAAAATGACAAACTGTGTTTATCTTTCACCAAGTGTATAAGCATCAAAATTATATTCTATATTATTATTATAAACACTTACCTGATGCCTAAACGGTGGCAAAACCCAATCTCCAATAAGATGTGTACATCTGCTAGAGGAAACGTATCGTCTATTGGGTTTTACAAAGCTGGAATTACAAGCTTTGCTGCTCCAACACTGCAGAATATTCTCTAAAAAAAAACAAATCAGGCTTCTGCAAGATGATCTGGAACCCCTGCAGACAAACCAGGAGAGAAGAAGAACCCTTCACATCCTTTGTTTTGTGCAGCGGTAGAACTTTTGATTGGGCTTAAAAAAGTGCCGTGCAGATACTGCGTTTTGCCTTTGTACAGCAGAATACTCACCAGAGGGAATGGAGAGAAGATGGAGGAGTGTGGAGACAGAAAAGAATGAATTTTTTAAAAATGAAGCATAAGCCCTCTTAGATTCCCAACGAGGCAGATGGAACGTGATAAAACGGCCTCTGGTTGCCCGACATGCTTGAAAGGCATGCAGGAACCCTGGTGCCCTTGGGTTTTTTTTCACCCCTGGTCCTCAGAGAGCCTGAATCCGCCACTGGTTAGAGGAGCTATGAGAAAAAGCCTGTTAGATTTAACCATGGATCAGTTTTTAGCTGTTTGAAATTTAACAAAATCAGCAAAATCATGAAATAGCCCGTTAACCACAGAAGAAGATAGAAAGAAACACACACACAGACACACACAGACACACAAAACAGGCTCAGATTGCACATAGATAATCAGTGTTGGCAGCAGCTCGACCCTAAGACAAGCATGAATGATGGCTGATCTCTCTCTTCTTCTCTTTTCTTTATCATGCAGTCTATCTCCAGCCACCCTCTCTCTCTCTCTCTTTACCCTAGACCTCATCTTAACACACACACACACACACACACACACAGACACACACACAGACACACACATAGATGTATAAAATGGTGGTAGAGCAGGAATCTGGCTCCCCTTTGTGCAAAATGTCTCCACCAACAAAACCCAAATCTGTCTTTCAGTCGGTGCTGAAATGATGGAAGGATGCACTTCAGCTCAGAACACACACCTGACCTTCACGTCCCTCTCATCCTCTCAGTCTAGGAGAGGTCAAAGGTCACGGCCAACACAAAGGCCAGGGTGAAAGCAGAAGGTCAGGGATAGACCCAGAGAGTATGTGTGTGTCTCTTCATCCTTTATTCCATCCCTCCTTTCTCTTTACTCTCCTCCCTGTGGCTTCAAATACTAAATATTTATTTCTTATGACATATAAAGGTGAAATTTTAAAAAAAGCACAGAAGAAGAAAATGTGAGAAAAAGCTCAAATGTAAAGCTGCCTTTTGCTGCATCGTCTCAGTTTCTGCACATTACTGCCCTCACATGGCTCCTTTAGGAACTGCTGTCCGGTTAATACAGGCTGTCGCTCACTCAGATAAATGCAAAATAAAAACATACTGATGCTGCATTAATGTGTAAAACAAATATCAGCTGTTTCTGCGTGGTGGTTTAGTGTATTTTCAGTGAGGTAAATTTGGTCATGAGGTAAATTTTACAGGAAAAATAGGAAATTATAGAAATGATTCTTAATTACAGTCAATTGAAGAGATGAGAAAAATGAGAAAAAAACGGAATAAAAGTAATGATAAACATCAGAAAGAGGCTGTCATTGAAATCCTCTCTGCATGGAATGAGTTCCCTTCTGGGTGATCTAATGTCTCACACGCCACACACACTTATACTGTACAAAGCACAGGAATGCACACAACTGCTTATTATGACTTTATAGGCTCTCGTGATTTGATGCCGTGATGACGGCGCAGTTATTTATGGCATTTCCACGAAACACACACACACAAACACAGTGGAGACAAATCCACACTATCATTTATGGCATTTTCCCCCTGCTCTGCTCATCACTGAACCCCAGTGACAAGCTGTTAAACATGCAGATGCTCAGCACCTTTTAACAGGCCAAGCATTCTTCAGGATGAGCAATTATGTGTGTTTTATGTAAAGATAAACACAACTGAAGGTATTCTGGAGGAGCTGATGACCCGCGAATGAGACTCAACAACCAGTTATCTTCCTCCAGAATCGCTCAGCACAACTTTAAAAAAGTGAATATAGTGAGATGTCACTTATGCTTTTGATGCAGACCCTCATTATGCAGCTGGAGGGGCTTCGTCTGCAGGTTGGGTGGGCGTCAGATTATATCAGGAGGGAGTACAGCTTCCTGTGAGGGAGAAAGAAAAAAAGAAGAAAAAAAACCCTGCTGTATCTGTGGACTCACACACACACACACACACACACACACATCAGTAGAGCATCGGAGTCTAAATCCTGACCTAACTAAAACACAGCTGGATGGAGCTCGGGTTCTGTTGCCATGCCGACCACATCTCGTCCCTCATTTTAAACAAAAGAGGAGAATCTTGGAGGAAAAAGCAGGAGGTTCGCTCTCAGATATTTAACCTCCCCGATGAACGGCGTCAAACATGTCGTCTTCCTGTTTGGTCTTCACATTCTTCTCTGGCTCTGCATGTCAACAAGCCTGAGTTTTGTAAACCAGACTTGGACCCAGAAGGGATCAGCTGATATAGCGACACTGATGTCTGTAGATGATGCTGATCAGCAGCCCGGATTCTGATCTGATAGCCACAGCTTTTATTTCTTATCATTCAAAGCAGAAAATGAAAATTTTATCTTTTTTATTTTTTATTCCTTCCTCTTTGGCCATGAAAATGAAAACAAACCTTGTATTTCAATTTTCTTTTTTTTCTATTTTAAAACAGATAATAAAATAACCATTTTTATTTTTTCATATCCACTTCTGAAACAAAAATTGAAAGAAGACACACAGACCCTCAGCTGTATCTCATAACTCATCTCACTCCATATGGGATGCTTCTCCTATCTTAATGGTCCCTCTCTAAAAAAAACACATCTGAAGCTCAAACAGGAGATGGTATCTTAAATATGGGTAGTAATCTGATATCTGGTTCGCTCAACAAAGCAGCATTTTTTTATCCTTCATCTGACTTCTTCTACTAAAAGCAGCGATGCTGCAGCAGGAAACAGTTCCGTATTCATCACCAGGCACATTTTACAAAACTCCTAATAGATTGTAGTCGTTGATTTTTCAGCCACCTTTTCCTGCATTGCTCAACAGAAGCATCGGTTCGCTGGTTTTTAAAGGTCTGAAAGGTGTCATTACATCTGCTGTTTGTCGTCTCCTCTCCTCAGGCTCATTTTTTTCCTGCAGCCCCAATGACACCATTTAGTTCAAGTGCAGTAAAAATGATATTTATGGCTTTGAGCAGCTTTTTGTGGGAAATGTTGGGTTGTTTTTTTTCCAGGTTTTTACTCGTTAAGGTTTGTAAATGTTTCACATTCAAATGACAAAAAGACAAGAAAACCAAAACATATTTTTGCCCTTTGAGTTTCCTCCTCCTGTTGTAAGCTCACTTCCTGTCCCACAGCTGAGAAAGCACTGCAGCCTTATGACATCATCACCGTGGGACAGCGGGGCCCGCTGGACGCTAATGGGGGGTTTTTATTGGAGGGGAAAGCACCTGGATGAACGAGAGGACAGGCTGTTTGTTTAATGGTGGCCATCAGAACAAACAGATGAGTCAGAGGTAGAAGAGGGTGGGAATCAGAAACCTTTTATTAATGAACACATTTTCTTTATTTCTCACCTCCACTGTTCTCCTGCAATCATCTGTCGAACCTTCAGACATTAGCTGTTAATGCTTTATTGTTTATACTTTATACTTTATTCTTTATACTTTATACTTTATTCTTATACTTTATTCTTTATAATTTATTCTTTATACTTTATTCTTTATACTTTATTCTTTATAATTTATTCTTTATACTTTATTCTTTATAATTTATTCTTTATACTTTATTCTTTATACTTTATTCTTTATACTTTATACTTTATTCTTATACTTTATTCTTTACTCTTTATAGTCTATACTTTATTCTTTATACTTTATTCTTTACTCTTTATACTCTATACTTTATTCTTTACTCTTTATACTCTATACTTTATTCTTTACTCTTTATACTCTATACTTTATTCTTTATACTTTATTCTTTATAATTTATTCGTTATACTTTATTCTTTATACTTTATTCTTTATAATTTATTCTTTATACTTTATTCTTTATACTTTATGCTTTATTCTTATACTTTTTTCTTTATACTTTATTCTTTATACTTTATACTTTATTCTTTATACTTTATTCTTTATACTTTATTCTTTATACTTTATTCTTTATACTTTATTCTTTATACTTTATACTTTATTCTTTATACTCTATACTTTATTCTTTATACTTTATACTTTATTCTTTATACTTTATTCTTTATACTTTATGCTTTATTCTTATACTTTTTTCTTTATACTTTATTCTTTATACTTTATTCTTATACTTTATTCTTTATACTTTATTCTTTATACTTTATTCTTTATACTTTATTCTTATACTTTATTCTTTATACTTTATTCTTTATACTTTATTCTTTATACTTTATTCTTATACTTTATTCTTATACTTTATTCTTTATACTCTATACTTTATTCTTTATACTTTATTCTTATACTTTATTCTTTATACTTTATTCTTTATACTTTATAATTTATTCTTTATTCTTTATACTTTATTCTTTATACTTTATGCTTTATTCTTATACTTTTTTCTTTATACTTTATTCTTTATACTTTATTCTTATACTTTATTCTTTATACTTTATTCTTTATACTTTATTCTTTATACTTTATTCTTATACTTTATTCTTATACTTTATTCTTTATACTCTATACTTTATTCTTTATACTTTATTCTTTATACTTTATAATTTATTCTTTATCATTTATTCTTTATACTTTATTCTTTTTACTTTATTCTTAATTCTTTATACTTTATTCTTTTTACTTTATTCTTAATTCTTTATACTTTATTCTTTATACCTTAGGTTCCCCTTTAGCTGCCACCAAGGTAGCAACTATTCTTCTCGCGGTCCACACACAACAAAATACACAAAATAAAACATGCAACAGCTACAAAAGTCAAAACAAAAACATCTTAATTACATGTAAAGAAAGAAAAACAAACAAGCAAACATCACAGCACCCCTCATTCTTTCATCATAAATAACGTGAGCATCAGAACAGCTGAAGACAGAAGTCCTGATCTTTATTTAGGTTTAGAGATCAGCATCAGAAGAAGCCATTTTTCTATCCATGTGACTTTTATTGACAGCATGAGCCAAAATGACTAAATTAAACAGGTGGGGTCACGTCTTCAGCACCAGCTACTTCCTGTTTAATGTGATTTCTGTGAAAGTATGTGATGTATTCTGTCTTGAAAGGCCTCCCATGCGTTCCTGTCTCTTCGCCCATCCTGAGCGGGACCAACATGTCTGAGATAAACGAAGGTGTTTGGGTTCGTGGTCTGAACGCTGGAGGGGATAAGCAGGGCGAAAACAGCCCAAACATTCCCATCTAGAGAGGATGTTGCTCTTTCTCCTGCCTGTCTGTGTTGATGTTGGGGTGGGGGGGGGGGCTACAGACTCTCTGGTTTAGTGTTTTCACTTGTTTCATCTCTGACGGCATCAAGTCTTGTTCTCTGAGCGCCTTTTTGTAGCGTCGCTTTTGCCTTTTTTGTGGAGGGCCTTTGAGGATTTGCCGAGTCATGTGTGTGTTTCCACTGTAATTGGGTTATCACACTGCCCCACTGATTAAACTTGCACCCAAAGACCTAACATTTGCCACCCCACCCCTGCATGTTGCTCCCATCAGAGTCGCCCAGTGAGCATGCGGTGTGACAGCTAAAATCTTCACCCTAGCGCGCTCGTTGCTCAAAACAATGTGTCCCGATAAACCCTCCGAGGGCCTGAGGGTGTGTGTCCGTGTTTGCATTCACAGACGACACACACACACACACACACACACACACACACACACACACACACACACTGGTTTCACATGCATGGCGTCTAGAATGTGTCTGTCCAAGCACTCTCCTCTATCAGGAAGTGAGGTAGGCGCGGCGGGAGCTGTAAGTCCAGAGAGCTTAGCATCCCAGAATAGGCCCCTTTGTGCCCTTTGTGCTGAAGGGGATTTGAGCCTACAAACTGACCAGTCTGCTGGAAGGTGATGAGGATTGGAAGGTCTGGAGACTCGACAGGCAGGCGTGCAAACAGACATGGATGCCAACTGGCAAGGGTGTCGGGAATCAGGGAGACGCTGGCAGAGGAAGAGTTTGATGGCTGATAGAATTTGTCTCCATGCATATAAAAAGCAAACTACATTCTTCTACATGTGAGCCTCATGGAATAATAGATCCCAGCCTTAATCTCCTGTAACCTTAAGAAAGAAGGATTAAACATCCAACCCCCCCCCCCCCCAGCGATGGAAGCTCTGCTGAAAGTTTCTTAGTCTGCAAAACTTTTAAGGAGCTTCAAAGTTAAAGAAATGCTGCAGCCGTCATTTACAGCCTTTTTTAAATGGAAATCTTCCCTCTAGCCTCTAAGCTAAAAGTGTTAGCGTCTTCTGAGGAGGCTGCACGAGCTCCAGTGTGTGCACACGCACCGCTGGATGAGATCCTCGAGAACCCGCGACCTCTGCATACCTCAGCACTCGCAGAAAAAAAACTTAAGTGTGGTGTTTGATCCGACAGAGGCGCTCGTTCCTTGTTCTGGTCATTTCAGACGAGGTTTTCACATTTAGCTTAAAGGTTACGGTTCAGGTTTCAGCTTAAAACAAGGGTCAGTTTGGGTTCTCTGGAGACTTTATGGGTGAACTGCTCCTATAGAGATTAGTGCTGATTATTTTGTATTGATTTCTTTATTGGGATATGCAGTATATAAATGAAAACAATCGTCAAATTAGATGTGGATCCAATTTTATATATCAAAAATAATACCTGTGAAATATCCAAGAAAAAAAAAAAGAAAAATTAGACAAAAGAAAAACATAATAATTCTACTTATAATAATAAAATAAGTGAAAAAAAATAAATACGTGAAATAAATTTTATGTACAAGTAGAATAAATGCTTTGACGTTTTTGTCGGATTTCACTTGAATATTTGCAAACATATTTTTATATCAAGTGTTTTGAAAACCATTTTAATTAATTCAACATTTTATTCTCAGTGTTTTAAACCCTGCTCTGGAGGCTCTGACTTGTAAATCAGTCATAATATCTATACCTGGCATACAGACAGAGGTCAATGAAGGCTGTTGACCTGTGTGTACATCGCCACCTAGTGGACATTTTCAAAAACAGCCTCATGGTCCAGTAAAACCTTCCATGCTCTTTTTCTTTTTTCTTTTTTCTTGTCTTTATTGGTTCCCCCCCCCCCTTCCCCCCTCTCATCCCTTCTCTTTTATCTCCACTCCGCTCTCTGATCTTCTCTGCACTTCCATGCCATGTTTGGGAAAAACCAGAGGTGGTTTAAACCTTCAGGACATAACCTAACGTCCACCTTCAAACGCTCAAAGATTAGAATTTAGTGGTCCCTGTATGTCCCTGTATGTCCATGCATCAACAGGAAACTATGATTAGGGTCTGAAAAACAGTAGCAGCAGGATTATTTAGTCCATGCTGGAAGAGAGCAAACTGTTGTTTCACCTTAACTCACACCTCACCTTTTACATAACATCAACACTAAGCACCCAAAGGAGACTCTGAGGGTGACTCCCGTGACCTGAAATGATGATGCTAGAAAGACGTCGGAGGCTTTAGACGACATGAAGCCACAACCATCCAAAGTATGTCCTGCTGCTGCATAAACACAAGATAACACCTGAGCAGGTTGCAGCAAATCAAAAGGATCAAACCGGAGCTGATGGGGTTTGAAAAGAAAGAGTGAAGGAGAAGGAGAGAAAGTGGGACCCCTGCATATTTTCCACAGGTGGAACCAGGTGTGACCGAGCCAAACAGCTCCGCCAGGCTGCCTTTACCCCGGCACAGCCCTGTCATTACGGCCCGCCCCCCCGAGGCCATGGGGGTGGGGGTGGGGTGGGCTGGAGGCAGAGCCGAAGCCTCGAGGAGATGCGCAGTAGTGTGGTCAAGGCTCATCCAGGATCATTGTCACTTTAAAAGCCAAGTGTAAAAAGAACAGGACAATCCTTACAGATTTTCAGCTGTCTCTAATCTCAAACATGCACATGCTAAAAAAAAAAAGAAAAAAATGAATGACCAGTTAATTTCTTACTTGCCATACAGAACAAAACATAAAGCTCTCTTTCTACCCTTTCTTTCCTCTATGGTCCGGATGCTCTGAACAGTCCGTCTGGTGCTCCGACAGCCCAACACGAATGTTAAACATCGTCTTTAGCCGACGTTTCCTACCTTCCCCGCCACGTTCCCTCATTTTAAAGGACTTACTGCACTAGCTGAGTGGGTTTGTGTCTGCAGGCAGAACACTTATAGATGAATAGGACCAGGTGTGGAGCAGAAAAGTACCTTCCTTTTTGCATTGTGTGTGCATGGAACTAATAATAGAGGGGTGTGTGAACCTTTACCTCGAGTGTAATGAAGGGTGTGCAACCTCTCTGTGTGTGTGTGCTGTATAGTTTGCACACTCTTTTGTGAAGTTTGCATTATTTTAAGGGCAAAGTTAAGGCTGTGGCTCAGGAGGTAGAGCTGGTCGTTCACGGAACCAAAGGTCGGTGGTATCTAAAAAAAAAAAAAATTTTTTTAAAAGGGTAGATATTAAGGTTAGGATGTTGTAAGAATTTTGCACGCACGCATGCATGCCAGCATTTACACGCAAATCTATAAACGTGTCCATAAACGCCTCATAAATGTTAAACGTACATCTGCAGCTACTGGTTTACTTCCCCAGTTAACATGATTATGTGACATCTGCATTTTTTATATGAGTTAAATTCTAATAAAAGTCCTGAATCAGGCTGTTCATTCTCACCGACTCACAATAAACCAGATTTCAGGAGTTCAACGGACTCCAAAAATCAAATCCTCTGACTTTCCTTTGACCCGGTTGTAGACATCTGTCTTTCTCTCCTCCCTCTCCTCCCTCCATCTGTATCCTCTCTCCCTACCCTGTCATACTGTTTAACATATAAACTAATGGTAGGTTGTCAGCAGTTGAAGCTGTCGTGTGAATGTGTGTCTTCCTCTGCTGATGTTGTTTCTGCTGCCATCGTGTGGCTGAAATCAGTAGTGCATCCTCCCACCAGCCCCGCAGACACAAGCAGGGCAAGTTAGAAGCTTTAGTTATTTTTTTTCATGTCTAAATGCACCAAAAGGTGTGTCCTGTAAAGCATCATTAGAAAGACTGCCTCATCTTTCTGTATAAATTCACATTTTTTCCTCCAGACCGCCGTCTGAGTCCGCATGCCGCTGCACGCCCACATAAAGCAGCTCACCATCCTGATCCAAGAGGCACGTTCATGTGTTAACATCCATCTTTGGAAAAAACAACAACAACAACAACAACAAAAAACAGCTGGGTTTTTCCGCCTTGACTTGTTCTCCTCTCGTGTAAAACACACCCGTCCATCACAAAGACAAACTGGCTTCCAGAGGAATCCGTTTCCTCGAGAGCTTCCTCAGCAGGCCGATAGAGGAGGGCGATGATCTTAATGAAGAGAGAAAGAAGGGCGTGGAAATCAAGTCAGACGTCACATAAAGAAGATAATTAGGAATATAGGTGTCCAGACCTACAAATACTGTTTATTTTTTATTTTTTTATTCACTCATTTATTTATTTGGATCTCCCTAAAGCAGAGGTAGTCTTCCTGGGGTCCACAATTAACACCATACATGCATACGTTCAAAATAGACAACATATACTAAACAATTATAAATAAAACCAGATATACGTTATATGACAATATAACATTACAGTCATCACAGATGAAAAGTATAAGACATGTAGAAAAGAATAACATCAATATTTTATGAGTTAAAACTTACAATCATAACTCTACAGATTTTTCAAGCAAAAAACTACAAATCCCATGAGCATGGCATCGTACTAGTCTGATTTCCAAGGTGTTTCCTTATTTTTTTAATTATATTTATTTATTTATTTTATGTATAAAAAAAAATTTTCACGTCTACTGAGAGGTGGGAATTTTATGCATTTCAATTTTTTAATTTTATTTTGAAAATTGATTTTTTTTTTCCTCAGGAATGCGACCAACAGGGACAACTTACTGATTCCATATCAAGTCTTAAAACTAAAGTTAATATTTTTACAATATAAAATGACTGTTTCATGCTTGTATTTTATGTTGACTAACTTGACTTTTATTTTCTTATAATACTTCATTATGTACAGGATTGCTAATTACTAGTAAACACATAGGCTACTTTCTGCTGCTCGTGGGCTTTCATGGTTGTTTTATTGATATTACTTCATTTAGAGACTTGATTCAATCTGAAATGACATCACGTTGTTTTAATTTGAAAATCCAGCTGCTATTTCTCCTTCCTTCCTGCCTTGATCGCGTGTCTCTCGCCTCCTCTCTTCAGGGCCGTCCAGGGGCTCTCGGTGAAGTTGGTCAGAGTGGAGCAGAGGGGCAGCGTGGGGGCATGGGCCCCTCGGGGCCTAAAGGAGAGAAAGGTCACCTTGGACTGAAAGGGCCGTCTGGTCCCAAAGGAGACAAGGTGGGTCTTAAAGATCCTAATGGATGCTTGGATACATCAGATATATTCATTATTGAACACCCTTCAATCCAAACTTTATTGATTGATCGGTGACATATTTTTACCACCAGATAATTATAGATTAACTATGCATTGTTTATTGACACAGGGGCCGATGGGAGTACCGGGGTTCCAGGGAAATGATGGAGTCCCTGTAAGTACACCAGAAACACAAATACACACAACGTGTATCTTTTTGTATTTTAAGACAATAAACATTATAATAAATGTTATCACCCTCCTCTCTGCAGGGCCACCCCGGTCTAGACGGTGGCAGAGGACCACCTGGACTGGACGGCTGTAACGGGACCAGAGGAGAACCCGGGGTGCCCGGCTACGGCACAGGTGTACCCGGATATCCTGGACATGCTGTAAGGACGAACTTTAATCCATTCTTGTATTAGTTTGGAGGTTTGAATCCCGTTCTTTAGAGGGTAGAGAGGTCCTGATGTGTCTTTTCCTTCAACAGGGACCCATCGGGCCAAAAGGTCAGAAAGGAGATCCGCGATACATCTTCGAAGGTGGTTTCACGGTAAGGTGTCACACACATATATGATGGATTTAGTGCTTTTTATGGAGCCTTTATCCTCCGACGGTGTTGGTTCTTTGTCTGTTTGCAGGTTTACAGGTAGGGTACGGCCCACAGAACAATCCTTTAGATTTTGGTGGTGATCCGGATCATCATCTGGATTCTTTACCTTTATGGAACAGGTGCAGTTACAAGACTTTTGCTTCTAAGTTCTTGGATCATGCCTCTAAGGATTGGACAAAACTTAATCAATGACATCCCTATAAGATCCAGCTCACATTAGAGTCGGATCTGGATCCAAGGAGTAGATTCCAGATTCTAGGGGCAGGTTTTCAACTCCTGGACCGTGAAACGTCCTTTCTCTTGGCTTGAAAAACATCACGGCCCCAACACACAGGGAAAACCTCTGGCAAAGCAACTCCTGTCCTGTGATGGTAAAGATTCCTTCAGAGATAATCTGGATCCACCAAAATCTAATGGATTGTCCCTCGGGCCACACCGTACCTCTCCAGAGAATCCTGTTAACAGACAGATAAAAACATGATAATAATCTGTACCACGATTTTCAGATGATTAAATATTAAGAATTGTTTTATTTTTTTATTATTTAATGTTATTTTTCCATCATTATTTTATGGAAACTGTCATAACTCCTTGTACCGACACTATTTGGCCAGCAGGTGGTGCTGCAGTGAATTCAATGGCTTTAACTTTTCTTATTATTGTCTGTTCAAAGCAGATTAAGCAAGTTTCATTTTCTCAATGTGTCTTTTTTTTTAATGTATCGTTAATTAGTGTGTTTTTTCTTCTTTCTTTATTTTTAGAGTTTACCAGGTTTACCAGGAACCGACGGTCAACCTGTAAGATTCTCACTTTTTTTTTCTGCTGAAGATACAACAACACTGTGATACATTAACTTTAATACAACATGACACAGTTGAACACAGTAACATGTACTGCCAATGCAAAATATATTAGAGTCGTCACGCATTTTACACTCAGCTGTGTAAAATAATAATATACCTTTTTTTTTTTTTTCTTTGCAGGGTATCAGTGGTCCTGATGGTCCACCTGGTTCTTCTGGTCCCAGAGGCCCTGAAGGATTCCCTGTATGTAAACCAGTTTATCTGTTTCTCCTCCTCAGACTGCAGTTTGCTGTATAAGTGATGATGTGGCAGCTGATGCTCTAAAAACATACATACATCGAATTTATTTTTTCTTAATTTTCTATATCTATTATCTATTATCTATTATCTATTATCTATTCTATTCTATTCTATTAATGTTTAACACCCTGAGAAAATAAAGGCTTGTAAAAGTTATTTCTTATTTTGTTTCCGACTCATCTGTGAAATTCATTCTGATTTTGTCGTCCGTGTTTAGGGCCGTCCTGGTCCTCCCGGTCCCCCGGGGCAAATGGTAAGTATAGTAACATTATAGTATAGTAACATTATAGTATAGTAACATTATAGTATAGTAACATTATAGTATAGTATAGTAACATTATAGTATAGTAACATTATAGTATAGTAACATTATAGTATAGTATAGTAACATTATAGTATAGTAACATTATAGTATAGTAACATTATAGTATAGTAACATTATAGTATAGTAACATTATAGTATAGTAACATTATAGTATAGTATAGTAACATTATAGTATAGTAACATTATAGTATAGTATAGTAACATTATAGTATAGTAACATTATAGTATAATAACATTATAGTATAGTAACATTATAGTATAGTAACATTATAGTATAGTAACATTATAGTATAGTAACATTATAGTATAGTAACATTATAGTATAGTAACGGAGTAAATTAATGTACAGTACCAGTCAATAGTTTGGACACAGTTTCCCATCCACTTGAATGGGAAACTGTGTCCAAATTTTTGACTGGTAGTGTATTTCAGTCTATTAGAAGACAATAAACTGTTTTTTCTGAAGTTTCCGGATCTCTTGTTCCTCTAAGAACATTTTTGTTACCTCTTGTTGTTTTCAGGGGAGCCACAGCGACGGGCATCAAGGAGAGAGAGGAGATAAGGTACGCTTAGTCTCCTGAAGAGCTCATGTAGATACATTTGTCTGTCGATGCTGACATGAGAATTCTAGTGTGGCTCATCTCTTCTTCTTCTTCTTCTCCTCTCTCCTCCCATCATGACCTCCTTCCTCTTTCTGTTTCCACTCCTCCCTCCCACGAATCCTCTCGTTTGGCTAACGCTGTGTTGTGTTGTGTTTCGGACTCCAGGGCGACGTCGGTCTCCCCGGACCGAGTGGAACTCCTGGCGATGGGTCACTAAGAAGCGAACAAACTCTCACCATCTACAAAGGAGACAAGGTAACAGAGCAGGTGACGGCTAGAAGCAGACAACGGAAGGTTTAGATAATGTGGAAGATAATATAATTAGGACCAATTACGACTTGTTGCTGAGGAAACCATGTTTGTTGTTGCTCCACGCTGCAGAACGATGATGTTCTCATGTTCAACTCTCCTCTCTCTCAAAGGGGGAACCTGGACCTAAAGGAGTCAGAGGATTCCATGGCATTTCTGGCCGACCTGTAAGGGTTTCATTTCTTCCCAGCGGTTTCCATTTGTTCCGTGGCAACATCACACCAAATATGCAAAATTATTCTCCTTGAGAGAATCGGAAAAGGTGAAATTCTGGCTCCATTTTGTTTTTTTACTTATTTCCAGGGACCTTTTGGCTATCCTGGTGAATTCGGAGAGAAGGGCATTCCTGGATACCCTGGGGCAAGAGTAAGAGCTGACAACTGACTGTGTTGTCATAATTTAATACAGTAAAGAAGAAACAGGAAGTAGAGATGACGATGTGTGCATCCTGGAGATGATCTTAGAAGCTCTGCCGTTGTTCTTCTTTCATGGTTTAATTGTTTCCTGCCTTCTTCTTGCCTTTTCCTTTTCCTCTTCCTCTGTGGTGGATGTTGTCTCTGATCCCACCAAACAGGGTGCTCCTGGTTTTAACGGGCCTCCTGGAGCTCCAGGACAACAGGTAGACTTTTTAAGCAATTGTTTTACTATAAGCATTCAGCTTATATGATATGGTTGTACTTTGATGATATGCATCAAGGATTGTGTTAGTATTGATATTTCATTCCTAATTTATATTGTTTTCTGACACAGGGTTTCAGAGGTAACCCAGGTTTCCCCGGCCAACCCGGATACATCGGACCCAAGGTAAAATGAGAGTGTGTGTGAGGAGCTTAGCATACAGTAAGAGCATCTTCATTATTTTAATTACTTACTGCATGTGGTAATTAAAATAAACCTTCATAGTATAGTAATTTTGGGTTCATAGAAATACTGTATTGTTTATTATAACATTTTTCCTTTTTTTGCACTCAAAACCTGTTCGCCATTAACTACTAATACTACTACTTAAAAAAAAAAAACTACTGTTAAAGTGTCAAATTGATAAAGGCTGTATTTCCCTTGTTTCACCAGAAGATGGCGCCAAATAAATACATGTTAATAAGCTGGTTTAACTTTAGTAAGGAGAAGAAAATGTCACTGCAGTGCTAACCTTTTTTTTTTTTTTAACATTCAGAATTAAAAGTATTTTATTTTCTTGAAAAAAAATCAAGGCTATTTTTTTCACTGCTCTGCTAACTATGTAATTCCTCTTATCTAGAACAATGGTGTTAAATGCTAATGGTGTGTTTAATGTTTGTTTTAGTTTTAAAAATATTTGAAGTTGTTGAGGTAAAGGCTTTTTCCCGTCCCGCCAAGAGTTATAACAGCGTTAGCTAAATGAGAAGATCCATAACGCTAAATATGAAGCTATCGTTAGCTTAGCTTGGTTTTGAGTACTGTGTTTCCAATTTAATTCAAACCACAAGTAACGAGTAAAGCCTAAATAGTTTCACACCTTTTACTTTCTTATGTAATATTTTACCCCGTGTCTTAACAGGGAGACCAGGGAGACCCGGGACCACCAGGACCTCCAACTTACATTAATGGTCAGGGTACTACTGTTCAAGGTAAGGCCAACACACAAAAACCAAACCAGTAATTTAATGGATGAATCACAGGCTGACTGGGTTTACTGTGTCAAAAAGTTCATTTGTTGACTGTCTCTTTTCTGATTGGCTGCAGGACCACCAGGTGATTCAGGTCTCAATGGCCTGCCTGGTGCCCCCGGTGACCAGGGAGCTCCAGGGCTCTCAGGACCACCAGGCCAACCAGGAATTAGTGGCGCTGGTACAGGTAATACACACAGACACACAATGCACAATAGAGACTTTGTGTGTATATATATGGAAATGTTAAATCAGCCTCATCATCTTCTCTGTCCTTCTGACACGTATGCAGGTCGTGTCGGATCGCCTGGTTTTCCCGGGACCCCAGGCCCAAAGGGAGAGAGAGGTAATGCAGGCATACCAGGCTTTGGCTCTGAAGGAAGCCCCGGCTACCCTGGACTTCCTGGACCTCCTGGCCCTCCTGGACCTCAGGGCCCTTCTAGTACGTTCACACAGTATCTAGAACAAAAACTCCTCCCATCCCTCACAGGTGTTTCATGGTGACGGCTGACGAGGCTGATTTGAGAGATGAGATAAAATGTCATTATAGCTGATCAATAATAATGTGTTTAAAGCCTTATTGTGTGTTTGCCTGTTAGTTGCATCTGACGAAGCACTTTGAGTTGGATTCCTTGTACGGAAGGAGCTAAAATTATTTTTAAAAATTTTGAGAATAAAATGCAAAAATTCCAAACTTCTAGATGCACCATCTTCATCATCTTAACATAAGAACCGTTTGAATGAAAGAATTCGCAAGTAGAAAATGGATTTTGTATTTTTTTTTTACCAGACATAAAAGTCGCTAAAAGTACAAGAAACCTTAAAACGTCATTCCAACATTCATCATTTAACTGTCCTCCAAGGCTTTGTCCAAGGCCCCTGCACCATCCATCCTGAGTGGTCCTTCATTCCCAAAGGCAGGTATCCTAAAGGAGGCCATATTGCCATGAGCGCCATGAGCAATATTCAGCCCACCAGAACCAAAATTCAAAAGCAACAAACGCAACTTTCAGCAGGCAGAATCTAATTGCCCAAATGCTTCAGACTTGGATGGGACGGTCTCCCTACTCCAAGCTGCTTTTCTCCTCTTTGGCCACAAAGGTGTCGCCTGCTGTGAACAAGATTCAATGATTTTACATGGGACATAATAATGCATGGCAGCAGCGGATCGTTTTTTTTGTTGTTTTATTCTGTTGGCTCAGATGCATCAAAATGAAGGGAAAAAAACAGAGACATGACCTGAATGAAAATAATAGCAATAACACTGATATCAATCTTAGATTGAATTTATTTATCTGTAGTTTTGGTGGAAACATAATCACATAATCAGATGGAGAAAAAAAAAATCTGTGCATCTGCACTTGTGTTATGAGTCGATAGTAAGTTGACCTTTGACCCTGGATTCTCCACACCCTTCATATCCAGACAGAAGCTCCACCCACAGATGATGCTTTTTACATTTTCACTGGACACTGAAATAAAGATGTCCTGTTAGCTGCTTCCTCTGTCTGTGTCGGTGTCAAACAGCTGCTGCATGCTGCTTGTAGCTCTCAGCCATTATAGTCGATGTAAAATCCCTGAATCAGTTTATTTCAATGGTTTATGATTTAATACAAAACCAACAGGTTAAGAATAAGCATCTGTCATCTTTGCAACAGCAGCTAAACTCTTTCATGTTACTCACCAAAACAGACTAATCCTGATTTTATACACTGTGACACCGAGCTGCACTGTGCTGACTGGGAGTTTAAAACCTCACACATACTGTGTCCGTTGTTTTTTTACATGTGACATCAGTCGGTGCAATCCAGCTTCATGTTCAGCCTGTGTGAAATCTTAACCAATCACATGCTCGTATGTTGTTTTTTGGCTCATTTGTGGATATTGTGGCATTTTAACGTCTTATGTGATCTAACTTTATATTTGTGTTTGTTTGTTTGTTTGTTTGTTTGTTTGTTTGTTTGTTTGTTTGTTTGTTTGTTTCCAGGTTCCAGCGTTGGAACCCCCTCTAGCATAACTGGACAGCCTGGGGCACCTGGATCCAGAGGAGAGCCGGGTATAACGGGATACAAAGGCTTCAGAGGTACACACACAGACACACACACACACACACACACACACACACACACACACACACACACACACACACACACACACACACAGACACACACACACAGACACACACACACACACACACAGACACACACACACAGACACACACACACACACACACAGACACACACACACAGACACACAGACACACACACACACACACACACAGACACACACACACACACACACAGACACACACACACACACACACACACACAGACAAACACAGACAAACACAGACACACACAGACACACACACACACACACACACACAGACACACACACACACAGACACACACACACAGACACACACACACACACACACAGACACACACACACAGACACACAGACACACACACACACACACACACACACAGACACACACAAACACACACACAGACACACACACACACACACACACACACAGACAAACACAGACAAACACAGACAAACACAGACACACACAGACACACACACAGACACACACACACACACACACACACACACACAGACAAACACAGACAAACACAGACACACACACAGACACACACACACACACACACAGACAAACACAGACAAACACAGACACACACACAGACACACACACACACACACACAGACAAACACAGACAAACACAGACACACACACACACACACACACACACACACACACACAGACACACACACAGACACACACACACAGACACACACACACACAGACACACACACAGACACACACACACAGACACACACACACAGACACACACACACAGACACACACACACAGACACACACACACACACAGACACACACACAGACACACACACACAGACACACACACACAGACACACACACACACAGACACACACACAGACACACACACACAGACACACACACACAGACACACACACACACACACACACACACACACAGACACACACACAGACACACACACACAGACACACACACACAGACACACACACACAGACACACACACACACACACACAGACACACACACAGACACACACACACAGACACACACACACACACAGACACACACACAGACACACACACACAGACACACACACACAGACACACACACACACACACACACACACACACAGACAAACACAGACAAACACAGACAAAGCACAACTGACAAAATCCAACAAAATGACTCCAAAAACAAACATTTATTTTTCAACATCTTTCAAATGTCTGTAGATGTTTATTTATTTATCATTTATGAGTATATTTACTTATTATTTTAAAGTTTTTACAAACGGGACAATAAGTGATCAAAACGTTATATTTCCATAACACACACAACTACATTTTTTTATACATTTTTATTTTAAAAAATTGCCTCGGTTGTCTCACAAAAGTTGTGTTGAATGATTTTAGTTCAAGTGTTTTTGTCGTGCGGTTCCGTACGTACATTTTGAACATCCTGCATTTCTTTTAACATTTCATCCCTTCTTCTTCTTCTTCTTCTTCTTCTTCTTCTTCTCCTCTTTCATTCATCCATCTTCCTTTGCTCTCTCTCTATCTTTGTTTCCTCCAACCTGCAGGCGACCCTGGAGACTGTGACTGTGTCGGAAGAGGGTCCTCGAGTCTGCCTGGCTTACCTGGACCCCCTGGAAGCAACGGCAGCCCCGGCTACCCCGGACGAAAGGGTGAGCCCGGCGACACCGGCTTGCCGGGCTTCAACGGCGTCCCAGGACCTCGTGTAAGTAGAGTTTTGATTCTACTTTTCATTTGTTTAAACTGACTGATTATTTATGGTTTATTTCTATCCTGAAGGGTCGTGCTGGTGAGACGGGTCTGTTTGGCCGTAAGGGAGAGAAGGGGGCATCTTACTACCCCAACATAGGTTTGAGGGTCAAAGGAGAGCTTGGAGGTCCTGGACACCGAGGACCTACGGGTGAAACAGGAAAACCCGGCAGAGACGGACTGCCTGGCTTCCCCGGAGCCCCTGGAGCCCCAGTGAGTGTTCACAGACACACAACATTCACGGAAGAAGGTGAAAAGGAAGGATTTTAAAACAACCTTTTTTTCCTCTACAGGGCGATGCTGGCTTTGGCACATATGGAGAGAAAGGTTTCCCAGGATTCCCAGGGTCAAAGGGTCGACCCGGCGGCCCCGGCGAGCCCGGCATCGGCTACGTCGGAACGCCCGGCTTCCGTGGAGAGCCTGGAGAGCCTGGTAGACCTGGACTACCAGGAGCACCAGGTTTGCCCGGACCGAGAGGTAAGTGAGGCCGGGGAAGGAACGACGGACGCAGTAAAATGGACAGGAAGTGTGTGTGTGTGTGTGTTTGTGTGTGTGTGTGTGTGTGTGTGTGTGTGTGTGTGTGTGTGTGTGTGTGTGTGTGTGTGTGTGTGTGTGTGTGTGTGTGTCACGCTGTATTCTCCCCCACAGAGTGAAACCCCCCCGATCATACATCCATCCCATCCTCGCGTTCGGTTCATTTTCACAGCAGCTTCCTGCTCTTCATCCCTCGGCTGCAGCAGCAAACTGTTAACTACACGATTAATGGTCTCCATTAATGAGCTTTTACACACCTCCTCTGCAGCCAATAATAATCTACAAACTGCTTCGTTCGTCGACTGATTGATGCACAGTGATGATCTCGATGCTAACAGCTGCTGTGCTCGTTTAGTCTCAGGGGAGTTTTTCTACTTTTTAAAGGATACTGCTGGTGTTTTCTTTCCTTAAAGGAAGTCATTTCATTCTTGTTCAGAGCAAAAAGGCAACAATAACCCACTTAGTTGGGGGGGGGAATAATTTCATTTCATTGCATTGCATTCATTTCATTCCAAATGAATGGTAGGGGAAACTCTGGTCTCCTAGCAACAACTTGTCTTGGTTGAATGCAAAAGCAAAGATACATAGAAAGTGGGATGTTTTCAATTTCAATAAGATTCTTTGTCTTTAAAATGAATAAATGAATAAAAATACAAATGAAAAAATAAAAAATAAAGAATAAAAATAAAATGAAATGATCATCATAGATGAAATCATAATAAACTGTAATATAGCACATTAGCAGGCTATAGCTAATTGACACCAGTGGCCTCCTTCAGACCACCAGTGGCCCGTTCTTCTTCTCTGAGACTAAATGACACAGAGTCCTCCTCAGCGGCAGCAGCTGGCCTCTCATCTCCAGTATGAATGTTTGCTCTCATACGTGACGCTAATGCTGAACAACTGAATTAATACAAAGGTTATTGTCGCTCACATGAGAACCTGAGAAGGTTCTTTTTCTGTTCTCGCTTCTCATCGAGTGAAATAACCTGTTTTTACAGCACTTTTACACTGAAGCAAGCATTTTAATATGCTTTGGCCTGAACTGGTTGAGCCCTGAATTAATTGAATGGAACTGATTGCTGATTTGCTGATATCTGTTTGATAAGAAAAAATATATATAATTGCTAAATTGGCGCATGCAAATGACTCTCACTGGCTTTGTATTCTGCCTCTCTCTCTCTCCCTCTCTCTCTCTCTCTCTCTCTCTCTCTCCCTCTCTCTCTCTCTCTCTCTCTCTCTTTCACCATCCATCCATCCATCCATCCATCCATCCATCTCTCTAACCTTCCTTGTGCATGTGTATCTGTCCAGGTGAAAACAGCTGTGGAGGGGTTAATGGCACCGCAGAGGGAACGGGTGGGTAACTGACTTTTTCATCCACCAGCCAGAGTAACGAGTCTGGGAGAGAAGTTGTAGCTTCACTTTTCAAGCAGCCCAGCGACTGGTGGATTCAGGAAGTGTCCCTCTAAGCAAAGCAGACCACCTTCTGAACGAGTAGAGCAGGAAATAGGTTTACACACATGTTCCCGCGTCAGAGACACCGTCATAGTCTGGTGATCGAGAAGGAAGGACTGGTAACAGTTCAGGTGCTGTTAGTAATTCTGGGAAATGTAGTGTTTACATTCACTGTCAATCATTTGTTCATGACGTAGCCGATGGAAGCCTCTCGCCCCCCCACCCACCCCTGCGCCTCAGGGATTCCACTCTGGCAGTCAGTCGATGATTGGCAGTTGAGTTTCAGGGTTTTCCCACTTCCTCAGAGACACATCACCTTTTTTTTTAAACGTCCAATCGCTGGACGGCTTCGGCCGGCCACACTGTCTCCTCTTCCTCCAATCAAAGCTGCTGAAGCCTGGCGCATGTTTTTCCAGCCCTGCCTCTGCTAAGTGCTTTTAACCAGTGAGGGATGGGGGGGGGGGGGCGATAAGAGAACTGATACCCAAACACAGAATGGAGTTTTCTAGTTCTTTAGTGAGGTCATCATCCTCTTCATATTTTTAATCTGCCTCTTCACTGTGATGGATTTGCTACTAACGACATGCAGCCTACAAACACAGTTATTCTCATGATTCAGCTCCAGATGTTTTATCAGTCGTGGGATGAATGGAGGCGACAGACAATCAACGTGGTGGGAGACCGTTCACAAGAATTTACAGGCTGATTATGTGGAAATACATTAATTATAATATTATTACTAGACATATGCTTGACATTTAGTGTTGTTTTGTTAGCTTTCATTAGCCTAGAAGAGCTTAGATGTAGCTTTACTCTGTTCTTTTTTTTATTCACTGTGAATCAGACCTGGATCAAATACGAGTTTTGAGACAGTAATAAACATGATCAATATCTGTGATGAAAGGGCAATTCAAGTAAATCAGACATTAAACCCTCCACCAAGGCAGCTCAGTGTCTCATCATGTGATCCTGGACCATGAAAACCTGCGCCTAGAATCTGGATCACATTGGTATCATTGTTATTATTAGTTAGATAGTTATTCTAGAAAAACTACATTTCCCTGATGGTGGTTTTCTTCAGGATCTAGATCAGGAACTGTTGACGATAAATTTGACACCAAACTGAATCGGAACAGTTTCAGCTACAATCTGATCTCAGGTCAATCTGGATCATTATTATTATTTATTGTCTCACAGTAGTGAATTTTCCATGAGCCCCGTAAATGTAAAACATTCTGGATCTTTGCTTGATCTCATGATGATGTCATCGCGTCTTTTTTGTCCAATCATTGCAGACGTTATCCATGAAGTCAGAACCATATCTTGTAAAGATGGTAAAGAATCAATTTTTTTTTAAACGTCTGGATCCAGATGATGATCCGGATCACCTCCAGAATCTAATGGATTGTTTTTTGGGCCGTTCTCTACCTCTACAGAACATTTCATCAGAATCAGTCCATGACTTTTTTAAATCCTTCCAGCAATGGCAGCAAAAAACGTGACTTCCTTGGTGGAGGTACAGTGATATTTAAATAAAGTGTGTGATTTTATTTGAACCAGGTCTGATTGTACTTTGTAAGAGAAAGACTATATAGAAGGAATTAGAAGCCAGTGTTTCTGTTGTATGTCTCTCTGTATGTCTGTTAAAGTAAAGTATGACTGCTAACTTGTGTGTGACTGCTACCAGGCCAAGTGCTACCTTGTTCCATTCCTGGTGAAATCGGAGAACCCGGTGTCCCTGGTGTACCCGGACCACCAGGTACTGTGTTTTTTTAATTAATGCTGTTGTTTCATCTTGTGTTAAAAGATACATCATTGTGATTTAAAAGATTTTTGGAGCAGATTATTTTCTTAAAATTATTATTCTTATGCTAATTTAGTCACAATGCAACATTTCTCCGTTGTTACATCAACAGCTGTTTTATGTTTGGGAGGTGGGGTTTATTCCACTGGAAACATATTATAGCAGCATAATGACAAGGAAAGGTTGGATGTAAAAGTATTTCTACATTTGATTTTCTATAGATTTATTCTTTCTTCATCTTTTCAGGCTATACAGTTATATTTGTTATATAAAAAAAAAGAACACAACATAAAACAAACCACTTATTGTTCACCAAAGGATTTTTAGACCAACAAGTACAAAAGATTTCATGAACTAGATCCACTTTTCAAACAATTACTGATATGCCTGTTGACGCCTATTAGGTCCTAAAGGTCAGCCGGGTTACCCAGGAGGCCCCAGTCGTCCAGGGTTAGACGGAGCCAAAGGAGAGAGAGGAGACCCCGGGTTTGGAGGCCAGCCCGGACCACAAGGTAAACCAGCATGGTGACCTGTTTCTGTGGGGAGGAGAACGTTTCAAGGCTGTGTCTTCGGTTCATCACTGAACCGATCCATGCTGGCCTTCCTTAATCACCTCTGCCTTTTCCTCCATCCAGGTTTCCCTGGACCCAGAGGGGACCCTGGAATTCCAGGCGTCCCAGGACAAAGTGTGGATGGAGCCAGGGGGAAGGATGGTACTCCAGGGCGGCCTGGAGCCAAGGGCCAGCCTGGAGAGGTACTAGGAGCCACGCCTGGAGCTCCAGGACAAAACGGTTTACCTGGATTTCCTGGCGACAAGGGTCAGCCCGGGACACCGGGAGGACCCGGATTGCCTGGTGGGTAACAGAAACAAGACAGTTCAAAGACACCGACATCTTTCTAAATGATCATACAACAGTATCAACACCTTTAAAAAAAACATTACAAGAAAAACTGAGCATTATAAATTCATGAAAGGAGGATTTATCTTGTTTTTATGTCAGACTGAAGTAGTTTTCAGTAGATCTATGTCATAACTGTGTGTTAACAGCAGCAGAAGGGATAGAATAGAAGCAGCTGTAATGGAGGTGAACATCTTCTTCCAGGTGGTGATGGACGCTTCGGTGTTCCTGGACTGAAAGGAGAGCGAGGAGTCGACGGTCTTCCCGGTATTCCCGGTGCTCCTGGGCTTCCAGGGGAGCCAACCGGTGGTATTCCCGGTCCGCGTGGAGCTCCTGGCAACCAAGGACTGGGCGGATCCCCAGGTGAGGGAGAAAATGTCCATGTTTGGCCACACGGCGAACCAGACCTCTGTTGTTACAGGTTCCATTCTGTATATTTAGGAGACACTTAAATGTTTTTTTGTAGCTCATTTATAGTAAAAGAAGAAGAATTATTTTGGGTTTTTTTATCCCGTCACTCTTGCTTCCTCCACCGTGTCTCTCTCACTCCTTCATTTACGAATCAGACGCCACAGTTTAGTTGTTGTTGTTTTATTTAAACTCTGCATCACCCAAAAGAATGTCTTCTTCTCCTGTTTTCTCTTTCTCTTTGTTCTCCTCCCTCCTTTCGTGCCTCCTTCCTTCACACCATCACCATTATCTCCCTCCATCCTCTCATCCTTCCATCCTTTTCTTGGTGTTGGGTCATGCGCTGTAGGCTGCCAAGGTGAGACACTCTCTCCCCATCCATCCATCCATCCATCCATCCCTCGCTTCCATCCCTCCGTCCTCCTCCAACTCCTGCATTAAACCAGAAGCTTTAACTTCAGTTTTCCTCAAAGTGTCTGTCTGCTCTCCTCTTCTCCTCTTTACAGCAACAAAATGTCCATCTCAGTCAGTCTTTTATTGGGGCGTCACCTTCATCTCTAACTAATAAAGTAAATCTGCTCATGTTTTTACATGAAAATACAACAAAATATGTCCGTTTATTCTTTTCTAGAGTCAAGTGAATCATCAAATTTTACATCAAATTGTGAGCTAAAATAGCTTCCATAAGATAATCAATCATAGTAATTATTTATGATGCGTTTGTGATCAGAGACCATTGTAGGAGTTGGTTCTTTAAGGTTGTCTTCGATCATCATCTTCCTCAGCAGGTGATGATGTCACTCAAAACTAAAATAAGTTCATCGGTGGTCAGACGCTGGGCTCAGATGGACATTTTAGCTGTAATAAATTCAAATGTCCGCTGATAAGTGGTTTTTATTTTCGCAGCTAGCGCTAACCCTCGTAGCTCAGCTAAAGAGTAATCGGTGCTGGACGCCTTTTATTGCACTGATTACAATAATGGCGTGTGACGGCTAAAGTAGATGATGATTTTCTAGACTTAAAAAGGATTTTTCAGCTCATCCCTACGTTTTGATGGACAAGTTAGATAAACGTGACTGAGCTGCAGGGATGAGCTGAAAGCAGGTTCTCTTTTTAAGAATATTAACAGTAGCAGGTAGTTTGCTGTCCTCGAGGTCGAACCTCGCTAACACACTCTGGAATTGCACTTGAGAGATATATTAATATAATTAATTATTGAATATAATATAGCAGATGTTTTAACATTTTTAATTCCTGTCTATCATCACCGTCTAAGTGCAATTGCAGCTATAACAAGGCAATAAAACAATGTAATGCAACACGTGTGTTTACATTGTTGTCTACTTTTTTTTTGTCAAATTGTGTGTGTGTTTGTGTTGATGTGTGTAATCAGAATATAAATGTAAAATAAATTGATTTTATGTGTTAAGGTAAGTTAATTCATTACAAGGAAGGTAAGTTTATTTTTGCTGGTTTTGAGAGCTTATTTATTTATATGCTGTGCATCTGAGGAAGTGTTTATATATATATTTTTTTTTTAATTATATTTTTCTATTGATGCTTTTTTTTTATCCACATTTTACGAACTCTCCGTCTTTCTGTCCCGTCATCCTCCCTCCACCACCAGGTTACCCTGGTCGCAAGGGAGAAATAGGAGACCCAGGTTTCCCAGGGCCTGCAGGAATGAAGGGAACCCCAGGGTCACCCGGCACCCCTGGATCACCTGGTCCAAGGGGACCCCCTGGGCCTGCAGGACCAGGAACTAGAGAGGGAATCCCAGGAGTTCCAGGAAGGAAGGGTAAGTATGGAACTATCTTCACATCTTATTTCTAACATCTCCTCACAAAGATGGCAGCATTTTGATTCTCTGCGTCTGTCCACAGGTGAGAGGGGTTTCGTAGGAGTGATGGGTTTCCCTGGACTACCAGGTCGTCCTGGAAATCCAGGATTTCCTGGAGGGAAAGGAGCAGCTGGAGGGCCAGGAAGAAACGGAGTCCCCGGTGGTCCTGGATACCCAGGACAGAAGGGTAGAGTGTCATAGCAATCACAGCACGTCATGGTCTGTCCAGAGCTACTGCTAACAGCTAACACATGAGTCACACCAACATCCATGTGGTTTTACCTCTGCAGGTGAGCGAGGCTACCCAGGTCTCCCCGGCCTGCCCTCTCCTCCTCTTCGATCAGAGTTGGTGGAGAAAGGAGAACCAGGAACCCCTGGAATCAGTGGCCTTCCTGGTTTCCCCGGACCCAGAGGTAACAATATTTCCTGATTATTGTGTTATCTTCTACTAAATTTAACCACCAATAACTTTTTTATCCTGGCAAATGTTAAATATGAATCTGCACAAGATCCAATGGTTCTATTATAGATCACTATGAACCATTGATCATCGAACTATCGCGATCTTTTAGCCTAGTAACAGTAATTTAAAAATAAATCAGTTTATTTGCGTGTCGGTTACTAATCTGTCATTTTCTGATGAGCTGACTCTGTCTCTGGTTTCAGGGGACAAGGGTTTTCCAGGTCTGCCCGGTCGCCAGGGTCTGCCGGGACTTCCTGGTTTCGCTGAGCAGAGTAAAGGACAGCCAGGACAGCCTGGGTTTCCCGGGCGCCCGGGAGCTCCAGGCTTCCCTGGACCGAAGGGAGAAGCTGGAATCAACGGATTCCCTGGCACGTCTGGACCAAGGGTAAGACAACACACACACACACACACAGACTTACACACAGAAATTCACTGCTAGTTCAGCCTGTGAGATTCAAGTCCTGATGGTTTCTCTCAGGGTGACGACGGCACTCCTGGTTTACCTGGTAACCCTGGAGAATTTGGTCAGCCTGGTGGCAAAGGTGAGAGTAAACACAAGGCCACACACCAAAAAACATCTTTCAGTCTGCCTCTTATTAAAAATGTAATACTTAAATCCATGTATTGAGTCACATGTTTGCTCCTCAGGTCAACCCGGAGAGACATATGGTTATCCTGGAGGCCCAGGAGCTAAAGGCCAGCCCGGAGATCCAGGCTTCCCAGGTAAGACTGACCGAGTTTCAAGTTTTCCTGTCTTTGCGATACAGAGGTGACGTTGAAAAGCAAGAGATGTGATCTCCAAATGATGTCATACCTACAGATTAATATTATTTGTCTCTCCTCAGGTGGCCGTGGCAACGACGGCGCCCCCGGTGAAAATGGCTACCCGGGAAGCCCTGGTTTCCCTGGAGCAAAGGGAGCTTCTGGTGAACCAGGACGTACTGGAATAATGGGTGAGAGAGAGACCTGTGACAAACACAGATTCACTGTCCCAGGAAGCCACAGTGAGATCAGAAACTCATTTGTCTCATCCTCTCTGCAGGCTCCCCCGGTTTCCCAGGGCCAAAAGGCCTGTCCAACTTACCAGGAAGAAGAGGACAGGATGGGTCTCCTGGTCTGCCTGGAAGTCCTGGAGGTCCTGGAGCCAAAGGTGAGAGAAATATAACAGTCTTTGTTTATGAGTTGACGTAACAACAGGGGAAAATACTCTTTTCTTATATATTCTTAAATACTTTTTTCACTTTTTTCTTTTCTTTTTTTTTTGCAGGTTTGCCCGGATCCCCTGGTTTGGATGGACTCAATGGCCTTGGTGGACCTAAAGGCCTCCCTGGAACCCCAGGCAAGGACTTTATTCCACACACCAGAGTCTGATACTGCAGTTGTTTTATGGATATTTCACATATAGCTGCGATTCTGAGGAGAGTTGATCCATTTCAAACAAAACACTTTGGTGCGTTTGTATCCAGGTGTGAGTGCAGTAGGTCGTCCAGGTGCCCCTGGTTTTCCAGGATTGAAGGGAGAGCGAGGCGTCTCCTCCCCAGGAGGTCCAGGCTTCCCCGGAGCAAAGGGAGAGAGAGGAGACTCAGGTGAGATGGAATTCATGTTGATCGAATGTAAATGAAGTGTTGGGATATGAAAATAATGCCTGCTGGTTGGTTTTTGTGTCAGGTGGTCCTGGACTCCCTGGGTTCCCTGGTCGGCCCGGACCCCCTGGACCGACTGTGGGGTCGGATGTCCCTGGACCTCTGGGAGACCCTGGCCTCCCTGGACTCGATGGAGAGTATGGTAAATACATTTCCTCTACACAATTCCCTCCTCTGCTTTTCATTTTCCCTTTCCTTTCCTTTGTTTTCCTTTACCCTATTTCCTTTCCTTCCCTCAATCTAATTTCCTTTCGTCAGCACCATTTCCTTTCCTGTTTCCTGTATTCTTTCCTGTCCATTTGTATTATGACTTCATCTCTCCTCTCCTCCCCTCCTTTCTCCTCCCTCTAACACTCTTCTTTCCTCTCCTCTCCTTTGCAGGTTTCCAAGGTCCTCCAGGTCCTCCCGGGCCACCTGGTCCAGGCACATCCCAGGGAGACAGAGGTGACGCTGGGCTTCCGGGCTTCCCCGGCTCCCCCGGTAGGAAAGGAGAACCAGGAGGCCCCGGAGGCCCAGGAGGCCCTGGCAGCTCCGGTTTCAAAGGTGAAGTTACTTTCCATACAGGCCTCTCACAAATTAATTAGTTATTAAATTAATTAATCCAAAATGAAAACATTTCTGTTTCTAGGATAAATAAAATAAAATAAATAAAATAAAATGAATAGGATAAATTAAATATTTTTGCTTTTCAGGAGCTCGAGGTGAGACTGGCTTCAGCGGAGGTCCTGGTCTTAAAGGTTTCCCCGGTGACCCTGGTTACTATGGAAACAAAGGAGCCAAGGGATCTCGAGGTAGGGGGACTTCGCTGTTTCCACATGTAGAATTTCATCAGTGGGTTGTGACTGTCGCTCTCAAACATTTATCCTTTCCTCTCCAGGGCCTCCTGGTCGTAAGGGGATCCCTGGAATCATGCTGCCTGTGCAACCACCAGAGTTCCAGAGATCCTTCGGAGACCTGGGCTTTTCCGGTGAAAACGGAGGCGCTGGTACCCCTGGAGAGCCTGGTCAGCCCGGAATGCCTGGACGTCAAGGTGAGTGTTGAAATTGTCCACTTTGCTCAACAGTCTGTTTCATGAGACTGAGCCAGGCTAGCTGATTCCCTCTGTTTCCAGTCGTTATGCCAAGCTAAGCTAACCAACTTCTGGCTTTAGCTTCATACGTCACAGACTGATACTATCTGTACCAATAATCCTCTCCTGCAGGTCCTAAAGGTCGTCCTGGTTCTGTGGGCAAACTCGGCAGGACTGGATCTTCTGGTCTACTCGGACCTATCGGTGACTCCGGACCCCCCGGTTTCCCTGGACCCACTGGAGAACAAGGTCAGTAGTTTCCTAATCTGTCATTGGTGAAGCCTGCTTACAATCATTTAAACTTTTATTGTACAGTAATAATAAATCTGTCCACATTACGTCTCCATCAGGTCTCCCTGGTAACGTCGGCCGTCCCGGCCCTCCCGGCAATGTGGGCCGCAGTTTCGGCATCGGCTACACGCTGGTGAAGCACAGCCAGGACTTCCAGGTCCCCATGTGTCCTCAGGGCATGGCCAAGCTGTGGGACGGGTACAGTCTGCTGTACGTGGAGGGACAGGAGAAGGCACACAACCAGGACCTCGGTATGTTGTTACAGTGGTATGAAGTGATTTTCAGCCAGATACTGTTAAAATAAAGATGCTGTCTGCACATCACAGTTATTTAAATCAATCAGGTTGTATTTTTGTCCAACACAAATGTTTATATATTGGCTAAATTGACACAGTTCTGTCATCATCAGCCATTATTCCTTCAGCATGAAGCTGTGAAATGAAAGTTGTTTAAATTAAATAACAAACCTGTAACAGATAAATGTATTACCCCACTCCCTTCTCTTTTTCCTCTCCAGGTCAGCCGGGCTCCTGCCTCCCCAGATTCAGCACCATCCCCTTCCTCTACTGCTCCCCCAACGAGGTCTGCTACTACGCCAGCCGCAACGACAAATCCTACTGGCTGTCAACGACTGCATCCATACCCATGATGCCCGTGAGCGAGTCACAGATACAGCCTTACATCAGCAGGTAGTGTACGCTGCTTTAGCTGTGATAGCCTGTGACACCATTTAATGTGATTATATTTAATGAGGGCTCCTTCCTCCAGGTGTTCCGTGTGCGAGGCTCCGTCTCAAGCCGTGGCGGTCCACAGTCAGGACATAACCATCCCCACCTGTCCTCCTGGCTGGAGGAGTCTCTGGATAGGATACTCCTTCCTCATGGTAAATTAAGTGTTTTCGGGGTGTGTGTACAGTGGTTTAGGGGCGCGCCCCATGCTGCAGTCCTCCCGCGTTGGCCGTGGGCTCGATTCCCACTCACGGCCCTTTGCCGCATGTCTACCGCCTCACTCTTTCTCTTTATTTACTGTCACAGATCTTCGGCTATCCTATCTAATAAAGGAAAAAATCTGCCCAAAAAATAACTAAAAAAATAAAAAATAAAAGAAAGTGTTTTCAGGAAGGTCAGCAGGTCAAACTAGGATTTTAAAATCTGTAAGAGTCAGACTAAAATATAAAAAAATGTTCACCAAACAGGAAGTGATGCGTTTTGCCTCCCTGCTGCAGTAAAAGCACAGTAAAGACTGAAGTGAATGTTTCCTCTGCAGCACACAGCGGCCGGCGCTGAGGGCGGCGGTCAGTCCCTGGTGTCTCCCGGCTCCTGCCTGGAGGATTTCCGCGCGACGCCGTTCATCGAGTGCAACGGGGCCAAAGGCACCTGCCACTACTTCGCCAACAAGTACAGCTTCTGGCTCACCACGGTGGACCCCAACCAGGAGTTCCTCTATTCACCAGCGCAGGAGACCCTCAAGGGAGGCCAGGAGCGCTCCAGAGTCAGCCGCTGCCAAGTCTGCAGCAAGATCTTGTAGTAGGAGGAGGTGAATGGAGGCGGGGGGGGGGGGGGGGGGGGGGGGTGATCTTTGTTATTACCTCAGAGCAAGAAAAAAAGAAAAAAAGAGGTGTTGACAAAAGGAAGATGATGTGATTTATAAAGAACTTGTGACTGACTGAAAACGAGCCCCTCTCCTGCTTCACTGGTGCTTTCAGAATCCAGTCGAACAGCTTCTAGAGTTTTTGATCCCTGTTAGGAATGAATGGCTTCTTAAAAAAAAAAGAGATGGAGGGAGGAAATGGAAAGAGAAGTGTGTGATCGCTCTTCTCTACATTATCACTGACAATGGTGCTATTGTTTATGTCCTTTGTGTCTATTTTGTGTCTGTCTTCAGTCGTTCTCGGCTGCCTCTGAGAGTGCCACCCCCTTCTGGATAGCACTGCACCGCTTACACACCGAGGCCGGACGTCTGCTTCAGATGAGTCAGTTCAGACGTAAGGTCAAACATTATGTTTAAAGATTGGCTGAATGTAAGTTTTTAATGTTCTTTTCTGAGCTGATTTAACTGAAGTCGATGATTCTGGTTCAAACACACATTTTTAGTGAAACAGCCGCCATAAAACTTTGCTTTTTTTTAAACTTACTGTCGTTCAGACCACTTTCTCTGCAGTTATGTTAAAGATTACATTAAAGCTGCCCCTCAAACAACAACATGATGAACAAAACACAATTAAGAGAAAATGATCAACAAATAAAAAACTCTGCTTTTGTAAAGAAAACCTGCAAAATGTGTAAATATTGGGGAAGGACAGAGAAAGCAACACAACACACAATCTGCACAGTCATTATTTTATTTTAAAATCAACCTTTTTAAGGCAGAAAAGAATCTGATCTTTCAATTTTCTTATGTGACGTCTCAATTTTAGGGTCTAACAGCATAGAAAATAACAACTATCATACCTTCAAAGTGAGAGTTTACAGAACACACAGTGGTTCCAGCGATAAAATGCCCGACAAAGGCAACTAAAAGTTCATTTTGATGGATTTTTATTCCTTTAAGCAAGTTGCAATTCTCTACAAGTTGATTTTAATCATGCAGAGACTTTATTTTAAACCAATGTCCCGCCTGGAATTTAGGAAAATGGTGCTACAATCTATGGTGCTACAATATCCGGACTTGAAAGACAACATTTAAAGTTGGTTTAAGACTAAATAGCACTTCTCTAAAACCACAACCCCTGCAACACTTACCTGTAGTAATTCATATATAGAGAAAAGTATTGCACTGATGTGAACTCTGACGGGTTAGAATGATAAACAAGTCAAATAAAGGGGCACATTTCCTCCACACCTCCACCTTCACCTGCTTTCTTTTTTATGTTTTGACCAAAATAGTGTGTAAAGCCCAACATTTGCAGCAGGAAACCACACACACACACACTCTGATACTTTAATTATTGCTGTACATAGTGCTTCCTGTGTTTCCCAGCGACGTATGTTAGAGGAAAAGTCTCTAATGCTGGTCGCTCTTTATTTTATTTTATATTTTTTTCAGTCTGTGTGTCTTTTCTCTGTCATTGGATAAGAGGGAGGAAGAAACTGCTTGTTTTGCATGTAAATTACACGTCTGGGTTAAGTGTACAGGCTGTTCTGCTCTTATAGATTATCCATGGTCAGTGAAAGCTATTGGGTGAACTGGTGTAACCACTATGACCACTGTCTCTTTGCTGGTAGCCCTGATTTCATTACTTTGTCACATTTTACTTTCCTCTTTATTGCCTGTCTTTGTTGTTTTGTAATCTAGATTGTAATTATTTTACTTAAGTCATGATACTTTCTCCGGGTTTTATTTACTGAGTTGGGAGGGAATGGGAAGAAAATGATGTGTACATTAAATATTATGAAAAAAAAGCCTTTAGGATCGTGTTTTTGTATGGAAAATATATTCAACCACTGATGATTTAACAGATGCAGCAACTGTTTTATTATCTGTTTGGTCTTTACCCCGCGTTCCAAACCAGTGATGATTTATGGAGCAACATATTGTAAGTGCCTGGAGTGACAGAAGAGAAATGCAGTTTTCCTCAAAGAGGATCCATAACAAGAAATGGTAATAAACATGTATGTTACTGTAATGTGTATTTCTGTGCTCACACACTTTGAAATAAAGTCTGTAAACTAACTGATCATTTCTGGTGCACAGTTTTTACTATTAATATTACTTAATTATTATTATTGTTATTATGTCAGTAAATATGTGACTGATATATTAATATATGTGACAAATTTTACTGTACGGTACAGAATTTTTAAAGGCTACTATGGCGACCCAATGACCCGCCCTACTCTGCCTATGATTGGCGTAGTCTAATATATCTAACCAATCATCAGTCCTTATGGTATGGTATTAGCCAATCAGGAGAAGAGTAGGGTGGATTACGCCTTCACCGTAGTGGGATTTTAAATTTAGCACACAGATAGCAATTAAAATGCGTTAATATATGTAGGCCTAATTGTTGTAAATGAATATATTTTCAACGATAATTTAAGCTGATATGGGTTTTTTAACGTAGAGTTTGTTAAATTGATAAAAACGTTATTTATGGTTAAGACACGTTCAGGACGCTAGATGGCGACAAAAGCCCCAACATTAATTAAACCGAATGAAACAGGAAGCGCAGCATCACAACATCAACACAGCATTGCTAGCATCCTTAGCTCGAAGAAAAGGAACGTTTATTTCTTTCTTCTGATTTGGGACATATTAACAGGTGAGTCATGCAACTGAAGCGTCTAAATTACGAGTTTATGTCATGTTTACGAATCTGCAGCTATTCAATCGCACAGCAACCTGTTTTAAGTACGTGTATAACGTTAGCATGCAGGATACCATTAGCTCCGCTAGCTTCTTTGCCAGCATCAGTATCATCTGCCAGCGTTTTATTCTGGTACAATATTTGAAGGTGTAGCATGTATTAAACAAAAAAGCTCGATCTAATGGATGAGTGATTATTATTTCACGTTGCTTTTACCATATTCACAATTATAAGCTAGTTAATACCACAGTTAGCCGTTTCAGCTACAGTTTGCTAAGCTACTTGAGCCATTTTCAACACAAGTACATAAAGTTAGCTTTAATAGCACCGCCTTAAAGCGATATACAGAAATTTTTGTGTTATATAGTTTCTGACTAAATGATATCTGATAGTGTTGCTTTAGTCGTTTACGTGTGTGGACGACAGATGATAGCGGCTATAGATATAGTATGTGTTATATGGTAGGGTCCATGTAAAATTGCTAATTCGAACGAGCCCAATGGGTTTGGGTTTAAGCCCAATTGCTCTATTAAGACAGTCATTTTGAAAGTATTTTGAAAAACTATATTTTTCATTAGTTCATAATTACACTATTTCATTAAAAGTATTTTCCAGCATGATGTAAAATTCCCCAGGAGGAAATTATAAGAATAAAATTCCTTTAGAGGAAAGTCAGAGTTCATCCTCAGAACAACAGACCTGGTTTTGTTGTGTTCTAACAAATGCATCATGGGCATGATGGAAAGTATGAACATGATGGTCAGGTGAATGTGGACACTTCTGTCATATCAAATCAGTTAATAAAATTACTATTATTGAGATTATTTGTGACAAATATCGTCTGTTTTTCCTTTTTTATATTGAATGCAGGTACGCTGGAATTTTCTGATACCCACTCGGACATGTCCTATGTCTTCATCAACGATTCCTCGCAGACCAACGTGCCTCTGCTGCAGGCCTGCATTGATGGGGACCTGCCTTTCGCCAAGAGGCTTCTTGAGACGGGATGCGACCCCAACATCCGTGACAACCGAGGCCGCACCGGCCTCCACCTAGCCGCCGCACGGGGGAATGTAGACATATGCCGCCTGCTGCACAAGTTCGGGGCCGACCTGTTGGCTACCGATTATCAAGGAAACACGGCGCTGCATCTGTGTGGGCATGTGGATACTATACAATTCCTGGTGTCCAATGGACTCAAGATTGATATCTGGTAAGAAACGTGATGTTTTCAGTTGATAAAGATGATTTTCATCAAAGTTAATGCTTTATAAAAACTTGATACCACATTGTTTTCTAATCAACTGTGGTATCTTTACACACTGTTTACACCACACTGCATTAATAGTAACCACAATGGTTCGACACCTCTGGTGCTGGCAAAGAGACGCGGCGTCAACAAAGACGCAATCCGTCTGCTGGAAGGACTGGAGGAGCAGGAAGTGAAAGGCTTCAACAGAGGCCCCCACTCCAAACTGGAGACGATGCAGATGGCCGACAATGAGAGGTAAACCAGTGTGGAAGGACCAGCGAATGATGGAGTGCGTGTGGTGGATGTGGAAAATGGTGGATGGATACAAAACAGGCTGCAACTAAATGCAGATTCTCTGGATCAGATCTGGTCAACTGAAATATATTTATCAGAATTGCTGTGTGTAGTTTTAAATGCATGTATCCTGCTTCTGTTTAATCATTATTGCCAGGCCGCTCTGCCTGCTGTTAATGAGCCTGTCTGTCTCTCTGTGTCAGTGCCATGGAGAGCCACTCTTTGCTCAACCCCAACCTGCAGAGCAGTGAGGGCGTCCTGTCCAGCTTCAGGACCACTTGGCAGGAGTTTGTGGAGGATCTAGGGTTCTGGCGGGTCCTGCTGCTACTCGTGGTCATTGCCCTCCTCTCCCTGGGGATCGCCTACTACGTCAGCGGGGTCCTGCCTTTCTCCACCAGCCAGCTGGAGCTGGTACACTGAGGGGAGAGCAGGAGGTGCTGAAGAGGAAGCATATAGGGTAGTGAAAATAAACAAGCTCTGCTTACAGCTTCATTTTTACCAGATTTTCAGCCCAGATCTTGTCTTTGTCTTGGTTGCTTGGACAGAGAAACATCATATTGTGTTATTAGTAATAATACATTTCTAAAAAGAAGTGGTCTAAAAGAATAAGACTCACTTTCTCAACAAGAAAAATACTTTAAAAACAACTTGTAAGCTTAAGGTGATTAACAGGAGGACCCAGGCATTATCTTCTGTTGATTCATTGTCCCATATTTTGTAACATACCCCCTTTAAAATGAGATCATAGTTAGAGCTGCTTCTGAAACAGTATTCACTCAGAATATAACATTCTAGTTTAGTTAAAAGCACTATAACACCCTTTAATTTTCCTTCATACTGTATGTTCTGTTACAAGCTGTATATTACTAAGGTTTTTATATTTTGTTTTCTTATTATTCGACCTTCCAGTTGTGTTATTTATCAAATATCTCCTGTGTTCGTTTTCCTGCATATGTTTTATTGAAATCCCGCTCCACGGCTGTCTTTATAAATGCTGCTTTTGTCATTATATCAGTGTATAATTCCAACTGGAAACGGTTTAGTTGACTGAAAGTTGATTGACTCACGTTGTACCGTCTGTTTAAAAAACAGTGACTGTGTGCCTTTTTGAGAGAAAGCTTCATGTTTCCCTGCAGCTCATTAAGACATTCCTGCCAGAAGCATGTGGCTTTGTTGCATTGAAATCAACCATGTTGCTGGAAACATCGTGTAGGCACTCAGATCTGTAGGATTATTGATTTGTTGAGTATTTTATCTTTGTAAACCATGTAGATTTTATGTGTTGTTGGTTTTCCCACCATTGATTTTCAGTGTATAATAACGCTTTTGAAGTAAATCCTTATTTAATGTGAGAAATGAATAAAATGATGTGTATGGATCATTCTAATCTACTCAACCCATATTGTCAGATTTCTCTGCTGATCACTGCATTACTACACCAGCTGTTACAAGGTTAAAGGAACAGTTAATCCAAAAATGAAAATTACTTCAGTATCTACTCGCCCCCATCTTGATGGAAAGTCAGGGATGTTTCTTAGTCCTCAAAACATTTCTGAAGCTTTGCAGAAAAACAGTGTTGCATCATGTTTTATAATGTGAAAAACAACAGAAGAAAACAACAATAAATGACAGCTCCTATAGATCCCAGATTAATATGGATATTATATTAACATTGATATTATTATTGAAAGACATTATTTAAACGTGAAACATCGCCTACATCACTGACTCCAAGTGGAGAAGACATCATTTTCTTCATAATGTAAAGGATCTAAATCTTCCACCACTACAGCACAATAACAGGCTGTTTACTTCATTGCTATGATGCGCTCAAATGATAATTGTGATATTTCCAATAGATCTTGAATGCAGCGGAAAATGGTTTTGTTTAAGGAAGTGCTACTAGAAATACGAGAAGAAAAAACCTACTATACTAGAAATCTAACAGATTTGTTATTTACCCAATTAACAACTTTTCTATTCTGGTAATAGCAATTTTCAAGCTAATACTAATATAATACAGTTACATTAAAGTTTGGGATTTTTTTCTTTTTTACAAAATGTCACCATACTCATTGTAGACATAAAGATGCACATAATCACTGTTAGACTGGTTTCAAATGCATTTTATTTTATTTATTTATTTATTATTATTTATTTATTTTATTTAGCATATTTCTTTATTTCTAGCCTATTTACTTGTATTAATTATAAACGCGACTATTTTGCTGAGAGATCGCTCGAGCGGACTTGTGACGTCACGTGGTAGCCGGAATCAGTCAGTATCGCTCCAATAGTCACGTGACTTCCGATGTAGGAAAAAAAAGGAAAACAAAACACACGGGCTAGTTAAGAGCTGTAATGAAACCAAACCAAAAAACTGAATTATCATCGAAATTATTATGTGTAGCATACGGATTAGGTGGTGAATTAGCTATCGACACTGAAAGCTAATGTTTGTTAGCTAAAAAAGTCCTTTTACACCATGAATTTAAGAGGACTCTTTCAGGACTTCAATCCTAGGTAACGTTAGCAGCGACCTAGCACTTTAGCTAACTATGCAGCTAACTGTTAGCTGACTGCTTGACTGGGCGGCGTTTGTTGTACGTAAATATGCTTACAGTGTGTGCGTTTATACATGTGAGATTATATACACCTTTTTTAAATAGCTGGTTAGATAGCTGAAATACTAGCTAACAATGAGTACAATAGTTACAGCTGTAAGGTGGTCGAACAAGGCCTGGATAACATGCTAGCTAAGATAACGTAAGGGATTTTCTGGTAAAAGTTACCTGTATGTATTTTAACGAACAAAAGGGAGCCGTGATTCCAGACATTTAATTCCTCACGTATGTTTTCAGTAATCATGCGTAGCTTAACATTTTTTTTTTTAAAAAGAAGCTTTTTATGGTCTGGATAGTAATGGGTTAAAAGCTAAGTCGGGGAAATGCCTCCCAAAATAATAGAGAACAAAAAAAAGACTTGTTAAGGTTCTTAAGAGGCCTGAGTGTAACGAGAGCCAAACAGGCACCTGGAATGATTAGCCAAATGTTTACCAAATAAAATATAAAATACTCTGATTCTTACAAAAATGAAGTACAATCAACAATTAAGTCTAATAAAATATATTAAAGAAATAACTGACGCTCTATCAGCCTTAGTGGGGGACAGGGTACTATTATCTATCTTAGTGGGTATGAGAATGATGTCAGTGTGGAAAATACGGAAGGGTTTAAATAGACATCCTTTACATTGGTGTCAACTGTCCGACATTTCTCTCTGCCCCCCTGTTGCAGTAAGTTCCTGATTTACTCCTGTCTGCTGCTGTTCTCTGTGTTGCTGTCCTTGAGACTGGATGGAGTCATCCAGTGGAGCTACTGGGCAGTGTTCACCCCAATATGGCTGTGGAAGCTGCTGGTCATTATCGGGGCCTCTGTGGGCACTGGAGTATGGGCGCACAACCCCCAGTACAGGTAGACGCGCACACATGGACATTTGTGACGTAGTGGTATGCAGTTATTTAGTTGAGACTTTTAAAAGATGAAAATAAGCACCATGAAATTGAATTGTGGCAATCATCAGAGTCAGTATGACATTTTGATTTTCTCGTGTCCTCTGTTAGGGCTGAAGGGGAGACGTGTGTGGAGTTCAAAGCCATGCTGATTGCAGTGGGGCTCCACGTCCTGTTGCTGATGTTTGAGGTGTTGGTGTGCGACCGTGTGGCGAGAGGAAACTACTACTGGCTTCTCGTCTTCATGCCTCTGTTCTTTGTGTCGCCCGTTTCCGTGGCAGCTTGTGTCTGGGGGTTCAGACATGACCGCTCCCTCGAGGTAAGGAATCTGACGTGTGATTGATGTGTCACAATAAACTAGATTTGACTAATGGTGGATTTCAAGGGCAGATATAATAGCAGTTAGTAAAATATCAAATCAGTGCCAATTATCTGTAATACAGTTTTTTCTCCATGCAAGATAATATCTGACAAACTAAGCATAATGATTCTTGTGCCCTCGGCCAGATGTATAAGATAATTTTAGAAGATTTTAAGGAAGCACACTCTACAAAGTTGAATTGTTTATATCAATGAACATGTCAGATATTTATGAAAGTCATCAGAGCTGCTATTACTGTTAAAAATGAGGACACTGGTGAACATTTGTCTTGACCATCCCTCCCTCCCTCTCTCCCTCCCTCCCAGCTGGAGGTGTTGTGTTCAGTCAACATTCTTCAGTTCATTTTCATCGCTCTCAGGCTGGACAGGATCATCATCTGGCCTTGGCTGGTGAGATACACGATGCACAATTCAGTTCCACGTGTATTCTATATGTTCATTATGCTGGAACTGTATCGTAATGCTTGTCTGCATTATTCAAGGCAGGCGTTGATGATGAGATTGACCTGTGTGTGTGTTTGTGTGTTTGTGTGGGCTTGCAGGTGGTGTGTGTCCCTCTGTGGATCCTGATGTCCTTCTTGTGCCTTGTCGTCCTCTACTACATCATCTGGTCCGTCCTCTTCCTTCGCTCCATCGACATCATCGCGGAGCAGCGGCGAACCCACATCACCATGGCGATCAGCTGGATGACGATTGTCGTGCCCCTTCTCACCTTTGAGGTGAGTTTCAAGTTCTAACGTTTGTTCTATATCCTCAGTAAAAATACCCGTCTTACTGCTTTAACTGAAGTATTTAGAGAGTATTTCTAAACTTATCATTTTTGCAGCTGTAATGACTCTTCTTTGGGATCTTAAATTCATGATCAAAGACTTCAAACAATTCTAGGTTTAGTCTCAGAGGTTTAGAACATGTTCATTAATGACACCTGCATGTGTTTATGATATAGCTCTGCTCATATGTGATGCATGCACTGCCTCAGTCTGACTCCTAACATCCACGTGTCCGATCAGATCCTCCTGGTGCACAAGCTGGACGGCCACAACAGTCTGAGTTACGTGTGTGTGTTCGTCCCCCTCTGGCTCTCCCTGCTCACCCTCATGGCCACCACGTTCGGTCAGAAGGGAGGAAACCACTGTGAGTATTTAAAGCCAGCGATGAGCCGGATGTTGCTAAATGTTTCCCACTGCTGTGCTTCCCTGCTAACAGTCATAGATAATATCCTTTATAACTTTCTCTCTACCATCTGCAGTATTTATCATCTTTTTTTCTCCTGGCATCAGTTCTTGCAGACAGAACTGAAGCTCCTGATGGTGAACAGCTCATTTATTTTTTTTATACTTATTCTTCTCTCATGCAGAAAGTTTTGTCAACTCAAGAACAGCAACTAACATTTTTTTTTCCTTATCGATTAGTCGTCAATGAAGTAGTGAAAAATGGCCAATTTGCCTTAGTGGATACTCGAGTTTGTGACTTGAGACTTGACTTAGACTTGAGATTTAGAACCTGTGGACGATCTTTATTTTATTTTTTCATGTTCTTTTTTTTACGTGTTAGTTAAATTCGCTCTTTCCTGATCTTCCCACAGGGTGGTTCGGCATCCGTAAGGACTTCTGCCACTTCCTGTTGGAGCTCCTCCCCTTCCTGCGGGAATATGGCAACGTGTCCTACGACCTCCAGCGCAGTGAGGACCCCGAGGCGGCCGAGGATCTGCCCATCCCCGAGCCGCCGCCAAAGATTGCCCCCATGTTCCACAAGAAGACGGGCGTGGTCATCACACAGAGTCCCGGGAAATACTTCGTCCCGCCACCTAAACTTTGCATCGACATGCCGGACTAAACGTGTGAAGTGGCTGGGACTGATGTACTGATGTGTTTGAGTCATGAGGGCAAAACAGTTTTTATCTGCTGTCCTGAAGGATTTGACCCCGTCTAAGACTGGCTAAAGTTGGTGGATCGAGATTCCACACATTGGTCTCGAAGCAAAGATTCCCTTGTGTAACTCAAGACGGGACTGATTTGTTTTTCACCTGTCGGTGAAGTTTCACTGTGTTCCTCACTCCTAACTTTATCCATTCTGATGGACGTCTTTGGCGTAATCTGACCACAGAAGCGTCTCATGTGAGACAGAAGAACTGGATCTGCCTGGACTCTGAAGCAGCCGTAGATCTTTGTCTGAATCAAAGACGACGCTTGCCTTGCTTTGTGATGGGGACCATTGGAAAGACAATCGAGCTTGAAGTCGGGAACCTTTTTGGTGCTTTTGAACATTCAGGTGGAGTCAATAGAGGGATTCAGCTCTTTTTCAGGTCTGTCTTGCGATAATACAATACTCAGATGCCCATATTGATCATGAGTTATTGCTCTATATAAGCGACCCCTTCCTAACCTAATTCCAATTTAAGACTCAATTATTCTGGTTATTCTCAGGATCAAATGTTTCATCTATAAGATGTAAAAGTAAGAAGCTGGAAACGGCAAATCATTGCTTGAAAAAATGACTTCCAAAAAATATATGCTAACTTTTGTTCTTTTGATCGATTCGAGTAATTGACCGATCGTTGCAGCTCTATATTCATTTCCACATTGCTCCATGTACATATGTGAGTCATTCAGAAGTCCATTCATTCCTATGGGAGCCTCTGTGGTCCTTGATATGTTTACGAAACTCCAACTTCTATTTTTTGGGGGGGTTTTTGTCCAGAATTAATATGTACATGGATTTCTATGTGTCGAACAATAGAGGGCGTGTTGTGCTGCGTATAAGACATCAACACAGAGTGAATGTCATACTAGAAATACTGCAAATTAACCGTTTTATTGACCATCTCTTCCTGTGGAGCCGAACCAGGAATGTCTCTGAATACAGAGACTCTCACCATGAACATAACCCACGAGTATTGTTTTTAAGACAGACCTGGAAATGCCTGAGGTTTCTAAAAAAAGAAGAAGAACAGCAACAGAAACGGCACCTTGTTATAACCTGTCAGTTGTTTTGTATTCCTTTTTTTTGTCGTCGTCGTTGTAAATAAGAGGTTGGGGACCAGAGTGGAGATGAAGGGGTGGAAGGTTGGAGGCAGACCTATCAGTCTTTTCCATCTGTGCTGTCACCTTATTAAAATCCAGACTGTTTAAACATCTGCTAACCACTAAATAAGACTCTGACGTTTCGGTTTGTCCTGCCGTTCATAATCTGACATGTTTGCAAAGACTGTTAGCGCCCATTAAATTCAGCACGTTTCTGGGCGGTCCCAGTGTAAACTGGTCTCCTCATTGGCTTTAACTGGTCTGAGTAGAACTCCTGAAATTCCCTGTCCATCTGCCAGATTTCCTCATTTTATCAAGTCCTGCAGAAAAGCAAATATAATCCTCCCATCTCTTATTTTGTTGGACAGATTGTTGCTGGAGTGTTCAGCCTGCTGTGTGTATTCTTTTCTACATAATGTCTTTCTTTCTTTTTTTCATTAAATTAGCCTGATTTTCTCATCGCTCTCCTTCAATGCTGCAAGTAGAGCAAACCTGAGTTTGTTTCTGGTGAAAGCTGGAGGAATCCCACTGATCTCCAGACGGCACTGTTTTTGTCCTAATATTTATTTTAGAATTAAACTGAGGCAAAAAAAAAAATCCACCTTTAAACTGCATGATGTCATCATGTTACATCAGTTAAACAGCTTTTAAATTCACCAGTTCTATGCACCAAAGCATTGTGGTCTATTGAGGCTGCAGGATGATTAGCAGGGATGCACATAAACAGATCTTGGGTCTGTGTGGCAGTAGACTGTCTTCTGGGTTCTCTGAGAGACAACAGTCTTTAGTAACACAAAATAAACTCACACATAGCTTTTCAGTTTTACAAACGAATACTTAACTCTAACAATAAGACGCGTCTGCAGCCTCGTTAGGCTGAGACTCTTCCAGCTGACAGCCTGCAGCAGCTTCTCCAAAGGTCCACAACGCAATCAGTTCTTAACACAACACACCTGGAATAATGAGCTCTCCCTACACTAAACACACTGTTGTCACCACAGAGGCTTTTTCTCAGTGAGACACGATGTCGATGCTTGAACAGGGTTTTTCTTTATGAACACAAATGAATAAACTTAACACAAAGAGAAATGAGAAAGAGAAATGTTGATGACGCATCACATTTTGTCCTTGAACTCATGTCCAGCTGGCGTGACTCCGTTCTGGGAACATGACACCATGGTATTAATTTGAGAACCCCCGTTACCGAGAAGGTCCTCCATCCAGGAGCAACAGAAGACATGACCGGAGCACGTGGTCTGACATCAGCTGAGGTTTGGTCAGATATTTATTTATCAGAATATTGATATTTCTGTCCACCTTTTAGAAATGAGACCAATGACGTCGTCCTTTGGTGTGACGTAATTAAAGTGTCGGTATGGAACATTTTACACATGTACCTTAGACTTATTAAAATAATGGGAAAACTTAAGCTGTAACATTGGACCGAAGATGCAGGGAGGCTGTAAACTGATCATGTGACTGAAAATGTCCACCTGTGTGACGTCACTGTCCTGTAGTGTGACGTGAAGCCAGTTTCACACTGGTGGAATAAGTAAGGCTTAGATAAATGCATCTCTGAATTAAAGAGACGTATAGCAAATTATCTACTGTGCATGTGTGTATATATATATATAAATGTATGTGTATATATATGTATGTATATACATTATGTATGTGTGTGTATATATATATATAGATGTATATATGTGTGTATATATATATATAGATGTATGTATGTGTTTATATATATGTGTGTATGAATGAAATGAAAGGACAGTTGCCTGATCTTTTCTTGGTAATTATTTTTAGTTAAAACAACAGAATACGATCCAAAATATTAAACTTTATTGATGCAGCATCAGGACACATTTGTGAAATTCTTCATAATAGTAGAAATATTTATAGCACTCAAAGTATAGCAGCATGTTTACATGGACCTCGATGTGTTGATCCCCATCCTCAAATTAACTTGACTGAAGTGGAGAAATGATGACTTCATGTTTTCACATAATGACAGCTAGAGTTTGGTTCCGTCTATGAGACAGACAATAATAAAGGATGACTGAGTGCATCTATGACAGCGCTGCTTGAGTACAGTACAGATGATAAACCGTTCTGCTCAGAGCTGGACCCAGGTTTCTGAAAAAGAGAATATTAGCCCAGTTAGCATGTGATGTTTATCATCTGGCTGTAGAAATGGTTTCATAGGCTCATGTCCTGCAGTATTTACAGACGACTAGAACTCTGTAAAGTATTTGTCAACCTTGTATTTTCTCCTGTTCTCCTGTTCTCCAGCTTCACCTCCTCGGCGAAGAAGATGATCGTAGCATGCAAAGAAAAGCAGGCCTGTAATCAAACTACAAACCTTTTGAGCTTCCCATATCGGATAGAGGAGAGGAGTTTCTCTTTCTCTGCTTCACTTGCACACTGTTCATAGGCTGCCAGAAGACTGAGAGTCAGAGAGAGGCGAGAAGATGGATGGAAGAAATAATGTTTTCTTAGTACAGCAACATTTTCTGGTCACCCTGGTCTCATTTAAGGGAGTGTTTTAATATGCATGAACTCCTCATCACTCCCCAAAAGTCCTGTGAAGCTTCCAACAGTGAATGTCTCTTTAAATAAATCCACTAAACTCACTGTGAACTGTCACAGATCAGATTTACTCTTTATTATATCCTCTTTTACTGTATTTTTATTCCTCCTAAGATGTAACATTTCCCTCTTCTGACAAACAAAACGTCTCCATGGAAACTTTACTGCTGTAAATGTTTTTCCTGAAGTGAGGATACTTCTGTACCTTTTATATAACATTTGTCTGCACATCCAATGACATGTGAGGTACCTGTTGGGAGTATTGTAGTGCTCCAGTATAGCCGCTGCTTTGTCTCCAGACAATCCGCTAATCTGCATCAGCTGTCTGGCAAACACTTCCTTCACTGTCTGACACTGGAAAAGGCAGAAATTGATCCCCACAGTATTTATTTTTTATGAAGGAAAAAAAAAGGTATTGTTGAAGTGTCTTTGTAGTATTTTCTCTTATTTTTAAAGTGCAATGCAAAAACACACACCTTGTTTTTGACCGCGCCATGATTGAACTCTGCAAAAGAAATGAGAGAGCAAGCGGGGGTCCCTCTCTCCTCCTCGTCACTCCCGCCGTCGCCCTCGAGTTCTCTGGAGCGACAGACCAGCGTACGGTTCTGGAGGTTCAACAGGACAAAAGGAAGCGTTAAAGGAGGGGAGAACAGGTGAAAAATCTTTATTCATTTGTTTGTTGGTTGTTTGGTTTGCAGGAAAACGCTAAAACTACTGGAAGGAGTTCAATGAAACTCGGTGGAAGGATGGAGCTGCACCAGGAAACAACCCTTAAAATTTAGGTGTCATTCACACATTTTTTTATGTGTTTGTTGTTGCAATACTCACTTTGACCACCGGAGGCTGAAGTGCACGTCTACCACATGTTGTAACCTGAACTAACTTCACTCGTTTATTTCTGGGTGAGTTTTAATTATTCCTCCATACACTCTATTAAAAAATAATCCTGAAACACGGGTCACAGATTAAAAAAGAATCAGCGATCCTGGCAAAAACCTTTATTTTTTTCTCACCTGTCAAACCTTTTTTCACTCGTTTTCACAGATAAAAAAAAATTTGATCACAAGAATTAATTTTTCTAATTTGCCTCGTAGGGTAAAGATTTAAGTCGGAACCACATGGCTTCTTCTGTTACTTCATGACATTTAAAATAATATAGAATAACGTCAGCCTCATCCTTAAGACCAGAGATATTTCTTTATCCCTTTTAAAGTCGTACATCTAACCTGTCACTTTGTGAGAGATGCTTCTTTAATGCCTGGTTAGTGTAGAGTATGTTCATGTAAAGAAAAGTGTGTGTGTGTGTGTGTGTGTGTGTGTGTGTGTGTGTGTGTGTGTGTGTGTGTGTGTGTGTGTGTGTGTGTGTGTGTGTGTGTGTGTGTGTGTGTGTGTGTGTGTGTGTGTGTGTGTGTGTGTTCACCTGGTACAGTTTGGTCAGGTATCGCGTCATGACGGTCAGATAAGCTGCTGACTCCCTCACGTCCTGGACTCTCTTCACGAAGAAGCCATCGACTACCTAAAACACAAAAAACACAACAAGGTAAGGAAATAAATACATTCACATAAAGACAACTTTTGTTACACAAAACGATACAATATGTACAATATTTTACTAAATAAAAAATGAGGGTAACAATAAAAACAGAAAATGTTTAACAATAGAAATTGTAATATAATAAATAATTCTATATAATATGAATATAATAAAAAAAATATATATCAAAGACAAAAAGAAAAACTAGGCTGAAATAAATAAATATACACATTATTTTTTGCACATCTGCCAATATTCCTGTAAATTCCTGTATAAAGTGTCTCAGTGAAGTCAGTATTATCGAGTAACAGTGGCCTGTACTCCCACCTGTGTGTTGACTATGGCCTGCTGCAGGGTACCTTCAGGTAAACTCAGGTGGGAGGCAGCCGTCCCACACTCCTCCACCAGATAGACGGGCCGACGAAGACCGCAGCGCTTCAGTCGAAACTAACGGAGGGGAGGAAGGATAAAGGATGGACGAGGTGAGACGCAGCGAGAATCATCCTGTAGGCCTCTAGTAACTTTAATCAAGTAAATAATAGGTACATGACAAGGTTGGAAAAGCTTTATACGCCAACCTTCTGTTCTCTGAAGCGTCCATCGATGATGCTGCCGCACAGGTCGTCCATCCTCTTCCTCTCGATGATGTAATCGAGGACGAGCTCCCTGCCTGCAGGAGCACGCAGCTGACCTGCAGACAGTTATATATATATATATATATATATGAGAGATTAAAAATGTGACTAAAATTCAAATAAATAAATTCACTTATGAGCAGAAAACTTGTCCAAAAACATGCAATTTTGTGTCGAGTCCAGCAGGAAAATGTGTGTGTTTGTGTGTGTGTTACCTGGAACGGGTGCCACCTTTTCTCGGGCGACCCACAGGAAGTCTCCGACGTTCAGTTTCCTGATGTGGAAGTTCACTCCGTTCCTCTGAAGCTCTCTGACCAGCTCCTGCTTACGGTGGAGGCTGCCGCTGCTCAGACAGACATGTGACACGTGTTCAGAAGGATTCATACATGATCACTGCAGAGCAGTTTGATTCAGTTACCCTGTCGTCTCTATGAAGTCCACACAGAGGATAATCTCATAGGTTCCAGGTAGGAGACATCCTGCATTTGGCTTCCTGCTGGTTGCCTGTGAATTCAGGGGCTTCCCTGAAAAACCCCTCCCATCGTCGTCGCTCCTCGGTCGGACGACGCCGGCAGAGCTGTGAAGAGGAGAGGGATCAATTTTGTTCCCGCAGGAAAAGAAGCAGAAGATGCAGACTTCTCTTTTAATGTACACTCACTGTATTTCCTCTTCTTCACCATCATCACTACCAGTGAGATCCACAACCCCAGGACTGCCTTCCTCTTCCTCCTCCTCCTCCTCCTCCTCCTCCTCTCCTTTGCTTCTAGCCTCCTTTCTGTCGCCATCGAAGCCGTTTGGAGCTGCGTTTTCTACCGACTCGAGTCGCTCTGCTAAAGCTAGGCCTTCTTCTGTCAGAGAATATCTGAGAGAGGAAGGAGAGTGGAGACAATTATAAAAGTCTATACAATGTTCTTTTAGGGACATCCTGCATAGTATCCCTTTAAGAGATCATCTGGGGGGAAAAGTATTGAAAAAAACTTCCTTGCAATCCATCAAAGAGTTTGATTTTATTCTGGACCAAAGTGGTTACCGACACACCATGCATCCAGCACAGCTCAAAATAATTAAAAACCAACAGAGGTGAAGGCAAACAGAAAAACCTGTGTTTGAAATGTGATCACTAGCATGTGTGTGTGTGTGAGTGTGCTTTCTGTGTACCTTGCAGGGTTGTGGGTCTTTATCAGCAGGTTCCTCTGAATCAGAGTGCTGACTGAAGACCAGGCTGTGTACTTACTGCCCAGATCTGGCTACAAAGATTTACACACAGTAAGATCAACAGCAGGGATTAACACGAGTAAAAAGGTGGGTGTGTGTCGCTTTAGAAACCATATTTCACTTACAGCAGTGAAGGACTTGTCACAGAGATGCTGAGCTTCTGTTTGCAGCTCCATCTTAAACATATAACCTTTACTGCCTGGGATCTAAAGAGAGAGAGGTGCTGATGCATTACTGCAGCCACACTGTAAAAACAACAAAGTGGCATAAAGAAAGGAGACCTGTGACTGTCTGTAAAGGGTGAGCAGGACAGCGTAACCCCCAGACCTCTTCTGGGGCACATACTCCCTCTTCTTCTTCTTCTTCTCCACTCCTCCTCCTCCTCCATCCTGGTCCTTCCCTTGATCCCCTGCTGCCTTCTTCTAAAATGAAAGACGGATCACACATTTTTATCCCCTCTTATGCCTGAGTGATTAAAAACTTTTCTGTGTGTGAGCTTTTCTTTTTACTGCACATGACCAATATTCATATATTGTTGGATTTGACTGTGATCAAACTCCCCAGCCATGGGCAGAATCTACTTCCTCTGTTTTCATTTACTTCCAAGGAATTCATAGGTTTTCACTGATAGTGTCTTTGCACATTGACAAACTCCCACCCTGCCGCCTGTTTACCTTCCTGGAGGGAGCCAGGCTGTTGTTGTCCTGTCTGTCAGGGAGGCGCACTCCTTCAGGGAGTGAGTGAATAGGAGCGTTCGGACCTAGAGAAGAGGTGAAAAGGAAAAATAAAAGACGGAGGAGCTGCTTGTCTTTAAATCTCCTCCTTCATTCTGAAGATATTTAATAATATCACTATTCCCTACTTGTATTTAGAGTCTATTCCTGTCTCCATGGATTCTTGCATCGAACACATTATTTCACAAGTGTTACAGGAAGCACGTCAATTAAATTTGACTTAAAGCCCCTCTGAGATGTCCCGAGTAAACATCAGGGGAATTATTCGTTAGGATTATCATCCCTGCTCTCAATACAATCAGTCTGTGTTAAAATCTCTCTACGATATCAGCATTTTATTTTGTATCCTTTGAATCCTTTCACCACTTAATCTTCCTTTCTTTCAGGCCCTGTGTAAAGTATGTTCTCTCTCTGATGTAATTCAGTCAGTCAGTTGCTGCAGACATCCATCCATTCCTTACCGTTCTCTCTATAGTAACGTTGCAGTTTTTCATCCAGGATCTTACAGATGCCGTCTCCAAAGTTCTGCAGGATCTTTGCCTCTTTGGCGTTTTTAAGCGGCAGTGGATACTTATTCAAAGAGCTGATGGCCTGGAGCGAGACAAGAACACATACATGGAGACGAGGGCAGATCTGATCTGTCTGCAGCTGATTTAATCTACGTGTTTCAGTTTCACAGTTTCTTTACAAATCTTCAGCTCCTTGGTTGAAATTAAAGGTTTTGTCTTGTGTTCAGTTTAAAATAATTCAACATTATGACTTAACTATGGCAGCTTACTGGTGAAGCCTGATGAGCATAAATACAAAATTCACTTAACTGTGAAATTAAAATGTTTGCACACATGTACAGTTATTTATTTTTCATAATGCTGTATATAAAGATGTACGTAGTCTGTGTTTAGGTAAACTCCACTGGAGTCTCGCTACCTTCTGGTAGGTGTACTGGATCTTCAGTCCCTTCTCTCTCGCCTCGTCACGGAGCTCGGTGAGCCACTTGAGGAACAGCGGGTTGGGGCAGGACGGCAGGACGCGTTTCCGACCCAACCGGACCGGCTCCGAAGCCGGCATCCCTTTGGATCTGACGGGAGAAACGACAACGGGTAATTATATGGATCTGTCTCCACCATCACGTCATTAACATGATATAAGACAGCTTGGTGCAAACAAACATGTGTGTCCTGCACCTTTAGCTTAGAACAAGCTAACGTTAGCAGTTTCGAGTTAGCCATTTAAAAGTTTTAGCTAGACAGAAAAAGCAGGGGGAAAAAGCAGAAAGCAACATTAATAGTGGAACTTTTACTGGACTGTTCCACTAGACTGGAAACAGTGAGATAAGATGTACCTGGACACACGACTCACCTTTAACTGACGAGTTTACATCATTTTCTGGCGCCTTGTTTTCAAAGACGGAACGCACTTCCTTGTTGACAGCGGTCACGTGGCCGGAAGAAGAAGGCGGAGCTATAGTTTTAACGCACTGACATCCAGCGGCGAATTGAGTAATAAAAACACAAGCATGTGAATAAATAAACGAGTCAATGAATAAGTAAATAGACAAATAAATATTTTTTGGTATCACAAACAGGAAACTGATGATGAGGCTCAATGCGTTTCAGATATTTAATGAATTATCATAATAAATAATGCACTGATCTGAACCGTCATCACTCATGCAGAGAATTCACATGAAATGAAAGTCTCACATTAATTCAAATTTATCTTAAAACAGTCCTCATACGTCCATATTTTTTTATTTCACGGTGGAATTGTTCCTAAAAAGATTGTGCATTAATTCTGTGCACAAAAAGTTTAATGAAAGCTAATATGAGGCTTCAGCAGAGGGTGTCTCCAACATTTACAGTCTTATAGTCCTGGACAAAATGCCCTTTTTCTGTTCCCTCTGCTGCAGCTAAGCAACGAAACACATGGTGGATTTACTGAATGCTGTCCAAAAACACATACAAATAGTTAGATATGATTTGTTTGCTCAGGTAACATGGTTTAGTGTTTTTTTCTAGGCTAAATTCAAGTTCAGTTAATCCTAGAGCTGAGTTAAAACCTCAAATTTTAACCTCATGGTGGCCTTAGAAGAGTCAGGAGTCTGATTCATCCTCAGAATATATTTATATTATTTATTTATTATCTAGAAAAAAATATATATATTGACCCCCAAAACATAAATGACCAAATGGCAAAAACTAGAGTGGCGCTCAGTAAAGCTCATATCTCCACCTCATGAAAATCTGTCGTTTGTATTTCTGCTGACAAACACCAGCGAAAACCTCCTTAATGGAGGCAATAAATCAATTAAAAAAGAGCAAATGGCCCATAAAAATCAACAAACAAAAACAAATCTAGCACATGGTAAAAACATAGGGAACATTTTTTACGTGTTTGAATACATTCTTCTCCAGTTCTTAAACATTGATGTTTTGCTCTAAAATGACTGGATGTGGTTTTTGCTCAGTGTCAGTTAGCTTTGAAGACCGTTATTTAGTTGTTCCCTGATTCTACTTCCACATGTCCTCAGGCTGAAGGGAGTCTGCAGGAATCCTCCAACAAGACCCGACAGGGACCAAGAATCCAACCTCACCCTCCTAACCACCTCTCTGTGCCTGAAACATGCAGTCAGCAGCAGAGAAGTAGCAAGGTAAAATCCAGCCTCCATGCAAGTGGAAGGCAAATTTACACTTTTGTATTCAAATGAAACATAAAGACAGAAACACACAAAAAATACTGGATCTAAAAGTCGACGGAGAGACAAGTTTCTACTATTTGTCCTTAATATAAGTCATACCACAAATTCCTTTTGTGCCTGTAGTAACATTTCTGTCTCCTCTGGGACTCTGTAATAATTATTTATCATTATTCATAATTTCATGAATGTAATTTAAGAATTTTGGAAATCTAAAACTGGATAAATCCAGTCAGTCCACTGGCTCTGTATCAACTTCAGCTGCTTAGCTTGTCATTCTATAAAAGTGTTGCCATTATAGAATAAAACCTTATATGTGTTTTTAACTAAATCCTTTCTTAGCAATCAATGCAAATAAATGTGTAAAAAAAAAAGAAGGAATTTACTGCTGCATGCACTTATTTTTGTAAAGATAAATTTGCAGGGTTGTGTTTACTTGCATTCGTTAGTGTAGAAACTTGCATAACTGCCTCCTGTGTGACAAATATGTCAGAACAAGTTGAGCCAGAACTCATGACAACCTGAGAACAATTAATGTCAGCAGGGTTGTCCTGTAAATATTCACGTCTTGACTGGAGGAAAGAGGCAGAGAGAGAGAGAAAATGTGGGTTTTTGTCTAGAACTGATTTCTAGCATCACTAAGGAATCTTGAATAAACACGCAGACACAAGATTGTCCTAATTTTCAGGTTCTATCAAGTTTAGATAGAGCTGCAAAGCTGCACTTTCTCACTTTAATTTAACAAACATGCTAACCCCTTTTAGCTGGTTAGCTTTAGAGAAGCTGGAAGGTTTATTTTATCTTCAGAAAAAGGCCAGACTGGCTGCTTTCCCTGCTTTCCAGGCTTTATACTTAGCAAACCAGCAGCTACAGGCAGCACAGACTCAATCAAACTGTTAAATTAACCTCAGTATGGATTTTTTTTAGTGTTCAGTGTTAGATGTTGACTTCTGACGCAGCAGATTCAGCTGCAGAATGAAAGTAAAAGTAACTGTTGTAGCTATTTATTAACACCAGAAGGCATGTCGCTCAGTTTTCTGATATTATTGTAGCCTTTGGATGCATTTGTGACATCATGGCATAAGTTGGTGAAGCAAAGGGTGGAGCCACAGTTTTCTACAATATTTTCTCCAACTTTTTTTTCATACATCATAGATGTTGGTTGAGTGAACTTGAACCACACCACCCAGAGAGCAGCTTTAGGCCACATAGCTCACAATTAAAGCCCAATTTGAGACAGACAACGGTTCCCGTGTTCATATATTACTGCCTTTAATCAACTTAAAAGTACTTTTTTCACCGAAAACCTGCTGTACACAGAAGCCCACAGGTAATGCTCACAAGAAATAAAGAACAATATGACGTGTTAATGAACCACATTTTTATCCCATGTAAAAACATATATTAGTCAAAGTCAGGCATTGTTTGTGTATAATTTCATCTACTATATAGATACCCAAATCCACACACACACACACACACACACATATTATGTATATATACATTAACTTTGCCCACTGCCATGTATTCTGCCATCCACCATCCTGGCTTTAAGTCCATCAGGTAACTCATTCATCCATCTTTCATCCATCTTTTATCCATCTTTCATCCATCTTTCATCCATCCCCCCTGAGTTTGTCGTTGTTGTGACGATGCTGCAGCCTCTCCTCTACTTCTCCACTTATTCAGTGGTATCATCACTATCAGCTCCCTGAGGAGAGCTCGGCATCGACCCTCCGCCTGACCCTCCTCCTCCTCCTCCTCCCACTCTCCTCGCGGCCTTCCCCTTCAGCAGGTGACTGTCCGGGTGAAGCGAGTGGAGGTGCTTCAGCAGCTCGTCCTGGGTCCCCGACGTGTGGCCGCACTCCTCGCAGACGTACAGCTTGTTGCGTCGCTCCTTGTAGGCGTACTTCTGGGTGACGCTGTGGATCTTCTTCATGTGGGACTCCAGGGAGCAGCGCTGGGTGAAGGCCTTCTCGCACAGGGTGCACTTGTAAGGACGGACTCCTGGAGGAAAGGGTGGGAAACGTCACATGCCTTCGCCCCATCCTTTACCTGTGTGCTTAAGCAAGTGTGTGCAAACATGAGCGTGAATAGCTACCTGTGTGTGTGCGGACGTGTCTCTTGAGGTCAAAGGTGTCGTTGAAGCCTTTGCCGCAGAAGCTGCACAGGTGTCTCTTGGTCTCGTTGTGACATTTGATGTGTCTGTTTAACATCCGCTGGTGGTGGAAGGTCTTCTGGCAAATCTACAGGTAGCAGCAATACACATATTGTTAGGGCCATTGCATTTTAACTTTCACATCCAACCATTTTAGGGACCTTTAATTCAATCAAGCCTTATCCAGAATCACACTTATAGCCCTGTAACCATCATTTACAGGACTAACGCTGTATGAAAACATTTAAAACTGATGGATACACATCAAATTACACACATTCTTAGATGCCAAATCCGTAAAAATATGCCAGATTTTTCCATCAGGATCCATGTATTTTTATTATTCCCTGAGAAATTAAAGAAAAGGTCTAAAAATGTGCTATCTTGCAATGTAAAAAAAAAAAATCCTGGATCTGCACCAAAATTTAATGGGATCTATTCTGGCCCAAGACCCGTCCTCCCACCAAGTTTCATGGAAATCCATTCAGTAGTTTTTGCGTAATCCAAACGCACAAACAAACGGGTGAAAACATGACCTCCCTGTAGAAATAATAGTTGACATTACTGAAATATATTATTATTATTTATAATATTTAACATGTTAAATATATTCCGATCTCATACCTGGCAAACGAACACTCCTGTCGTCGCAGGCGATGAACTCTGACTTTGACCAGTCAATCTGGTTACCATGGAGACCGCCTCCGCAGATGATGTCGTCATGGCGAGTGGCTTCGTGGAGGTGGGTGGAGTTAAGGAAGGTGAGGTGGGAGTGGGCGGAAGAGGAGAAGAAGCAGGAAGTAACTCGCCTGTAGTTACCTGTGGTGGAAAGAAGAAAATTATTATTACCTTCTAATCTGCAATCATTAAGATAATATTTGAACATCTGGCAAATTTGGCCCGTCTCTGTTTCCGTACCTTCATTTTGGATCGGTAGTACGTAGGGCCACCCAGCGACCTCCTTCTGACCTCAGACTTCTCCTCCGGCAAGGCCGGCGGACTCTGCGGTCGGCCCAGCATCGTGCTGGACGGCAGCTCGGCGTGTGTTTGCATGTCGGAGAACGACTGCTTGGTGAGGCAGAGCGGCATCGTCTCCGCGGGGCTGGCTTCTGCTCCCATCATAAGGACGGACGGAGGGAAGATGGAGACTGGAGGGAGAGGAGAGAGACGTCAGGGTCACTTTTTGTATCTCTAGCAATAATTGAAGTTTTTTGTCTCATGGGGGCAGCAGAGAGTCCAGCGTTCCGTCTGTTTTAGCTCCCTTTTAGCTCTTTTTTTTAGCTCTGTTTTGGTCTCCACCGACACCTAAGAGAAATATCTGGTTCTTTAGCGGCTGAATGCTCCACCAGCTTGACATTTTTGCTGAGTATGTATGAACACTTTGAGAACTCAATAAAGTAAATAACAACTAGAACAATGAGGTGGCATTATGGGAAATGTAGGCTCCAGTGTTGGATCACTATAACAGTCGGTGTATTTTGGCATCTGTTGCTTTCATTTTGGCTGTTTATTTTTTATTGTGTCTCTTGTCAGTCCTCCATGGTTTATGCATTGCAAAGCAGGGTCACTAAAATACAAGAAATGAAGACTGAATTTAAGGAGAAAATGTCTGAATATCAGTGAAATTATCTGTTCGTTCAGCAGGATGATTTTACTCGTCAAGAATTTTTAAAACAAGATCATTGTTTTCAGATATAAGATTTTAAATATTGGTTAGCACAAAACAATTTGCAGTGTGCAAACTTCATAAAATAGCCAGAAATTGAAAAAAAAAATTTGGTTCCATAGTTAATCTGATCACTAAATGAGCGTCTGTATAGATGCTCACTGGTTTATACAGTAACACACCACACCCACCAGTATTTGATGCATGTCTTTACCAAACTTTCTTCATCCTGATGTTGTTGTTGTTTAACTACACAACGTCTGGTGTGTGAATGTGACGACAAACCAGACAGAGACGGAGGATGAGAGGTGTGTCAAATAAAACCTCACAATAGGCAGCCAGTCTGAACAGCTCCATATTTGCACAATCTCTCAATTAGCAAACAGAGTTAAATGTGTGTGTGTGTGTGTTTGTGTGTGTTTGTGTGTGTGTGTGTGGGTGTGGGTGCGTACATGTTTGGCCTATTGTTTAGTGCAACTTATTTTGCACGCACACACATGTGCACTAACACACACACACAGGAGAAGCTCCCTATCATTGCAGTCAGACTTGTCTGACCAGACAGTCTTGAAGCTCCAGCTCTGTACCTTCCTCAAACAATCCGCCTCCGCAGGGGTGGACGCCTGTCTGTGTGCGTGTTGGGTGTATGAACAGGCTCATAGAGACATGTGAGCCTCCAACATACAGGTGCGTGTCTCTGTGTATTTTCAGGTAGCCAAAAGGCAGGTGCGAGCAGGCTCGGTGAGGACGGCGAATCGTTTGCCTCTATAGGGCCTCGATCAGATAAAACACAAATGTAAATGCAAATGAAGGCCTGCAGTGAGCTGTAGAGATGAAAAGATAGAAGGAGTGATCAGCAGTAGCAGAGTTAACGGTACGACAAGGACACACACTTCCAGCTTTGTGTACTCTGAAGGCCTCAACAGCAGCTTCCTTTCATACCGACTCCTCTGAGGAGGTGTCACCTGTGTCCTGTTTGTTTGGCTGTTAGCAGGATTACGCAAAAAACAACAACAACTTACAGGATGGATTTCAACAAAAGTTGGTGGAAGAATGGAAAGTTGGAATAAAGGGATGTAGGAATTTTTCCTCACTTTCTCTTTCCCCCCACTTTTTCATCATTTTCCCTAATTACGCAAAAACTAAACCGATTTCCACAAAACTGAACTGAACCAGTGCTACTGTCCCAGGTCTCCCTCAAAAAAGAGATTCAATCTTATAAATAAAGTTTAAATAAAAATTAAATTAAATTTAAAAAAAACTTTGTCAGGGGTGGGGCAAGTGTTTCCCCTTAGTTTATTAGTTTGGGGGGGGGGGGGGGGGGGGGAGTTTGGTTTGAAAAACGCAGATATTTTGGCCTGGTTTGATCTTTGGGGTCGACATTTGTCCATCTTTTTTTTGGGATACGTTTTTATTGTATGTAACGTAACGACTTTGTCCTCAACTCTGGTTACTGCCACTCAACCTGCCTCCTCTACATCGCTCTGTGTGTCTGCGTGAAGCATGGATAAGCCACGCCAGTTTTAATCTGTTTAGTAGTTCAGATTCAGAGGTCATAGCATGTAAATGATGTTTAGAATCTGGTTTCTGGTCGACTTAACGGTTTATTAGAATCACAGATCAGTGGCCTGTATTTCTCATGTGTTTTCAAATCTTTCTTATTTATCCCTTTTATTTGTGGTGATAGTTTCTGTGGCGACGGCTGCCCGCTAGACATTTAATCTCATCTTGTATTGTTTGCTCACCCCTCCTTCGCCCTCGCCGATGAATGAAGAATGTGTGCCTGGGTGTGTGTTGGGGGGGAGATAGAGGGGGTATAACATGCCCAGCTTCTAGACAAGGAGAGTCGTGTTGTTCTGAATGCATTTATATTCTATTTTGTGTTTTCTTTCTATCCATTTGCCGCCGCTCAGCTGACAGAGTCAACAATTGGTAGTGTAGATAACTTTCTCAAACACTGGGTGTGAGACTGTGTGTGTTTGCTAAAGGCGTAAGCTGTGCAGCAGTAGGCTGTCACTAAGGTCCGTTACATTTCCTCCCATCCAATAAACATTAACTCTGCAGCAACCTTAGAATGAAGCTGAAGTGAAAACCCTCGCTGGGATGTCATGAAGTCACAAACTGAGATCCCATCTAGTAAATCGTCGGGCTGATAATACGACATTAGCATATCCTGGGATGGTTAGATTGGCTTTATTAGCTAGATAAGAAAATTGATGCCTATCTCATGTTTGTGTGGTAAACATGATGTGATACAGCCAGCGGCTACTTAGCTTAGCTCAGCATAAAGACTAAAGGGAAGCAGCTGAGCCTCCGGATTGGCCTCAGGGTGATGCCAAGACTACTTTCTCTTTAAAACTCTTGCTTTTTTGCAGATTATACTACAATGGCACTAGAACACATACCTAGCTTAGCATTAGCTTGCCTGACCCATGCTATATTATCCCTGTGGGGACAATAATATTGCACATTTTACATATAAAGACCATCATGAAGCAAAAGTCCTGTAGCCTCAAGCAGAATTATTTAAATTTTTTGGTTGAGATAGGCACAAATACCCCGTCTCACAATGTTAAATAAAGTTATTACAAATCCCTGGATCCATATGAGGTTCTTTCCTGACCCACGGTCCATCCTTCCAACAAGTGCTTTAGCGTAATCCTGCTAACAAACAAATGGACAGAAACATCATCTCCATTCCAAACATGATAAAACCTTTTAACCAGTTTGGACAGAGCCAAAGTCCTCATGCTAAGCTAAGCTAACTGTCCATAGGCATCATGTTTAACACACAAAAAGAAATGTAAGTGGTCAAAATGTCGAACTTTTCCTTTAATACAAATTTTAAGGTTTAAAATTGTATTAAACTTCCATAGAGAGGAATACTGGTCTTAAATATACAATGTTGGCGATGCTTTAATATAAATATGTTAAAGTATATTTGGAAACTTTTCATTTTGTATCCTTTAGTTGTGCTGAGGTATAAAAACACTTTGTTTAATTTTAGGATTTATATAGATGGAAGGAAAAAAAACAGCTTTGATCTTGAACTTTATTTGAATAATATGTAGTATTTATAATAAACACATATCCTGTGGCAGGATAATTATAGTGTATAGGTTATAGTTAAAACATTTACTTTCACTCCTGCTCTATTTGTGTCTGCGCTGAAGCCTGAACTGCTTTATATTTTAATTTATGTACACATGATAAATAAAACTCTCTGAATCATTAGAATTAAAGAGCAGGATCACATTTTTATTGACGGATTACAAAAAAAAACATGTTAACCTGTTTTACTGATACTTTTTAATGGTTTTATTAATTATTTTACACTCTTTTATTTCCCCCCACATGAAAAACTCATCTGTGCTTTAAACATCTTTAAAGAAGAAGCCACATCAATACAGACCTGTCTGCTTCAATTAAAGTGGTTTCATAATTAAGTTTACACCTTTCTGGCTCTTCTTTTCTTCGTTCTGTGTTAAACCTCGTGTATTTATATGCATTTATGAGAAACATTATCTGATCTAAACCAGCTGTGAGCGATAAACACTTATTATCTGAACTAAAAGAGAGAAGAAGCAGACTATTGGCTCTTATTTTGGACGGATGATGCATGAGAAACAGGCCCAGGCACATGTTTGTGGATTAAAAATAAACTTCTACACACACCTACCCTAAACGCCCAAGCACTCACGGGACGCTGTCGAAACTTTGGGCATCGAACGCCTCATTTGAGTGACTGGCTTTAAGGGTAATTATCATACCTGTGTGTGAGTCTGCAGCTCTGTCACATAATGACACACGTCAGGCAGGTACGTCGAGTAACGGCACATACCTGAAACTTAGCAGAGACCGTTGCAGGGTTTGGTGAGGAGTGTTGACAATGCGTAATTACGCACCACCGTTCAAGTTCTTATCTTAGATAAAAGATTCATGACAAATTAGATATAATGATGAGAAAATAACTTCTTTTTTTTCTTCTCTTTTTATTTGTTGCTTATTGGCAACAGATTTGACTACAAGACAGAATCTCATGAGTTAAATGAGTCAAATTTGGCTCTCAGAGGTTTTCTGTGCGTAAAATTCGCTCTTAAAAAACTTCGCATGCGTGATGGTCAACCCGCAACAACGTGTACACTACTATTAAGCTTATTAAATGTTAACTGACATGATTACTGGGCGCTGGTGCTCTTTAAACGAGTTTAAAACCACTTTCCATTAGAGGCGTTTTAGTTCATCCAAAACGATCCGGTTTCGCAGAAGGATGTAGAAGTCAATGATTAAAAGTTAACGGTGATGAGATTTGGAGGAAAAGAGACTCGGGGGAGAGAGAGAGGGGGGAGGGGGAGAGAGAAGGAGAGCGACAGAGAGATTTAGGGTGTAGTCCGTTACTTGTTATCTGATACTGATGTGGTCTTACAATAAAAACTCCGCCGATGGCAACAATGGGGATTGTTCTCAAGAGGAGAGAAGAGAAGGAGTAGCTGGGACAGAGGAGCACTCCCTGAACGCGTCTTTTAAATGTAAAGTCAATGCTAAACACCAAACAAACGAGCTCAACTTTGACAACAACGACAGCTTTTGATAAAGCTCCATAAAAGCCTACTTTTCTATGATGTCATCATATGCGTGGACCAATAATTAATGTCATGTCTTTGTTTTAAATTAAGGGTGTGAGGACAACTTTCTGTAAACTTCTTTTCAGTGTCATCTCCATTAGAGCTGCAGCAACTAGTTGATCAATCAGCTATAATTCTGAGAAACGAGGAATCATTTTGAGTCCATGAGTTCAGCTTCTGGATATTTTATCGTTTCTTTATGAATCTGGAACCTCTGGGGAAAAAAATTGATTTTTCCACCATTTTCTGACATTTTATCGACCAAAAAAATCCATCCAATAATTAAGATAATCAAATAATCGTTTGTTATCATCAATATTCAACTAATCCCGACCCTGTAAGACTGACAGGCAGAGCTGAGCAGGCCTCTATATTCAATGAAGCTGTACAAGGAAGAGCGCAGCAATCTGGGGTTGAAGGTCGTCGTGTGGAAAGAAACGAGCCTCAGTGATCGAACAAACGAGAGAAACGACAGAACAACAATCAGAACTAGATGTGGTCGTTTTTTTGGATCAACTTTCAAATTGATGCAAACTCATTTAAATGAACGTTAAACAGCTCAAGAGACAAAAATGCGCAACTTCATCCCGCATTCAGGAAACTGCACTCTCTTCATGGCCCGCTGTGTTTCCCGTTATTCGGTGGCCCCGGGAGCCGCCGCCCCGTTACAATCACAACCCCCAACCTAACGTTTCTGGCACATCCAGGAGCCGCATGAAATGCGCAACACATGCGTAAAAGCGCCCAAAAAAACACGCCTAATGTGGAAGTTTTGCTGGCTCTTTTTTTTTGTGTGTGTGTGAGTCAAACAACCGCGGATCTCATTACAGCAGCGTGGAGACTCACCTGGGATGTAAACGTCCCCTCGCTTATGATCCGGGAGTTCGCTCCAGTTCCGCTTTCCCGGCGAAACATTCGCCTTCTTCACCAGAAAGGCCCGCGGCATGTTCAATTAAAACCCGGTCCTTATTGGGAGGTTTGCAGCGAGGCCGCTTTCCACGACGTGAGGCCGGCTCCAAAAGGCAGGGACGCTGGGAGACACAGAAAAACCCCCGAAGGTGTCTTTCCCCTCCTCTCCTTCCTCCTCTCCTTCCTCCTCGCACCTTTCTTCTCGTTTCGCAAGTCGTGGATCGCTCTTATCTAAAAGTTTTCGCCCCTCACGAACCTTTCCTTCAAAGCCGTCCAGCTCTGGAGCAAATTAAAAACAAAATGAAGAAAAGTCTCCGGGCGTCGGGACAGGTGAGTCCGCTCAGGTGTGCAGCCCGGACAGGTAAAGTCGACCTATCACGTCCAGCAGCACTGAAATAACGGGAGTGTGTGTGAGAGAGAGCTGACAACAGGCAGATTGTATCACGATCACACACAGTCGGTAGCAGAGGTGGGTCAAAACGCAGCACAGGTACTCATTTGAAAAGCAGGAAACAAGCGCCAGCGCGCATGCGCGTCAGAAATAACGGTGACAACAAGCTGGGAGAGCCCGGGTTAGGCCTCAGTATACCTGCTGAACCGGTTTACCCCTCCTCTCTCGCTCTCAGTCTTTCCTCCCTCTTTCTCCACCTCCATTCCGCTTGAAGGTGTGGGGAACGGTGCGAACGACGAGAAGAAGATTTGGGGGGGGGGTGAGGCGCAGTTACACAACATAGACATATATACACACACACTCACGCAGCCTGCACCCCCCCAGCTGCACGAACACAAAGATGTGCGTTATTTTAACCTCCAGCAAGTAAACGAGACAACACGCCTCCTTCAAGGCAGCCCAGTTTCTCCACTATGTTACTGCACCTAAACGTCCCATGGTAGTCTGACCCTCATCATGTGACTCCTGGACCATGAAAACTAGCCCTGGAATCTGGATTCACATCGGGATCAATATTAGTTTGATAGGTATTCTAGAAAAAAAAAACTATGAACTTAGAGGCAAACATCTTAAATCTGCTTCAATCCCACAAAGATAAAGAATCCAGATGATGATCCGGATCACCACCAGAATCTAAAGGACTGTTCCAAAACCCGGCCTCTCTGAGAAATACACCAAAATCTGTTTTAAAAACATCCTGACAGACAAACAAACCAACAAAACACAACCTCCTCGTTGGAGGTAATAAAAACCTGCAGAAACCTGCAGTTTTGAGCACAAAAGATGCACAAAAGCATCACCTGATGACACATCTGACACATCTGACACATCTGACTCATCTGACTCATCTGACACATCCGGTACCTGCAGATTAATTCATTATAAATTAACCGGATGAGTTCATTTAAATATTGTGTGATTTGTTGTCTTCATCATATCAGCCTGTCTGATTTTTACCCATATAGGAATGTGTCTCATATGTTAACAGAAATGCTTGCTTATCTTTCCTATTTTATCATCTATAACTTCGTTTCTTCATTGTTTTGTGTTTTTATTCTTTTTTACACTGAAGCTCACCTGCTCGCTGGATAATACCCCTGGATAAAGGGGCTTCTGTGCAGGTCTGTGCAGGTCATCCCCACTATTTGCATGATACTGAAGGCCGGTAGCTGTGGTGAATAAACAGAAACCCTGAGGAGAAATTCATTATAAAGACTACAAACAATCACTTTACTGGGAGCTCAGTGGTTTTTCCAGGCATGGATTAAAACCAGACACAAGACAAACAGCTGGTTTGTTCTTTGGGCTTTAAGATTTATTCTTATTTTTGATTCTTTTCTTTTTTTTTTAAACTCCATTAGTTTCATTGCTGCCTTTAAATCCTGCAGGAAAAAAAGACATTTATTTGTGGGTGAATCACATGTTTTAAAGTAGTGGACCTATACTTGGACCACTTTCGTTTCAGTGATAATAAGACTTTCTGTGATAATAAGAGAAGCGATGGATGACTTCATCCTGAAATCACCTCCAATCAGCCACTGCATGTAGATTACAGCTGAAATAATGCGTCCATTGATCGATTAGCTGATCGATAGAACATCAGATATTTTGAGAAAGTCTGCATTTTTCAAGCAAACATGCCAAAAATCCAGTTTCCACCTTCATAAATGTGAGGTTCTGTTGATTTTCTTTGTCCTTTATGATATTAAGTTAAATATATTTTTTTAGTGTACTTTTTGAATACACCACCATGGGCTCGTGGAAACTGCAGCTAATATGCATTTCCTGTCATATTACAGACAAAATGATGAATCTATTTATCAAGAAAATAATCTATGAGATTTAAATTTCATTTGATTAGCATCACTGCTTTCCATAGAAGACTAGTAGAGCGCATTCCTCCGCCAAGGCTCAGCGGTCGCCGTTAATTCAGCCGGGCTTCATCCAAGATCAGACCCAGAGCTCTGGAACCATTAAGACTGATGGATTTAATCATTTAAATCTAGTGGATCTGACTTTTTATTTGGATCCACACTGAATTGTCCACATTCAGAGATACAAACCCCCCCTAAATATGGCTGATTTTTAAAATTAAGATTCATAAATTATTCCCTGAGATGAGAAGACAATCTCACAATATTTTAAAGAAAAGCCTTTTTTCTGGATCTGCTCCAACATTTATTGGGCTCTATTCTGGCCTAAGACGCCTCCTTCACTCAGTTTCAATCAATGAATCAATCAAACTTTATTTGTACAGAACTTTTCATACAAACACAATGTAACACAAAGTGTAAACATTAGAAAACAACCACAGACACACACAATAGAAGGATAATAAAAGGAAAACAATCCAGATAATAAAAACAGAATAGAATAATAGAATACACTTAGAAATAAAAGATTAAATAAATAGATATAGAATAAATAAATAGACAAATCAATAAATAAAATAATAATAAGCAAATAAATAATTAGGATTCAATTAAAAGCTAGAATAAAAAGGTAGGCCTTGAGTTTGTGTTTACAAACATTCCCAGCGACCCTCAGTAGTTTCCAGCAGTGTTTGTGTTCTCCTGTTGACAAACGACCAATAAACAAACAAAACAAACAAACAGACACGGGTGAAAACACGACCTCCTTGGTGGAGGAAACAAAACAAAAAGGTAAACAATGCTTAAAAACAAACATCCACGTACACACACACACACACACACACACGCGCCCACACACACACACACACGCACACACACACACACACACACACACACACACACACACACACACACACACACACACACACGCGCGCGCGCGCACACGCACACGCACGCACACACGCACACACAGACACACACACACACACACACACACACTGTACAACTATACAACTTCTTCAACCACAGCTGTGGATATTGTGGATATTGATACTGTCACAGAGTACAAGTACTGCATGTTGTGAAGTTTACCTGCAGTATCAGAGTCATGAGTTCAGTCAAACATGCAGAGACACTAACAGGCCTGAAGGTGTGTGAATGAGTCACTCATTCACACGCATTTGATGTCCAAACCGGGAAGCAGTCGCAAACCTGAGCCAATGCCACTGTCCCTAAAGCCTGACCAATCAGAGGAGAGTTTCCAGGCTGTGATCCATTTGTTCCTGGTGACTGTTTTCATTTGACTTCTTTAGCTTTGTGAGATGATGTTTCTCATTATTTCCACTAATTAGACAAAAACTACTGAACCAATCTCCATGAAACTTTGAGCAGGGGTGGAACATATGACCTCTACTGACAGCCGTTCTGGTTTTAGTCCTGTTCTGACCTCATTAGAACCAATCTGTAGGTAAGTACTGAGGGAGTAACATGAAGATGACAAAATGAGGAAATGAGCATGACGCGTTGTTATGCATGAGCCAATCAAAGTGTGCTTAAGTCCCTTTTATCTCCTCGTTCCTTCTTGAATAACAAAAGCAAATGGACTATTTTAGGTTTAGGAGGGTGTTGCTGTGGCAAAAGAACCCTAAAAACCAACCACAGACCATGTTTTACAGCTCAGGCCTTAAACTGATGTAATGCATCGTTTTCTGCAGCACAAGGAATTCTCATGAATCCAGATCCCAATGCTTAGCATTCCTTCTCTTCACACGTTACATCCTTATTTATGTGCAACACCTGTATGTAGATTCCTCCACCATGTGAACAAACACCCAGGACTCGGATCGGTGCAGAACCTTTGGCACAGAGAAAACAGCTGTTCCGGAAGAGACAACATTTCCTGTTCTGCTAGGCGGCTACTTCCCAAAAAGGATCACCTGTTCCCATCCCTGATGCCAAACTGTGATAAAAGTCTTCTGTCTGTGATGTTTTGAGTTTAATGGCCGCCCTCAGGGTTCTAGCAGTGTTCAAGAGATCGTCCTGTTTATCCAGATCTAAACCAACATTTGATGGTTCCGTCTTTGGGTCGATGCCCACTCTGCCACACCGTTTCATGGGAATCTGGATCCACATTTAATTGCTCCATGCCCAACCCTTCTGTCACATTTAATGAGAATCCATCAGGTAGGTTTTGAGTCATCCTGCTACCAGACAGAAATAATAATCATTATTTTTCATCATTTAAAGAGGACATAAGGGTTTGGCTCCAAATGTATTTATCATTTTACGCCTTTATCCTATTTATAAGTTTATGTATTTTTCAGTTGCAGCCACATATTTTTTTTCTGCTGTTTTGTGTGAATGTAGATGACAGGTGCTACAGAAATGTTGAAATTCTACATTCCTGTTCGTCTCAGTCTGCATTTTTAATTCATGATGACACAGTGGTGTTAGGTTTATTAGGCTCAGGCACAAATATCACTGGTTTAGAATGAGAAAAAGACTTTAAATGTCTTGATAAAGATAACAAATACAGCTTCTAAATGTCCTAAAATGACCTGTTTTATCGGGTGAAGTGTCTCCAACTGTGGTCTCTTGCAAAAAAATGTTAATTCATATTAAAAATGCTAATTTATCTGTGATTTGCAGGAATGTAAAATTGTAAAAAAAATTGCTGATATTTAAAGACAACACATAAAATTCAGCTCAAACCTGCTTTAATATCACATTCAAGTGACGTTCAATCTACGTTTAATCTAGCAGTGATTCATTACTCGTGGTAGTTTTTATTGTTTCGTGTTCACCATCATTCTGTTTGTTTACTGAACTCTTCAGATCTGTTCCCTCATGACGTCCCTCTCTGAGCTCCTGTGTGCCTCACCTGCGAAGTTTTTTCCATTTGCATGCGCAGATAAACAAATCACGGCCTCTAAAATAGACACGACACAAAAACACACGCGGAGTTCGTCAGCTGTGAAGCCGTCAGGCCAAACGGAGGACTGAGGTTCAGGGCAGGTATGAAGGGAAGGTGTGTGATGAGAGGAGTGGTGCAGGACGAATGAATGAACGGTATGCCGCCGGGGCTGTCGGAGGAGTTCTGGCGGATCAGCTGCCTTCGTTTCTTCGTCATCTTTAATTTACAGCCTCCTTCTAACTGTCGGTGATTCTGTTATTCTTTGTGTCGGTCGGCTTTAAACCTCTTTGTTGTGTCTAAACTGTCTTTGGGTGCAGCCGCACAAAGAAACTAAGTACATTTACTCAGTTGCAATTCAGAGTTTATTATACTTTACTTATTGCTCTGCTACTTTTAGCCTATTTCTACTCAGAGTCAGATATTTTACTTTTGTCTCCACCTCATTGATTTGATAGTTGTTTGGTCCTTTGTGGATTCAGATCAATAATACAATATACAGGATATAATCAATCACTAAAACAGGAAGCAATGGGGGGGTAAATTCACATGATAGCAGTAATTAGCTCCACCTGTATCAACTGAATCATTCAAATGATGCACAAATGAATGCATCAATAATTATTATCAAATAATGTGTTATCCTGAAATGGGCCAGGAGGAGTAGGGGAGACCAGGGACAATTGTAACCCTTCTCATGAAACTTCAACGTGTTAACTAATGACAGAATGTTTTAAAGTGATTTTCCCAAATGTGTATCTTTGGAACTGTGATTTAATTACAGGCATTTTTGAATTAGACAGCAGACAGCTCAAATCTCTGCCAAGGCCAGTGAGTCATAATTTGACTCATGATATGACTCATCGACCATGAAATCCTGCTCCTAGAACCTGGAATCACACTTTTTTATTATTAGTTTGATATTTATTCAGTTGATATTTCACTAATGGTGGTTTTCTTTGGGATCTAGATCAGTAACTTTTAAAGATTTGTTAAATTTGACACCAAACCGAATCAAGTCTGTATCACTATTATTTATTATCTCACAGTAGGGATTTTTTCATGAGGTCTATGAATTTAAACATTCTGCATCACCAGATCCAGAATGTTACTATCCCACAATGGTAAAGAATCCAGTTCTGGATCCAGATGATGATCCGGGTCACCACCAAAATCTAATGGATTGTTCCTTGGGCCGTATCCTACCTCTCCAAAAAATGTAACCCAAATCTGTTCAGAACTTTTTGAGTAATTCTGCTAACAGATAAAGACAGAAACATATGAAATGACATAAAGAAGACATTACAACCATCCCAGAATCAGCAGCCATGTTTTCACCTCATGTGAACTCACCTTATTGTTAGCTTGGCGTCTTAGTCATTTCTATTTATAGCTGACAAATCACAGATTCTCATGGAAGGATGATCTAAGGGCAGTATCCAAAAACTACATCTGATAGAGAGGGTACATTATTATTTTAAAAGCAATCTGATATAAAAGTTACTTTTTTATTTTAAAAACATCTGATAGAAAAGTTACATTTTTATTTAAAAAAATCTGATAGAAAAGTTATATTTTTATTTTAAAAAATCTGATAGAAAAGTTACATTTTTATTTTAAAAATGTCTCAATCAAATGAAATGTGTTTTTGTAGTTCAGAAGACAATCTAAGTGGGCGTGTGCAGAGTGACTGGAATCACTCTATTACTATTAAACCTTTTACTTTTGGTATAATCGGATACTAACACTTGTTATTTTGCTGAGGTTCAATTTTGAATGTAAAACGTCTAACTTCTGCCTCTTTACTGTGGTGTTTCTATTGTTTACTTAAGTAAATAATCTGATTACTTCTTCCACTACTACACATCTACACGTCAGTGTGTTGCTTTTGCCCCAAATCGCTTTTATCAGCCTTCAAATAAGTTTAAGTTAAAGGAGAGATAAAGATGAGCAACAACAGATCAGTGAGCTCAGAGTGAACTTTATACCAGTTGAACCGGATCGACAGCCTCTTCTCTTCTCTAGAATCACTGTTATTTTGATCCTTTCCACATTAAAGGAACACTGATTTTTTTCTATGATATATGAAAATGAGTTGGGACAATAAAGGCCACATCACTATGAAACCACTCTGAGTGGATTATTGTGACATATGTCATGGCTGCACTGCCAAAGAAAAAAGAAGCTGTTTGAGTTTGGTCGTTGCCAGTTTAACCGGTGTCAGTTTACCGGTAATGTAACACTAAGTAATGGTTACAGCTGACCTCAACTGGTTTGTTCAGAGTGTGCTAGCGGCTCTGTGAGGCTCTGCCGGCGGTGCTTTGAGCTAAATGTCAGCATGATAACAGCTCACAATGACAATGCAAACATGCTGATGTGTATTAGGTTTACTGTGTTTACCATCTTGGCTTAGCATTTTAGAATGCTAATATTTGCTAATATGTTATTCTCTGAGAAATGTCTCTGTTCTGGAACTGTTAGCTGCAACTAGGAAAATCCAAAAATGACTAAAACTGACCAGATGATTGATTGGAGCTTCATCTCTGGAGCTAATATAAATAGTTTTTAAACTTAAAAACTTCTCTTCAGTCTGGTTTCTATGTAGTGTTTATTATTAATAATAATAATAATAATAACAATAATACTAATTATTATTAACAACAACTAATAATAATAATAATAATAATAACTAATTATAATATTGTTGTTGTATTAAAATATTTATTATGTGTAGTATTTAATGATTTTATTGTTGTTATTTTATTCTTTAAATAGTGTGCATTAGTCTCTAAATCCTTTTTAACATCTTTATTTTCATCCATCATTTGTAAAGCATTTTGAACAACATGCAAATAGTTTGACAGGTGCTGTATAAATAAAGTTTGATCGACTGATTATAGTCTTATAATGCTAAAGTCTGTCAATTTGAGATAAAACCCCCTATTGATAACAAGTTTAAGTTCTTATCATTCACATCAATTGTTAATTGTTTTACAGAAAATATTCAAATAAATAAACAGTCCTTTCACTTTTACATAAAAAAGGAAGTGGAGGAAGTGACATCACTGGATTGAGGTGATGCTGACACTGATCAAGGTTGAGTTCTGCCATTTGATTTCTATGATTTTAATATTGTTTTGGCATTTCATTTATTTATTTATTTATTTGGAGGTCAAGCTAAAGGCTCAGGCCCTTCATGCTAAAATATCCCACAAAAGAATTAAATTGTTCTAAATCCAAATGGTGTCTAAAAATGTATTGAAATCCTTTATTTGCATAATAACAGTTTGACCATAAGGCCCTGATTAAAATGAATGACATTGTTCCTTTTAAATACTTCTATTGTACCTAATATATTTCTCACATGCTACTTTAAAACATTATTTGAATGAATAGACATTACACTGTAAATCTGAGGCTTTCTATTCACATAAAAGTTTTAAATTCATCCTGTGTGACCTTTGGTCCTTATTATGTCTTAGAAATAAAAGCCAGAACCTGCAGAGGAAGAAGGCAAAAGACTCGACGAGCTGCGCAGACGAAACCAGAGGAAAACAAACGTTAAGAAAAGGCGTCAGTCATAAAATGCCTACAGATGGTCTAGTTTAAAAGCAAATGTCAGCAGCTACGAGGCAGAGCTCCGGCAGTCAGATGCTTCAGTGAGATAAAAACAATTAGGCGACACCCTTCAAGATTTGTCACAACTACAGGTGTGTCCTTTAAAGCTGCACTGATTATTATGGCCACCAGGGGGCAACAGAAACAAGCTAAACAGTAACATAATATCTATCTGAGTCAATATTATTATAAGTTATTTACACATCCGTAAAATTAACTATTCTCTGACTGCTTAAAGTATGTAAATCCAATATTAGCTGTGTTTATGATCTCCTGAGGGAAATATCTGACTCTTTAGTCTCTAAAGTCATATAGAAATAGATCAAAACATAAGCAGCATTTTATGGTTACAGCTGCTGGAGGTGGAGCACATTTTATTTATTTATTTTTATACTGTGGGAAGCTTATTCTACAGCATAATATCATATATTTTAAATTGATCACATGTTTCTTAAAATCTTAATTCATAAAGTAGTAAATAGCTGTCGGATAAATATATTGGTCTAAAGTAGTAGCATGAATCATTATTTCATAATAATGTTCAGAGGAACAATAATCCAGCCAATTTACACTTAATGTCAAAAGGTGGTGCTGCTGATCCATTAAACACAACATACACAACATCCAGTGCATTTTCAGGTCATCACTCATTACAACAGAAGTTCCCATCAGAGGCTGAAGTGATAATTAATCTGTCAGTTTGAGTCCATTCCATTTGTTATCAATAATTATAAGAAAAGGCAGGAAGTCGTTATTGTATGAAGCTGGGGCCCTGATATGTTTTGCATTTTTAAAAGGTGATATTCCGCTGATAGACAGCAGGTGGCGACAGTGAGCATCAGTCCTAAAGTTAACATCCACATTTAAAGCGCCGAAGAAGAAGAAGAAGAAGAAATATCCGCTATCCGGACTCGCTGGGTTAGAAATGAGCATCTCTTGAGCACAAATCCTTCGTTTACGGCTACATTTCGGTGAAATTTCTTCCGTGTTTTTTCCGGCGTTAGCTTTTTAGAAGCCGCTGAATCGCTAGAGTCGTCATGGCTTCCAGGAAAAGATGTCTCCCCGGTGCTAACGGTGACGGACTTCTGCCCGTCTGTAAGCAGGTCAAGGCGGGAGACAAGAGACACGTAGCTGCCCTGGTTTTGGCGAGAGGAGGAAGCAAAGGGATTCCCCTGAAAAACATCAAGATGTTAGCCGGACTTCCGCTCATCGGATGGGTGCTAAGAGCCGCTACAGACTCCAACATGTTCGACAGGTAGAAAAAGAGATTTTTTACATATCAGCGTTCAGGTATCCTGACGTCACAAACCGCTGCAAATCTGCTGTATGTACGTGAACGCAACCCAATAACAGCTAATCAATCAATAAAACTGTGCGTTTTATTTAAACACGGGATCCATATAGAGGGAAAAGAGATGAGTAAAAACACATTTATGTTATAGTTATGCACAGATAACATAAAATAAATACAGATATATTAAAATTAACTCATAATTTAAGTTATTTATAAAGAATAATATGCAATATGTTTTTTGAATTCTTAAATGTGAGGATTTGATGCTTTTCTTTCTGCTTTACATCATTGTAATTTTGTATTTATTTTTTTAACTGTTGGTTGGACTAAATAAGCAATTTATTGAATACAGATTTGAGGTTGTGATGATATTTTCTTTACTGAATAATAGTTGATTCATGAACTGAACAGGTTTCCCTGAAACTTAGTGAGAGGATCGGTCTTGGGCCAGAATAGATCCCATTAAAGGCCAGCAGTCCACTTTAATTCTATCCAGCCTTGTCCAAAATCAGACTCATAGTCCTGGAACCATAATGAAAATAGTGAAAATATAACGGTTGCAGAGGTAATAATGAATGGATGGATTAATGAAACTGGTATCCATCAGTGTCTGTTATTAAAGTAAGTTGCACTCGACTTATTATAAAAAATATGTAGTATTAATTCTGCCATGTGCCACCTCTGACATATTAAAATAGATGATTACAAATGCTAACAATAATGACAACATGCCTCCGTTTCCTAGCGTGTGGGTGTCGACAGATCACGACGAAATCGAGAGGGTGGCAAAAGGCTGGGGGGCCAAGGTGCACCGCAGGAGCCCCGAAGTGTCCAAAGACTCTTCTACGTCACTGGAAACCATCCAAGAGTTTGTCAGACTCAACCCGGGTACGCCAGCCTCACCCAGATCTCCCGTATTGTTGTGTGTGTGTCTGATGAGGTAGAAGTCACATCCGTTGTTGACCTTGCTTTTGCAGAGGTGGATCTGGTGTGTAACATTCAGGCTACGGCGCCGTGTCTCCATCCGTTCCACGTGAAGGAGGCCCTGGAGATGATCACGCTGCAAGGCTTCGATTCGGTCTTCTCGGTGGTCAGGAGGCACCAGTTCCGCTGGAAGGAGGTCAAGAAAGGATGTAAGTCTGCAGATGTGTGAATGTTGATCTCTACGTTCCCATGTCTTCTCTCTGCTGTCCATTTATTATCATATATTATTACTTTATTATGTGGTTATTGTATGAAGCACTTGGTAATTATGGGGTCCAGACTAAGTCTTTAAATCACCTGTCGCCATATTTGCTATTTGATGTAGCCAAGACACCATCAAACACATGAGTCTTATATTAATATAAATAGTTTTGTTAGATACTATCACGTTCCTCTCAGGATGATTTGGAACCTTTAATCCTGATCCCAGGATGATCAGGTCCTGGTTTATGACCAGATACCTCTAGAACTTGTTCCCATCAGCCCTCGGCTCTTTCTTTGTGTTTCCTGGTAGGAAATGTCAGCATGCTAACGCGCTAAAAACGACGAACATAATGAACATTACACCCGTCAGACGTCAGCGTGTTAGCATTGTCTTTGTGAACAGGTTAGCATGCAGGCATTTCCCTCAGCCTCAGAGCTGCTAAGAGCAGATCAGGACTCGTGTTTTTCTCTTTACAGCACAGCAATAATGTTTTTTATAATGCAGCCATAAATGACCTTTGTATTGACTTCTGCTGTTATTTGAAGCAGTTGGTTATATTTTAATCAGCACAGTCTCTCTGATCAAGACATCAAGCTCAACTGGAATTAAAAGCCAGAGAGAAGAGATGGTCTGCAGCAGCAGCGCTTTGATTATTTCTAATGTCTGCAGACATTAGAAATAATCAGTTCTGTAGATCAGTAAACTGTTCCAGGAGCAGCCTCAGTGTTTAAGGCTGGATCACAGCACATCCAGGAGCAGCTGGTTGGTAGACCTCAGCGCTCGAACTGTAAAAACAAGCAATAAAATCTTAGAATCAGTCCTGAAACCTACAGGAAGTCAGTGGAAGGAGGCTAATATTGGGGTCATGTGATCTCGCTTTCTTTTTCCACTTAAAAGTCGAGCAGCTGCTTTTTGAACCAGCTTCAGACGATGAAGAGAAGATTGATCTAAACCCACATAAAGGGAATTACAATAATCAAGTCTAGAAAGCAAAGAAAGAAAGAAAGACGGGCCTCGACCTAAAAGTCTGAACTGAAAGAAACTAGTTTTAACAACAGAACTAATCCGTTTATCAAGTTCAACTCTCGCCCTCCGTCCCTCTATAGCGCGTGAGTTTACCACGCCTTTCAATCTGGACCCAGCCAGCCGACCGCGGCGTCAGGACTGGGATGGAGAGCTGTGTGAGAACGGCTCCTTTTACTTCACCACCAGAGACCTGATCATGAAGGAGGGACTCCTGCAGGTATTTCATCATTTTAACCTCTGCATCCTTTGTGTCTCTCTAAAACCTGTCATCATGGTTTCATGTGACCCAACATGTGACCCAACATGTCACACGTGACCCAACATGTCACACGTGACCCAACATGTCACACATGTGACCCAACATGTCACACGTGACCCAACATGTCACACGTGACCCAACATGTCACACGTGACCCAACATGTCACACGTGACCCAACATGTCACACGTGACCCAACATGTCACACATGTGACCCAACATGTCACACGTGACCCAACATGTCACACGTGACCCAACATGTCACACATGTGACCCAACATGTCACACGTGACCCAACATGTCACACATGTGACCCAACATGTCACACGTGACCCAACATGTCACACATGTGACCCAACATGTCACACGTGACCCAACATGTCACACGTGACCCAACATGTCACACGTGACCCAACATGTCACACGTGACCCAACATGTCACACGTGACCCAACATGTCACACGTGACCCAACATGTGACCCAACATGTGACCCAACATGTGACCCAACATGTCACACGTGACCCAACATGTCACACGTGACCCAACATGTGACCCAACATGTGACCCAACATGTGACCCAACATGTGACCCAACATATGACCCAACATGTGACCCAACTTATGACCCAACCTGTGACCCCACATGTGACCCGTGATGCTGCATGCATCACTAAAAATGTAGTTGTAGTTTGATTCCAGTTTGTGTAATGGTTGTTGTGACTGTTTGTGTGCGTTCCCGTCTCCGTCGCCTCCTCTGCAGGGTGGGAAGGTAGCGTACTACGAGATGCTGCCGGAGTACAGCGTGGACATAGATGTGGACATCGACTGGCCTGTGGCAGAACAGAGGGTTCTCAGGTCAGACACATGCACTAAAGAGCAGAGAACCTTTACTGTTTGTGTTTATATCTGTTCATGTTTTTATCTCGTTTCTTCAGTCCTCTCCATCTTCTTCCCCAGGTACGGTTACTTCGGTCGGGACACACCGGAGGTGGTTCGTTTAATGTTCTGTAAAGTCTCCGGATGTTTAACGGAAGGCCGGATCTTCCTGTCTGCGTCCGGAGAGGAGATGGTGTCCATCAACACCAGAGACACCACGGGTGTCCGCATGCTGCAGAGAGAAGACGTGGAGGTGGGACATCGGTGAACTGGCCCGTATCCCACAGCCACACACACTCTTAATAACGTCTGTGCTGCTCCACCAGGTCGTCCTGTTGACCTCCAGCGAGGACCCCGTGGCCCAGTCGTTGGCCGACAAACTGGCCAAGAGGATGGGCTGTCAGGTGATCCAGGTGGGAGAGGAGCCGCTGGAAGATCTGAACACTATGGTGATGCAGAAGAAGCTGCAGTGGAAGGATGTGGCGTTCATGGGTAATCGAGTCAATCAACAGAAAATTGTTTTGTAACACCCAGTGAACTTAGCTTAGCATCAGAAGAGGAAGCAGCTAATCTGGTTTTACCTACCAGCACCTCTAAACCTCACTAATCAATATTTTGTACAGCAAATTACCAATGCTTTTAAAAGAGCACCTTTACATGCACCAACACTGCTATGAATACATTTTATTTTTTTATACCTTGTTTAGCTTTAATTTTAGCCTTAATGTAGCCCTGAATATAGGCTAGCATCTACATTTTTAATTGGACTACTGTATACGTTAGCTAGATGGGGTTCTAGCTATTCACAAGATTAGCCAAAAAGGTGGGATTTCCTGTTCTATTAATACGAACAATGACTGTAATCTGCTGTGTTAGTAAATTTAATCAGGTAAAATAAAGATTAGGATTTAGCTACTTCACCACCAAATTATGATCATTAGCCTAATTCTAGTAGCCTATTAATAAGTAGCACCCCAGCTAGCTACTAAGTAAAGTAAGCTACTTTAAAATGTAGGTAATAGCCTGTATTCAGCTCTACATTAGCCTAAGGCTGATGTTATGGATCAACTAGCACCCAATCACATCCAATCAAACCACAGAGGGTGGGATTAAAAGTTAAACTCCATCCCTTTCTGTGGGCTGCAGCCAGAGAGGACTCTATATTAATATGTGACGTTTGTTTTTCTCTCTCTCAGGTAACGATAAACCCGACGTCAGGTGTCTGAACCTGGCGGGTTTGAGTGCGGTCCCTGGAGACGCCCCGGTGGTGGCCATCAATGCCTCTAAGTACACCTGTCACAGTTTAGGGGGAAGGGGAGCCATGAGGGAGTTCGCCGAACACATCCTCCTGCAAAAACAGAAAGCAAAGGCACAGATGAAGCAGGACCGCATCGACAGCAGCAGCTTCTAATCCGGATTAAATCTACCTGCAAGAGATTGTAGAGGGTTAGTGCAGTTTACATACAAATGATGTAAACAGTTTTCACATTTATTACAGTGTATTACAATATGATCTAATTTTAGAGTCACAGTTGTAGAATGAAAATAATTCTCTGTTTACAATCTCAAACTATCAAAGTTAGTTATTTTCGTTGAGTTCAAAACGTATTTTTTTCTCTAAGAATGAATAATGTAATGCTGTGAATACGACAACAGAATGAGAAGTTAACACAAATGTTTTGTCGGCCCAGGACGACTCACGCCCAAAACCCTAAACTACACCGGAAAACCACAAGTTTAGTCTTCGAAACGCGAAGTCGACAAAACAGGAAATGGAGATGATTTTTTAATAGATTGACTTTAATATGATACCTTTAAAAAAGGTGCAATCCTTTTTAAAAGAACACCGAATAGTGCCCCCAAATCTAAAGATGCAATATTATGTAACAGAAAACAAGCATTCTAGTTATTATGTATGTATTATGAGCTTTTAAATATTTCAAATGCCTCGATATTTTATGGAAAAAATGAATCAATTCAAACCAAAGTAGGAGGTGTACAATGTTGTTGTCTTCTGTACTCTGTCCACCTGTAAATGTCACATGACGAAGGTGTCCTATCCTACATGCTCACACTAGTTTATATTTCTACCTGCCCTTAAAGCAATAGTTGGATATTTTGGGGGGGAAAAGTTTCAAAATTTCTTGCCATGAATTTGATGAAAGGATCAAGACAGCAAATATGAAGCTGCATCCAGCAGCTCCTTAGCTTTTCTTAGCAAAAACAGCTCAAAATCAGCCTGTTTGTACCGGAAAAGCACGCTAACTAATTAGCATACATGCTTGTTCAATTTGTACCAAAAACTTTGGTTAAAAACAACTTGTTGTAGTTTTACAGGCGGTTATTTACCAAACTTTGTAGTTTGTAGTCCTGTAAAACTGCAACCAGCCATTTTTATACTTGAAACGTTTTATTCAAAACTAACATGTTTCCAGTGCTTCGCTAAGCCAACTAGCTGCTCGCTAATTAGCTGATATTAGCTGGTATTATTTCGTCTGACTCTCGTCAAGAAAACGTGGAACTGTTTCTTCAGCGTTCAGTCGTAGTTCCACGAGGCACCTGAAGACAGTATTAAGCTAACTTTGTGATTGTGTTCCCGTTGCTGCATGATAGCGTCCCATCGCTACGTGGGACGATTAATGATTATCAGTCTGTAGCTGCTGCTTTTTTAGAGATTGATAGATTATCTGATTGACTGATTGTTTTACTGTTGATTCCAGGTAAACCATAGGATTTGTAGTGTTATTCACTCAGTGTCTGCTGTATTTATCGACATACATGGTTTAGCAATATGTAATTTGGGGTGGTGCTAATTCTGTTAATTAGGTTTCACTCAGAGATGTTTGACTGATCGCTTTGTTGGAATGTTTACGTGTCGTCTGCCTCATCAATGTGATTTTATTTCACTCTTTTTATTTAATGATTGTGTATCACGATGAGTTTTTGATGTGTGAATCATTTTTGAATGAAGTTGGAGATGATTGAAAAGTTCCAGTCTTGTGTTTTATTACGCAGCAGAAGCGCAACAACAGAACTTTTTAAATCCCCCTGAGGTGCAAACAGACAACCTTCCAAGGTAGTTTTTGTGTCTGAGCGGGTACTAGACTGTACTCTTTATTCTATAGAGACCCAACAACCCCCCATCTGGAGAGGAAAAACTGCCTTTTAACAGGCTGAAACCTGGAGCAGATCCAAGACTCAAAGTGGGCGGAGCCTCTGCTTTTTGACCGGTTGGGTTGAAAGAGAGAGAGAGAGAGAGAGAGAGAGAGGAAGACATGTACAGCAATAATGATAATAATTACTTCTAATAATTATGATGATGACAGTGATGATGTCAGTAGCTCCGCCCACAGTCCTCAGTAAGGTCACACGGTCTTTAGTCACACTGTAGGAATTTGTAAAGACTCCTTTCCAGTTTATGAACAAAAACTGTTAACTGTTCCTCTTAAAAGTGTTCGGATAATAACCACAGAATAAAATACAGATGTGTCATAAAATGTTTTAATAAATGATCAGCAAATTCTACAAAAATTCAACATTAAACGTCTTAAAGTTTAAAAGAAGGTTTAAAGAAGCCAACAGTGAATATTTACATAAAGACCAGGAGCAGGAATGATTTCATCTGAAATACTGAACAAAATGATAGGAAGAGAAGAAGAAACAACAAACAATAATAATAATAACTGGTGTTGTTCTGTCACTCCGTCATGTTTACTGGCTTGATGGTCAGCGGCCCGTCGTTCTTCCCAGATTTGTTGGTGCAGGGGCTGAAGAACGGGTAGATGCATTCACAGAACGTGTCGTTGAAAGTGTAGATGTGGAGTTTGGCGTCGACGTTGTAGAAAGACACCTGCAGAGCCACGAGGACACGAAACAGAACAAACCAGTTAGCTGGAAGGTATATGTGTCATGTTCAGTCAGGATGTTTAAACCCCGTTTCCCATAATGCACCTGTCCATTCTCAAAGTCCACAAATATCCCGATCTTGTGTGGTCGAAGGCTCAGGTGGACGTCTGTGGAGGGTTCAGTGCGAAAGGCGTATTTGTTCCTGGAGGGAGGAAAAGAGGAGGATGGGAGCAGAAAAAGGAAAAGAAGAAGAAAATGTAGTATTTGAAAAATCTTCTCTAATGTCACTGACATATTTTTCATCACCATTTTTTTCCAGTATGTTAACGCTCGAATTTATTATTTTTTATTCATATATTACATTGTGTATTAAAAATATATATAATTTCTATATATATCTATATATTATAATTTCGTAAAGAGTGACACCAAGGAAAAAAATGATGGTAAGATTTTGAGATGATCATTTTTATCAGAGCAACTTGTTACGACTTATTTTGTTATGGCTTATTTTTATATAGTAAACCTTATCTATCCTACAACACTGACAGGACCAGCTGCTACAAGTTGTTATGATATGAAAGCATCAAACATACATTTTATATAACATTTAAACATTTAAAACACATTTAAATATCATCATGAGAAAAGAAAATGAAATTGTATGTAAGTGATGCAGAGCTTTCTCATTGTGATTTGTTTTTATTGATTATTTCAGATCCCTGGTCAACAAATTAATAGATTTTCAAAGAATGGATCTGGACTGGATAATTAAGAGTTAGATGAACAACTTTGTGTATTTTAAATAATGACCTGATTATAGTAGACTTTTCTAAAAATTCATTTAAATGAAATATTATGAGATATTATTATATATATTATAAATATATGAGAAATATTATGAATATAATGTCTAATTAAAATCTGATTTTAGATCATTAACTCACTTGTCTCTTAAACTGAGGAACCAGTAACCGTTGCTCGGGTTAACTTCAATCTTCCCCTTCCTGTTGATTGACTGTCTGGCCACGCCCAGATCCCAGTCCGTCTTCCCGCCCACCTCCACCTGTTCACAGGAAGTAGTTAATATTTATGCAATCAAACAATGAAATATATTTTAAAAAATCATGTTCTGTTTGTGTCATTACAAAAATCATTAATTTATACTGTTTATCCTGTAATAATTATGTTGCACTCACAAATAAAAATGATCAGTTGACAAAATAGTTATAGTTTTAATCTGAATATGTTTGACAGATATTTCTTATTTTATTTATATGATTTAATATAATAATATATACAGTATATATCATATTATTTCAGTCCTTCTGCAGAGACCCTCCTAAAAATACCTGAAATACGCTTTTCTGTGCACAAATTTGGAAGCTTTGTGTGAAAAAGAACCCATAGGTGAAGGAGAGGGGCTCCTACCTCCCAGTAGTGTCTCCCGGAGGAGATCATCTGCCTCCCCAGGACACACACGACTCTGTCAAACCTCTCCAGGTTGTCTGGAAGCAGCTTGTGTCGATCTCCACACCACACCTACAGGAGCAACACTGATTTATGAAAACACATTTTCCTGCCAGAAAAATATAAAAAGGCAAGATTTATAGAGTTTGTAATTGTAAACGTGATGTAATCTCTCAAAACAGAATGTTTTCCAGTCTGTTTTCCTTCAGAAAACAAGCTGAGAAATACATAAATAAATCCACAGAAAATGATTTATGATCCAATCATTTGACGGGCGTCTCACACTCTTCATGTCGTCTGACATAACCAGCCTGGGATGAGCGGTGTTGGAGTCCAGCGTCACGTCCACTGTGATGGAGGAGGAAACATGGGAGGAATTCATTCATTCATTCATTCAGTCATTCATTCATTAGATCCTTATACATTAAGGTGGAGACGTCCTTTTCAAAATAGTGAAACAAGAGGTAAAAGATCCTGGACAGTAAGAAACACATACAGGAAGCTGTTATAAAAATGGTGATAAAACTAATTTCATTTTTTAAAAATTCCAAAAAAAATCAAGAATCAACTGAAATAGATGGAAGTAAATTAAGATTTAAATTGTCCAAACGACGTAAACTTTACGGCTTTATTTTAAGCTTTATTTCATGTGATTCCAGGACAACAATACATTAAGGATGTCATAGTTCACTTCCTGTTTTATTTGATTTCTTTCCTCCTGTGTCACGTTGTGCTTGTCATTTCCTGTCTTTGTACCCCCCCCCCCCCATTAGTTCCACCTGTTCCTAATTTCCCCTTTTGGTTCACTTTTGTTACCTGAGCTTCCAGCTACCTTTAGTTCCTTCTTGTGTTGCCTTCTGTCACCACTGACCAGTAAGTTTAAGGTTATCTTTCATTCATTTGACTTTTCCGTTTGTTTGTTTTCTGCACTGGGATCCTTAAATCTGGATAAATGTGGATAAATGTGGATAAACGTAACTCAGTAGAGCCCATACCTCCTCACACACGTCTGTCGAGCTCTTATGATAAAAAAAAGTCATAAATATCAGGCATAAAAGAAAATGTGAACCACAAATATCTGTTAAATGACGGTTTCAGAGGCTGTAGTTTAAAAATGTTTTCTAGCAATAAAGAACTGTTGTGAAAGAATCGATTTTAAAAAGAAATTCCTGAAATAGGAAATTAAAAACAAAAACAAATCCTGGATCTGCTGCTCTAATCAGATTCACACCAAAATTTTATTCCTATCATAATTTTTTTTCTTCCAATTAATCCAATGATCAAGATATTTCTACTCTGTCCTGTTGTCAACATTTGAACCACTCTTAGTCATATTTTTAGCTCTGGTGGAAAAAAACAATTTAGTTTTATTAGCATTAAGAAATAGTTTATGCTTCTTAAGCAGCTCAATAATGACGTCGCTCTGTGTGAATGTAATGTACCTGCATATTCCTGGATCCTCCTCATCTCTGCAGAAAAAACAACATCGATAAGATAGTTAAGAGGCAGTGGATGGATTCATACCAGTAACATGGTCACATGACTACATGCAGCATGTTGTATACCTTTAAGACAGCACTGATACAGTCACTCTGGCTTGTATTTGGAAAGTTTAAAGTGGATACCAGACATCATTCACTGGTTTATGTATATTATAGACCTTTATAATTAGCCTATCTAAGGTGGAGGGGGGGGTGGACACTCACTGGGCTGCGTTCGAACTGGACTAGGTTCCAGTATGGAGGCAGGAAAACCTGGAGAAAACACCAGATGGCAGTATTTTAATACTTTATACTACATCTGTTGCAGGACTTGAAGGAACGTTTCACCCAAGACTGAAAATGAAGTCGTTACCTCCTCACCTCCACGCCAAGGTGAACAAAACAAAGCATTCTTTTTAAGCTTCATGGCAAAACAGCATTGTAGCATTCATCCTGAACAACTGAAGAAGATGAAAAAAAAACAGAAATAAAATGACTCTATAAGAGTAAGTAAGTAAACCCCATGGATCCCTAATGGATTTGAAAAGACTCCATTTATACACTTTTTTTTTTAAGCTGAAATCTAGCCTCTAAGCTAAAGGCGTCAGCATGCACGCTTATCTGAGGTGTGTGCACGAGGTGTGTGCACGAGGTGTGTGCACGAGGTGTGTGCACGAGGTGTGTGCACGAGGTGTGTGCACGAGGTGTGTGCACGAGGTCCAACACGTGCACATGTGCTGGTAGATGAGATCACTGCATAGCTCTGGATTTACCTGGGTTCACGCTCACATCTTAGCTCAGAGGCTTCAGTGGAGTTTTCAGCTTAAGAAGGGTGTAAATAAAGTAAAAAAAAAATCATGTTATCTTTGGACCTCTGGAGACTTGGGTTCCAAATTACGAGCTGTATGGAGTCATTTTTAAAAAATGTCCCCATCCTCTTTGTCTGTTTAGAAGAATGCAGGCTAAGAATCGATCCCGTTTAAAAGTAAGGATGTGTGTTTTCCATGATCCTGATCCATGGAAATCTTTAACTCTAGATTCTAATACTTCATGTCTGCATTGTTTGTTATCTTTGGATGAAATCCTCGTGTTTTACTCCTCTCTGACCTGTTTCTGCAATATTCTTCAGCTCCTCCTGGAACCTGTCCACCTGAGCTGCCAGCGACCTGTAGATGGTCCCTGTTCCCAGGTCCGGGTTCACAAACACCCCAGCCCAGTCTTTGATGGGTGGAGGGCTGCAGAGGATGGGGAACGTCTGGAAGGTAGGTGGGAATAAATAACCAACCAGAAGTACACATGTTACGCAACGCTCACCTCAAACCGAACCTCCACCCACCTTGACACAGTGTATGTGGTCGTCTGATTTGGCGAGCTCCGCCAGGGCGCTTTCCCTCCGGCGCAGTTCTTTAACCTCCAGCTCCAGCTGTCGTATCATGGCGTCGGCCTGGTGCTCGGCCGCTTTGCGGGTCATCTCCATCACCTCCATCAGCTCCACCTGGGAGCGCTCGATGGCAGACACCAGTGCAGAAAATAGGCAAACGCTGCCCGCCGTCTCTCGCTCCACCGCCAGCTGCAGAATTAGAGTTGAATGTAAAGCTGAGAGCTTTCAAGACAGCTTTAGAGTCACTGTTCTAAGATTTGAGAGGACGACCTGATAAAACTGTTGACGGCATGTTTTCCTGATTCAAAGCTGATAAATGAATGACAAGAGGATTTACAGGTTTTACCGCACAGCTCTGGTTGGTTTATGTGTTTGTCCTACCTCCAGTTCAGTGACTGACATTCTGATCTCCTCCATCTTCCTGATTCGTTCTCTGATCATCTCCTGGATCTCCTTCTCCGCCTCATTTAACTGGACCTGCACACACACACACACACACACACACACACACACACATACAAACAGAACACACACTTTTGAAAAGGACTATATTTGGGAGCACATGAACAATATGTGTGCTCTTATAAATAGGTATGTGGCTGGGGTGTACTCTTGCCTACGCAAGTAAAAGTGTGTTTCTGTACTTTTTTTTATACTCTTAGCAATCAAACTAGACACAAACCAGCCAAATCAAATATTGTCTATTCTTTCCTCGCCCATTCACAATCCTTCCACCAAGTTTCGTGGAAATCTGAGTTGTTTTTGTGAAATCCTGCTGACAAACAAACGTCCAGCAGGCACTGGTGAAGTCGTAACCATCTTTGCGGAGTTAATCATTTGTATAAGGAAGGAATTATACTTTATAATTGTATAATTTTAAAAATAATTTTATAATTAAAATTTTTTAAAACAAATAATTTTATAAATTAAAAAAAAATTAAAATTTGGCTAATTTTTTTTAAGGTATATTTTTTTGCTCTTATATTATGACAGACGCCTCACTGTTTTCCATTGATGGCTCATCTTCTACACCTGCAAACATTTAAAGAGGTGTTCCACAGGGTTCAATTTTGGGCCCACATCATCTAAACTCAACATCTCTAATCACTGCTATGCAGATGACACCCTAATCTACTTCTCGTCGGTGTAACAGGATCAGTTAAATGAGGGGATGAGACATACATCACACCACACATTAAGAACTCAGGTGTTATTTTTGACGATGACTTAGGTTTCAACATATAAATTCCATCATCCAGCTTCTTCTATCTCAGAACCGTCTCCAAAATTAGACATTTGCTATCAACCTGTGACCTTACCTGCTTCTATTTCGATCTATGTCTTTATTTGTATACATTATGTCAATGGGAAGCACTTTGGTGCAAAACCTGAAACGTAAGGAACAAATGAAATCTTTAAATTGATCTTTTATGTCATTTTGTTGGGACGTGGCCATGTTTAAACTGAACACATTCTATGTCTGTTTATATTAACAGCTTCCCCTACTGTACAAACAGACCACATTGTTTCCTTAACAAATGTATTTCGTTTGGCTCAGATTTCCATAGGAGGAGCTTCTTGCTATGTCAACCATGCTGTTCTTCCTCTTACAGCACTATAGGAGGAATGATTCACCTCAAACATCATTGTATTTTTCCGTCCTGTCTTCCTACCTTGTTTTCCATCCATTCGTCTTTGATAGTCACTGTATCGTGATGCTGGTGGTTCTCTGTCTCACATACAGGACAGATGCATACTCGGTCGGTCCTACAGTATATCTGAAATCGGTGAGGGAGAGTGTTGCAGTGTTAAACCTTTATTTACTATGAAAATAGAAACGCTTCAAGACAAAATGATAGAAAATTCTTGCTCCTCAATAAACAATAAATGAACTTCAATAAAAGAAGAATCTGAAAGACTTAAAACAAATAGCAGCTATTGAGAGTGTAGGTCAGAGTATTGTACCAGTATTCCTCTCTGGTGGATTTCACAGAGCAGGGGGTTTTGGCTGCTTGCTGCCCCGCTCACAGTGAACCTTCTCCGGCTGTTCGATGCGGGGGAGAAAGATGGAGGTGGCACGGGAGGCCTGGGGGTGTGGTTCACGGCAGAAATCGGACTGTGGTTTGGCACCGAAGAAGCCAGAGAGGATGTGGTTCTTGAACATGATGTCTGGATTGACACACCTTCCGAGGCAGAAGATGCAGGAAGAGATTTATTTTTAGGTTGAACAGATCAGGATGAAATATCTCATTAACTAGTTGGTGGATCGCCATGATCTTTAGCATAGACCTTTATAATCCCCTGACAATGTATCCTAATGAATTTGGCAATCTCCTAACTTTTCCTCAACTGTAGAGCCACCAGCAACTAAATGCAGTTTGTCTAATATGAACAAACTAACACAAAACTAAGGACTTTCCATTCGGCCTGACCTGCTCTTGCACTGTTAGCACGCTGACATATAAAGCTAAAAATGCCAACATGGCTAACATATCTGCTTAACATAAGCATGTTAACACTATAATTATGACCATTTTAGCGTGTTGAAGACTGTACTTACTGTCCTAAAGAGCTGCTATGGAGGATCTAGATCCTTCTAGTTTTGTTAAAAATTGCTGCTGTGCAACATAGCCCTGACAGAACAGTCATGTATCATCTGCAGAATGCGGACTGGAAATTTCCCCTGAGCGTGACAAATGTTGTGTAATGTTAAAAGTACAGTAATTTTTGTCTGAAGTGACACCGCCTGCAGAAAGTGCATGCTTCCTCTGCAGAACCAGATATCATCAACAAAGTGCCTCCAAGCAGACATTAGTTCAGCCACAGAAAAAGTGATTTTTTAAGAGTTGTAGTCTGAAAAGGTTTTCAGTGTAATGTAGTTTTTGTGCACAAGAACTGTGAAATGGTGAGAATTTAACGATCAAAAAAACCCTCAAAATATCACAAAACGTTATGAAACTTGAGACTTAAACTCGTTGTGACACTGTCAGCATGCATTTAACTGCAACATGCTCCACCGTACTCAACCAACTACTCCATCGCTTCACGATTATCGTGGCCGGAAGAATTCACAATAATACAATACAATACAATATCTAAATTTCTTGGAGCATGTTGTATTTGTCCAAAAAACTCTCATAATGACGAGCAGCGCTAACTAGCTAGTTGGCGCTGCTTCTTTTTTTCGTTTTAGGGGCTAACCGCCAAAAAAGGAGAAGGGGAAGAAACTAAAATGATTCAAACGATTGTGGATTTATATCAGTATTTCACTCATATATCACTGTTGTATCTCACAAGATCTGCAGTGGATGGAAAAAGTTGGGTGAAAATCTAGCCAACATTGTCTCCCCCCCCATATTTTCTTTATACTCCAGAAAGACTCCAAACCCTCTTCTTTTCTTTGCTTACTAAATCGTAGCTTCCTTTCAAAAATATTGGAGTCATTGTAGAAATCTTGAAAGACATTTTTCTTGGTAATGATATAAAGGTTGCCCCCTAATTTAATCTTACCTTGAGCCTCACCGGTGGGCATCCCTGGCACTTCTGGAGGTCGAGGGAGCCTCTTCTTCAATTCATCAAATAGATTTTCTGGTATGCCTGCCTCTCCTCCACCTCCTCTTCCACTTCTCTTCTCCCTCCCTTGTCCTCCCCCTCCTCTCATTGATCTGAACTGCTCGGTGATCTCTCGCAGCGTCCTGTTGATCTGGAGGTCTGGTCGCTTCTGGAAGGTCTTCTTACACAGAGGGCACTGGCAAACCTGACGGAAGCATGATGGTGGGAGAGGAAGGAAGTGAAAAAAGGTGTTCGGAGACCGCAATCCTCAACCAAGACCGAGCATTCCCTCCAAACGGTCCCTTCTCCCCACAAGTTACATCCTTATTTGTTTGCAACACTTTGATGCAAATGTCTATAACTTTTTTAATTAAATGGCTGCCCTCAGTGTTGCCGCAGTGACCCCTATATCTAAATCTAATCCAAAAGTTAATGGTTCCCTCCTTGGGACAATGACAACTCTTCCACCCAGTTTCATGGTAATCCCTCAAGCAGTTTAGGCCCATTTATGCTCCATCTACATACATAAACGGATCTGTACGTCCGTATACGGTCTATCCATCAATGCTTTCCATACATCCTTTACGTCAACATCGATACAACCGCAGCTCCGTAGGCTCTCCCAAAACATGTCCGATTATTTACGGAATGAACGCAGAAGACGTACAGAACGCTTCGTCAAGAAAGTGGAAAAAGTTCTTGATCCACTCAAAATTTGAATGGGTTCGTCCTTGTTACATAGTCAAACCTTCTACCAATTTTTATCAAAATCCTTCTGGTAGTTTATGCGTTATAGATGGACATACCGATTAAAAAGCCCTATCTGGTTAAAGAAAATGAATAAAACGTTCCTGGATCTGCCGCTTTATTTGGATTCACTCCAAATTTTAATGGGTTCTTTCTTGCTAGATTCCCAACCCTCCCACCAAGTTTCGTGAAATTCTGTCCAGTAGTTGTTGCTTAATCCTGCAAAAAGACTGACAAACCGAACTGATCGATCAACAATCACGGTGGAGGTAAACAGAATAAATGTCATTGAAAGACTGAGACAACACCAGATGGAAAAAAAAGTTTGTGCCTCTGATAGTGTTAGATTAGTTAGTGGCAAAAATTAAATAATAAATAAAAACTGCTCCTGAAAGATTCAACCCCAGATCACCTGTGTAGGAGTCCACCATCGTCACCACTACACCAGCTTGTGTACGGGCTAACAGACTAAAATGAGTTTTTGTTCTTTTGACAATGCTGACAATCTTTTGAATTTCCATAAGGATTCTGAAATGCAGAATGCAGTTCCTTAAGAGTTGACATGCACGACACCATGATGAGCTCTACGGAGACATTTGGCATATCCTTTGTCTACAATAACTTCACACAAGGCTGTAACAAAAGAAACAATAATATTCTCTCATTGTGGTGTTACTTAAAGTTGCTGACTCAATTACGTTAAACTTTATCAGTCACCTGAAAACGCTCCACATAGTGAGTCACTTGGTAATGTGAATGTCGACATTAGCGCCAACATGCTTAGCTTGGCACTAGCTTTCTAGCTAAGGAGGTTAACTTAATCACGGTGAGGCGTGCTGAATATTTTCAGGTGTTTGTTCCACATTTGTTCACATTGACTGTTGGCTGTGATTTGACTCTTGGTCCTCTGCCTCCTCTTTCATTTTATCTGCAGGATTTCCTGTTTTACTATGACTCACTCCTTTCTGAGCGTTCTGACAGAATGATCGGTATTCGGTACTTCTTTTGTGCACTCCTCCTTTTGCCTGTAGGCGTATGAAGATCTGACTTTTCCCCTAGTTTGCTCCTCGCTGGACTCTTACAGTGCGTTATCTTCATCTATTCTCTCTCACAGCGGTAGCCTTTACCTTCATGGAGAATGTTAAATATTCTACTGTGCTGTGCAGCTGTTGCACATATTAGGTTCTGTGATGCGCCTTTACGCATGGTGCTTTCATGGTGCATTGCAACAGTCTGTTTAAAATGATCATATATGAATCAATGCTGATACTGTATACCAATAAGTGATGATAATGCAGTGCTATGCAGACAGGATGGCATACAGCAATAGATAGAACAGAACAGAACCCAATCACAAGTCATTTTGCAAGAAATGACTTGGCCCACAGGCTACCTGGACAGGTAAATAGGTAAGGAATAGTCTTTGAGGATTCTAAAAATACTCATTTAAATCTTTGAATAATTTTTAAAGTACTTTCTGGGATTTTTAAGCATTGCTGGCTGATTATAGTAAAATGAAAGCGAAAATTCAATTCAAGAAATACACAAGCAACGCATAAACAGTGGAAGACAAAGAGTGAAAGGAGGAAATAAAGGAAGGAGCGAAGAAGACAACAGCAAGTGTGACAAAGCAAAAAAGTCTGGAGGAAGAAAAACAAAAGAAAGGAGGGTAACGAACAATTGGTATGAACAGAAGGAATGAAAGAGGAAAGACAAAGACTCACACACCTTAGACCCGTCCCAGTATCTGCTGATGCAGGTCATGCAGAAGCTGTGGCCGCATGGTGTGGACGAGGGATTCGTGAACATATCGAGGCAGATCGAGCACATGAACTGGTCGTCCGACAGAAAGCTCCCGTACAAGGACATCCTGTGGAAAGAAACGTACGGTTGAATCCATACCGACCATTTTTGAAACTACAAACCCAGAGGTAGCACTTCCAGAAACTGAAGAACTCAGTCCGGCAAAAGTTTGTGCTCAATTGACTTAAAGCATGAGACGGAACAAATTCTAGGATACAATTTTTACATTCTGCTTTAATTTAACCGTATGCAAGACTGTGCTAATAATCCAGCAGCAAATGCATGATGGGAAAATTAGTCGCTATCTGTCCAACGTTTTGGTAAAACACAACCATGTCATGAAGGCCAGACAAGCATGAAATCTGATTTGAATGGTCCCCAGAGGATGAGCCTTTTGTTAGCGCAGTTTATCATTATATCTTTAAATCAAAAAGCCCATTAATAGTCATGGTCCTCAGAGGAATCACTATGAATTTAATGATTCCTGGTTTTTCTTAAAACAATGGTTTAAGGCTAAAACATCCCCCTTTTGGATTAACCTACTTAAAAGTAGGTCACCCATTTAAAACCCTTTCCTGGAGCCTCTAACCTCGGGACAAACTTTGCGGTGTTTGTCACACCCTTTCAAGGGTTATGTAGTTTTCTATTGTTTCCTCAGTCCAACAGTCTTGGCAATCTGACAGCGGTTTGACCTTTTAGATGAAACTGCAGAGCGGGGTGAAAAGCAGTTACATAATAAGCAGTTCATCTATTGTAATTAGGAAGAACAATGAAGCCGAAGTCGTGCTAAAATGAAGGGAGGTTACGTTGTTTGGTTCAGAGGTGGAGTGAAACCAGTCAAGTGTCACTTAATGGATGGACAGCTGGAGTTGTGAGAAATAAACGGACGTATTGACGTATCTGTAATTCAGCCCTGTCGCCAGAAATCTGAACAGATGGTCAAAAGACTTTAGGAATGAAGTGGGGCAGGATTCTGTCCGGCGTTATCAAGAACACAGACTTTTTGTAAGTAGTAGTGACAAATCCTTAGTCTGATTCTAGAGCTGGATCATCTTGGGCACACGTTTAAAAAGCAAAGAAGAATTTCAGAAGCAGTTGTTTCTAATTCTGCTGCATGACTGACTCCATCCGTCCACTCCTTGTACCTCTTTACCCGGACTATCCCAGCATGTTCACATGTTCAACGGCTCAATGAAGAGTCATTCTTTTTGTATCTGCGTCACGTCAGCAGGAAGGCATGAGTCTATTCATCCCACTGGGAGAATGAACGTGAGCACAGATCATGAGCTTCTTTCTTCTATTCTGAGACTAAAACTCCATTTTTTAAAGAGATCAGGAGACAATAACTTTGACTTGTCTCTGGATGCTTCAAATAGTTCTGTACTTGCCAAGATTTAAAATCTTAGATCTGGAAACATGAGCTTAATTATCTTCTTTAAAGTTATTTACTAGTTGTTGTTTTTTTAATCTAGCCAACTTATTTCTAGATGAACCAACTTATTGTAAGATTTCTTGACGTGCTAAATTCTTTTTTCTCTTCAAATTTGATGTTAATTTCTTGTATTTTAGATACTCTCTTTTTTTGCAGTGTGAGATCAGGACATCAACAACCTACACTAACCAGCAATTTGGTATTAATATGTAACTATAAGTTTATGAAGTGGAATTACTTTACAACTTTTCTTCCATTTTTTTTCTCCCCCTATTAAATTCTCTTTGGTCTGTTTTTCCTCGTCCAAATGAAGAAAAGCTCCTTAGTGATTCATAAGTGATTTATCTTTAAATAAAATTGACTTGACATGTCAAAAACAGACATTCCATAAGCATCCATCTGCAGACGTGATTTAAGAACCATAAAAATCTCACTTAATAGAATAGATCACACTTCCTTTCACATAACATCCCTCCTCACTTGATGCTATAAATCATTCATTGGAAGTTGTTACTTTGACCTGGGGGGGGCACTGGTTTGCAGCCAGGAGATCACAAGCTTCAAACATGCATTTACAGCTATATGCAGCTGAACTGAAACACAGACAGGAAGTATGAGACAATCTTGGCAACCTAACAAAGAAGCAGGTGGAGCGACGTGAACTGAGCCTTTCAGACGTTTACAATAAAAATACACTTTCCTGAATTGTTTTCTGCTGCTTAAATGTCAGGATTCTTTGTCGTCTAACAACCTTTGCGGTTTTGGACCGTTGGACATGTTTAACATGACATTACATAACCGTCAAAAGCATTTTTATTACTTTCGACATTTACGCACCTCACGTGTTAAAAGAGCTTTCTCTTTGCTTGTAAGGCTGCTGTTGCAATTCCAAGTGTTTTTGCACTTGTTCCTTTTTAAAATGAAGTATTTCTTGACATAAAAGCATTAGACATGAAAGAAGGGAAAACTGATACCTTTCCTGTTGGCGATGTTGAGCTTGATATATCCAGAAAGCCTTAGAGATGTTTATAAAAAAGTGTCTGTCTGTTGTCTCCTGATGCTTAGAGACGTGTGCTGATGGCTCACGTTCCTCTTATGATGGCCGTCTTCTCAGGCTGTGAAATATAAAGGTGTGTGTGTGTCTGTTTGTAATTTTTTCCCACCACGCCCACTCACCTGTCTCTCCGTTTGGCAGGTAAATGTGGCAGGACTGGTTAAGGTGGTAGTGTGATACATGCACACACACAGAGTAGGTCAAATGACCACAGCTCTCTACCCACAACCTTTTTTTTTTTCTTTTTTTTTCTCCTTTGTGTTTCAACTTCCTTAATCAAGAGTAATGACATCTACACATGAGATGGAATCTGAAATAAATTTAATAAAAATTTAATAAACAAGTTGTCTTCATGAATGATCATAAAATGAACTAGATTCTCTTATCAGCTGTTCTGTTAACCGTGGATCTAGCTAATATGTACAGTAAAATATATATATCATTTAAAAGATGGATATGAAATCATAACAAAATAATACAAAGAAGTCCCATTTCAGGATAAAATAATATATACATACATAAAACACCTCACTGTTCAGGGGAAAGTGCATTAATCAGTTAGCCAGGGAACTTCTCTGAGCAATAGGCAGTAGCAATAATCAATACTTATGGCTATTTAATGCCTAATACTATATATTCAGCTGACAAATGCATTGCTTGACATTGGCATAATGATAATGATTCAAATATAGTGGAGACAATATGTAAAATGGTAAAATAAAAAGATGTATTCTTCTATTATGGCCCAAAATTGTAGAGTCAGTAGCTTAAAAAAAGTAATTCAATGCTGAAATTATTACAAACCTGGAAATTGATTTTGATGTTAAAACATTTGTCAGGAGGCAAAAAAACAAACAAAATCAAAATGACTCTGAACAGCAGACACCAATGAAATTTAAAAATGATTAGAAAAAGTCTATTTTAGCCATAATTGTTACAAAAGATAAATAGTAATTAAATTCAAAACAAAAGCATGCAAATAAAAATGTGTTGTGTTTTTGGATAAGCCTATTAGTGTGTATTATTGTGTGTGTTAAATGTTTGTATGCTTCAACCACCTCCAGGGGTAGTGGTCTCTGGGGGGGGGTTGAAACGTTTGGGGACTCCTGACCTAAAGCAGCTTTATTCAATCTGGCCAGATTGTAAAGCAGAAAATCGAGATAGAAAAGTTTTTTTCAAGAACATTTTTAAATGACAAATTTGATACAAACTCAAAAGAACAATGTAAAAAGAAACTGTTTTTGGTCAAACATCTGAACCAGGTATATCACTGAGTGCAGAGACAGAATAAAAACACAGTTATCCAAAGGAGAAGGAGGTAAAAACAACAACAACAAAAAAACCTATTCAGGCGAGATCCATAAAATAGAGATTAAAAAAAATACAAGAAATTAACACTGAGAAAAAAAGTCTGGAATGTTAAACACAGAAGGAACGAAGACGAAACCCAGTAAGGAAGGAAGTCTGGTTAGAAACAGGTGAAATGAATCGACAATCACAAAGACAGGAAGTATAAAGCAAAAAAAAATAAAGCAGGAACTAACTAAACCCACAACCATAACAAGTGGGAATAGCAGTGACTAATAAAAACACACAGAAGCATTACACAACCCCTCCTACTACACACTGTGGGAACATAACAAATGTGCGTTTGTGGACATGTGTTAATGGACATACCATACATGTTTACTCACCCACCATCATGTAGATAGAGACATATTTTCAGTAGAACATTAGGTTAGCTGCTGAGCCTGTTTAATCGATGACAGATAACTCCTGCCTGATCGGTTCTGCAGAGATGAGAGGGAACCAAGACGGTTCTCTTCTTCTACGTCATCTTTAGCTCTGAAAAACACAATGTTTTAAATCGTCTCCACCAAAGAGGTTTCGTTTTCAGCCGTGTCTGTTTGTTTGATTGATTTCAGCAGGACTGCACAAAAACTGCTTGACGGATTTCCACCCAGCTTTCATCAGTCTCAGCAGAGTCATCAGCCGCCACCACCACGGCTTCATTGAGGGATTTACTTTACTGCTACTCAGGGCAGAATAGCTAAAAACATCAAAGCCTCTCCATCTGACCTGATTATTAAAGAGTTTATCTGCTGTAGTAAACGCTTATCTTTACTTCCTTCACTTGATTGTCCTGAATTAAATACTTTGTCTTCATTTTTGTAATTTTTCTTGGTTATCTGTTGCCTCATGATAGATCCAGATTAGATGTATTTGTGTTTGCTGCTCTCCGAGTGTCCCTCTAGCTTTATGTATATATTATATTTTATTTGTGACGTTTGCTTTCCAACGGACTCTGAATCTTCTCTCTCTGCTCCACCAGGCAGCTCCTGATTTCTTAGCTGTAATGTTATTTTTTTATAATAATAACTTCGTCGTTGTCTCAACACTGTGTACAACTATGAGATGGAGGTCCACTGATATCATGAAGAATGGAAGTAGCTCCTCTTATTGACTGTGCCAACAATCTTCACAATAGATTAGAGTCTGTGGGAACTGTGCTGTCTGCCACCTGCATGTGTCTTTATGCGATCTGACTCGCTTTCGACTCTGCTAACTGTCAGTGTGTGGTTTTTGTCTGCTTTTGTTTGTCTTACTTTATCCATGTCTGTGTATAACCAATAGCATCTCGCATTTTTGAAATTCGTCATTCCTTTTTGCCAATGATAATGGAGATAAGTGAAATGTCAGACGGCATGTACCCAAACACAATGCTGGGGTTTGTTCAAAACAAACAACCAAACCTCCTTAATCGGCTAACGATTCAACTTCTCTGTAATCGCCTCCACTACGGAGGTTGTTTCAGCCCGTATCTGTTGGTTTATTGGTTGGTTATAATCATAATCGTACTTCGCTGCAGTGTTAATCTGCTGTGTTGCAGTGACTCCCATAGAAGATGCAGCTTCAGGTGAATGTCCTTCCCTGAAGAAAAAACAAACTAAGCTTATCTCCTGATCACAGAACCCGCAGTGCTTTTTTTTCTCTCCCTTTTGTACATTCTTGTTGTACGCTTGTTGTTTCACAGTTACATCTGTCGCACCCCCGCAGTCAAAGTGTAACTGATGCACTTATATTTCAGGAATTTGACTGACACACTTTAGACGATCCCAAGACTGAACCCGTCTCTGTAAGGACATCATGCTGGTGCTGAAGTGGAGAATATGCCTTTATTTATATACCAATATACCATATTTCTGTATGGCTTGCCGACCCATTACCCCCCCCCAACAAAGTTTTGTGGAAATCAGCTCAGTAGTTTTTGTGTAATTTGGGAATTACAGGTGGGGGGGGGGGAATCCTGGATGTGCCCCTTTTATCTGGATCCACATCAAACCTTTGTGTTCTGTCTTAGCTCACGTTCCTCCACCAGGTTTTTTTTTTGGAGGGAACCTGTTAGTTTGTTAAAACCAGTAGTTTTAACAAACCAGCAAACAAACAGACGTGCATGAAAAAATAACCTCCTCATGGAGGTCATGACAGCAATGATTGATTTTTATGGCCACTTGAGGGCAGCATAAACATGTTGTGACCATAATTAAAACATACTGTCTCCTTTTAAGTTGCTTACTTGCTAGCAGTTACATTGTCTATTTACACATCCAGTAGTTATGGAGCAACATATTATTTATTTGGAATTATGTTCATGTCCACCTGGTGACTGAAGTTCAGTATTTCTGCTGGGTCTTTCTATAGAAATGGTGGAATCTTGGTTGTGCAATTCTGCTGTATGTACTGATGTATTTCTTCTCACATACATGAAACTAAAAAAATAACAAACCTGTCAAATGAATCCATAACAAATAAGCTTATTTTTTCTAAATAAAAAAAAAAAGTATTTCATTAAAAAATCATGTGTTGTTCCTTTCCTTTATCTTCAATGTAAACATTAAATGCTGATAAAAACTTTTTTTTTAAATTACAACCTAAATATTTAAAGGAAAAGTAATAATACCAAGAATCATATTTGATTGTTTATATCTGTCAATTAAATTAAACAATATTTTATCTAATTATTAGATTTCCAAACTTACTTACTTACTTACTTTAACATTATGTTACATACAAGATGAATAAATGTATCATTACAAGGCCATTTGTTATTTATTGAACATATACAGTATATTAATGTCATTAATTTAATTTGTTTAATTAAAGACTTACAGCAAAAGCAAACTGTAGCTCCAAGTTATACCAGCCGTTTAAAAGCAAATTCCTGGTTTAGCCTAATTTTCAAATGACTGAGTTTACGAGGATTCCCTGAAGACATCATTAGCATTTGCCCTTGAGAGCATTGGGGACTTCTTGGCATCGCTCTGAAGAAGAAAACAGCATATGACAAAATATACGACTAGCTGTCATTTACTGACTACAGGCTGCAGTGACGCACAACATGAACTGTGGAGAACTCGTTCCAGGCCACTATTTCAGGTCAAATTCCACCAAAAACATCCCTTTCTAGTCTAAAATGTCAGTAATATATACAGAATGCAGACTGTCTCATTTACAGTAACAACAGGCACCTTCAAGCTAAACCATAAATGTAGCTGATCTTTATGGGCTGGACTAATTTTCTGTTATAGATGAATATGAAATATACTCTGAGGTCAAGCTAAATATATATATATACTGTATATTTAATATGTTTTGAGTTGCCACAGATGTCATTTTTAGCTCAAAAGTATTAAAATTAACTGAAGTTGAAAAAGTATATTAGAAGCACTGACAAACGATTCAATACTAAATAACTGGTTCTACAATATTATTACAATATTACAAAGAATTTAAAAATGAAAGATTTTATTTGACATGAAACAAATTGTTGCCTCTCATTAATGATATTTCCTCTGAAACAAATCAAAATAAAGACAATACAGTTTAGTTTGAATACTTTATTGTTGACACTAAGGGGAATTTACTGTAAAGTTGTCACATATCATTTGTTTCTCAGTGTTCTGAAACACAAATATCTGTCAATAATGTTTTGTCCTGAACTTGTTCCCACACCTGCTAAAAAAAACGTTGTTAGCCAATATGGCCAAATATGAAATCAAGCCTCCCCATTTCTGCATGACGGGTTTTGTTTACATTCCTTTCTTCTTTTTCTTCCTCGTAGTCTTGTTCTGGATCTCAGGTGTGTTGTTTTTGCTGATGACGCTGCTGGCTCTCTTCATCTGGTACATCACCTTAGCTGCTTCATCAGAGAGAGTCTGCAGAGATGATAAAAAATCTTAAAGCTTTTATTAAAATATATTTAAGCTTTCAAAACTCTGGAAGATAAAAAACTTTGGAAAGTTTCTATAAAGTACAAAAAATATAAACAAATATAATTGATGAAGTTTAATCTGTTGCAGGTGAATTAAACCACAGGTTTATTTGGAATTTCACCTTGATTTTACTGTGATTGCACATTGCATTCAGTTAAACAGGCCATAGCTACAACAATTTGGAAAGAAATTATAGGAAAACAATATGCAATATTAAAAAAAAGCATAAATTGACTCATCTCTTGTATCATTTCATCTAATATAAAGCTACAGTCAGTTAGCTTAGCATCAAGAAAAGAACGCTGGTAACCAGTATATTAACCATATAGTTGTATCAGTGCTCCCATCTAACTAATACAGGTATTTCTGAAATTGTCTTTTTCTTTATTTTAAATGTTTTGGGAGGTTGTTCATTTAAATTTTGAACCATATGTGATAAAAATTGGATGGCAGTTTAGGAGAACTTGTCTATTTAAAATTTTCAATATAAGTGTCTGTATTTTTAATTGTTTTAAAAATTGATTAATACTTGACCTCTTTAGTTTCAGAAGAAAAGAACCTCAAGTTATTGAGCGTTAACCTCATACATAAATTAATTGTGTAATTACGAGGGATTCTGTGGTGATGTCGTCACAGATCGCTGTCATGGTATCCATCCAGTTGCTGTAGATACTCTCCTGCGTTTGGATTGGCCTCTGCTTACTATGGGGAAGAAGGAGGAAGTGTTCTTACTGAGGACCACACCCTGAATACACAAACACTAAAACCAGCTGACTGCACATGCACACACTCAGAGACACTAGGTCCCCATATAATGATGTCATGTAATGATGTAATGCATTTAAAGCAAAGCTCCAGACTTCAGACATGAAGACATTACTAGCTGGATCAGAGGACGAAGTGAGAGGCTCGTACCTGATTCGGTTGAGCAGGTCTTGCTGTGCTTTTAGTTGCCTCTGTGCTTCCTGCACTCGACCCTCGATGGTTAAACTGGCGCAGAGTTGAGCACAGTGAACACCAAGGACTGCCATGTTGAAGCTACAAGCCCAAAGCCGACTTCAGACAAAGGAGATGAGAAGAACAACTTTTTAAAATAAACATTACAATTGTAGACTTTGGTATCAACCACTGACCGTATGTAAAGATGGACTATGTGTCATCTTCCCGATGGTTAAGACAAAACATCTGCGCTGCCCCCTGGTGGCTGTCTGCAGTTATAAACTCCTCCCCCTCCATGTCAGCATATAGGAAACTAAAAACTCAAACTGCATGTCAAATTATTTTACCAAAGATGATTTCTGTCATTGCAGATGTTTGTTCAAGTTTAAATTTTTCTGATAAGTTTGGCTTTAGTTAGTTATTTGTTCCTATAAATATTGAATACTTATACTATCGCTCCATTGGTCCATCATCATCTTCTTTGTGATGTCACCAAGACCACAGGGCTTGTATCTGGGATATTTTGGCTTCCTTTTTGTACAGTTGGAGGAAGTTGTCCAGCTTTTATTCACAGCCGGTGGTGTCACTATGTCAGCTTTTGATACCATGGACACAATCAGGTCAAAGGTTTCAGCGATGCAGTCTTTACCTGCCGGTGGTCACCGGTCGCCGTTCAGTAAGGATGCGAGTGACTTTTTGTTGGTCTCTGGTCTTGAAGCTCAGCTGGAGTTGGAATGGAAGAGTCTGCCTCTGGAGAAACACTTTCACACACAATTTGCTTTATTTGATATTTAATTGGGTTCTGGTTTTAGAATATTGAATTTGTTTACTGTGGTAAATTATTTCTATTCAGTTCTGTAGCCTATACTCCAACTGGCTGACAAAATACACTACAGGATATGTGTCCACACAATGTCAGTGGGCTGCCAGGTCAGAGTCCCCACAATGTGGAGTAAACTATCTAACATGGCAAAGCTCATCTTTTTAAGGACAGTAACGGGTTTCTTACCTTCCACACACTCTGGTTTCAGAGCAAACTGGACAGTCATCTCCAGCCCTTTGGTCACATTCCCGATTTCTTTCACCAGTTTGTGATTGTTTTCATCCTCATAGGGGAAATACCTACAGAGAAAGAGAAGGCAGAATTAAACATGACCATAAAGGAGCTCTGTTTAATGAAAGGGAGAACTTGGAACAGGAAGCACATACATGAATATTTTGACCTGTTTATATTGAATATAAAGCATGTTATTTTATGGACAATAGACTTATGGAGACTTCATATTCTTATCATTGATAGGTTTACATACAAATCAACTTTAAAGTCCCTGCTACTGTATTTCTGGTGTGGGTCATCACTCACACTCCTTCAGGAGCCAGCAGGGCTGCAGTGACTCCTGTTGCCAGGACATTGTCCATGGAGGCTAACTGGATCTCTGTTGCCACGGTGCCGATGCTCACCATGTTCAGCTGTGCAGGAGAACCGGAGTTTATATGTCAAGTTCATTTATTAATGCTATTTACTCACATACTTTAATACTTTATACCATATACAGTACATGTTTACATGCAACACTTCCTGTGGTGATCTGTCTGAGCCTTTCTGAATCCTGTCCTACCACCACCAGCTCGTTGATTCAGCGCTGTTAGACCTCTGCTGCTGGCTCAGAGGCAGAACAACAATGAATGGATAAAACCTGTTCAGGTCTGGAGGTGCGGGTCTTAATGGACCCTACAGCGCCTCCCACAGGGCAGCAGAGTGAGAGGAGTCCTGGATACTGGCTCTGCATGCTGCATGTCAGAGAGGGTAGCTGTGTGTTTGTGATGTCCTCTGCTCATTTAATAACTCTCTGCAATGCTTCTTTTTGTTGTTGTTGTCAGCCACAGTGCAGCTTGTGAACCATGTGGTTTCTGCTACATAAACCCAACCAAGCAAACTGCGACAGTCATCGGCCGCAAGACGACAAAGATCCGGCATGTGACGCTGCATGTGACTCTCTGTGTGTCATTTTTAGAATGGTTTATCTTGCTTTGCGAGGCGCTGGAATCCTATTAAGCTGTTCAGGTATGAGGAAGTGTTGCACTTTTTTTAATGTCAACAATCAAGTGAAGCAGTAGAGACTGTGGCCTCGTCTGCACCTTTAAATATCATCAGATCTTGGCTTGTTTCTTGAGCTACTGGCTGTAAGTGAAAACCTGTTACTACAACCAGTCCAGGAGCATTAAATGATTTAAAGGAGAAGAACTTCGGTGTACTTTTGTGTACATTCATGTACTTTAAATGTGTTTTTTTAAAATGTAAATATGTGCGTATCTCACCCTTCCTCCCGTAGTGTCTGCAAGTCTCCCGACATTAGCCAAGCAGCAATCTGTCCCCTCAAAAGTCAGGACTGATATTATGACTCTGGGAGCAGAAAGAAAGAGAATTTATTCATTTTTTAAATTTTTATTTTTTTAAAATTTATCAGATAAATCAACTAAAATGTCCTTTATCCAAGATCATCATACAACTGTGTGTGTACTTACATGTGTGTGTGTAAGTATGCCTAAAACATTGAAGTTAAATATTTAAAAATACATATACGGTTTCCAGCAAATTTTATTATACTTTATAAGTTCATTTTTTTCTAATTGTGTAATACTTCAATAATAATTAATAATAATTTTATATTTAATTTCTACATATTGACTCGACATGATTGAAAAACTTCACACCTTACATTCTAACAATGTCATAAAATTAGATGGACCTGTAGACAATGATTTCTGTGCGTCAGTGTCTCTGTTCGTCCTCACCCACTCTGCAAAGCCTGTTGAGCCAGTTCCTGGTAGAAGTAGGGGGTTGGAGACGAGGACAGAGACGGTGTTTCCTCCATCTTACCCAGTCCGATGTTTGCTTTGCCATCAGTGCACAAAATCACCTGCAGAACACAAAAGATCAGCATCTTTATTACCTCCAAGGCTCATTTCTGTCAGCTGCTGGTCAACACAGGTGGTTTTCAGATGGGCAGCATCATTGTAAAGATGGGATGCAACCTTTGTTTGATGGATTGGGATGTGATCAGGTGAAATGAGTAGGTGGCAGTGCACAGAAACATGTGGAAATTAGCCACAAGTAAGTTATTGTGTTTGAACTGTTAGGTTACACTTGCTTATGTGCAAATAACATGAAATGTAACAGGATATGTTTAGAAATAATGTATACATGGTAAAAATTATAAATACAAAAATATGTTTGTGAGTTTTTTTATTTTTACTAATAGATTATGTAAAGCTTATTTATTTATTTATTATTATTTATTTTATTTAATTAATTAATGGACTAATCTTTAATAGTCAGTTCTGTGTTAGTGAAGACCAGCCATGCATTTATAGGTTAACATTTTATATCTTGTTCATTTAAATAATACAAAAACATTCGCATGAAAAACATCTGCTGGTGGTGACAAGACTCCAAGAACTCACTTACCCCACGCTAAAGAATGGGGTCAACAGCTGTTAGCGCCAACAAAAAAACAAAAAAACGCAAAGAAGTGAATTTCTGAAAATGCTGGACGTTATCTTTAAAGTGCTTCAGAATCACCCACCGTTGACCCGGGGTATCTTGACGCTATGGCGACCGAGGCTAATGCTGCAGGACCAAGACTCGTAGCCCCGCAGTCACTGAGGCTGAGTTCATAGAAATATAAAAAAATGCAGATTAAATTCTTAACGTGCAAAGACCATCGGACCTGCTTCCTTTGTCTCACACAGAAGAACAAAAACACTCTGCATCGTCATCTCTTACTCTCTGACCCTCTGTATCAGTTGGTCATAGGTCTCAGCAATGCAGTGTGGGATGCTATAAGCGACACCCTGTTCCCATATACGGTCATAGTCAATCAATGCCCAATCCTTGAGAGTGAGAGGTGTGTGAGTACCATCACCATATATCACAACCTGTCAAAACAAACAGGACCATTAGTTTTTACATCCCGCCTACTCAGTAGCACAAGCCTCTGGTCCATGAGAAGGACTTAAATTATAAATGAATAACTTTATTTTAAAATGAGGCAAAGTTATTTCTTCTACCTCATTGTTGAATGTGACCAGTGCCACTCTCCTGCAGGGGGTCTGCTGCAGCAGAGATGATAGCGCCTTCTGGAGGGCATCCTGGATGCTCTGGGGGGGGGAAGCAATGATACCACAGGCTCCTCAGACCAGTGGCAGATCTAGACTTTTTCTAAATCAGGGGCCATAGAGGGGCCACATTTTTTTTTTACAGAGGGGCCAACTATATGTCCAACATTCATGCACATTTCCTTATTCAGTAAGATGTATACGCAGAATATTTCACCAGTCATTCATTGTTTGCTGTTGGCTCCATAGCTTTTAGTAAAGACACACATAATTGAATATATTATGCAAATTATGCCTTTTTCAAGCACATTTTATACATCAAAAAAAGTTTTGCAATTACTGAATTTTAAACTAGGATGCATAAATAAATATAAAACATAAGACACTTTTTTCCAATTATGTAATACATAAAATAATTTAAAGAAAGAAAATACTTATATCCTATATTACAGCATACACAACAGTTTAGAGGAGAAAAACTTGACACAGTCAAGTATTCAAGTTGGAAACAGACAAGTGACAGGACAGGGGCACTTCAGGGGCCAATCAGATTTCAGCTGGGGCCAGTGCCCCTCTGGCCCCGCCCCTGGATCCGTCCCTGCCTCGGACCCTTAGCAATTTAATTGTGACCCCAAGCAAAACACGAATGAACATCTCACCTCCAGTCTGGATACATATGCCAGAGATCCACTGCTTGATGTAACCTAAAGGTGAACAAAACAGGGAGATATGATGATGCTTTACACGGAATGGAGTATTTGTACATTAGTCCATTTTGCCTGATTAAAGGATTGGCTATACTCACCTCAGTGGTGACACTCATGCTGCCAGACACGTCCACACAGAACACCACCAGTGTGTCCTCCAGGTTCTGGTAGTCATCCTCGCTCTGATTCGGCAGGTAAAGGTCGTCACTGTGAACGCCTGAATGCTGCCCGACGCACACTCCGCTCACACTGTTCTCACATCCACAGAACTCACACACCCATACCTGAACAAGAGACGCCGTTCAACTGAAATCAATTAGAACTTAAAGGGAGGAGAAAAAATTACACTTTTAAGTTAGGATTTAGAGAATAAAGAACTAAATGACTGCAGGAAAAGAAAAAAGGTGAAATAAATGACCACTCAACGTTTCTCTGCATCGAACTCAAACAGGACAAGGCAGCACTACATTTCCCACAAGTCACCGGGCTCTGAAAACTCTCCAGACCTGAGGCTGGTTAGAGAAGGATAAAAATAAAAGATATGAAAAACAATGAAACAGGAGTGTGTGAGTGTGTGTGTGTGTGTGAGTGTGTCTGAGTGTGTCTCTGTGTGTGTGTGTGAGTGTGTCTGAGTGTGTCTCTGTGTGTGTGTGAGTGTGTGAGTGTGTCTGAGTGTGTCTCTGTGTGTGTGTGTGTGTGTGTGTGTGTGTCTCTGTGTGTGTGTGTGAGTGTGTGAGTGTGTGAGTGTGTCTCTGTGTGTGTGTGTGTGTGTGTGAGTGTGTCTGAGTGTGTCTCTGTGTGTGTGTGTGTGTGTGTGAGTGTGTCTGAGTGTGTCTCTGTGTGTGTGTGTGTGTGTGAGTGTGTCTGAGTGTGTTTCTGTGTGTGTGTGTGTGTGTGTGAGTGTGTCTGAGTGTGTCTCTGTGTGTGTGTGTGTGTGTGTGTGTGTGTGTGTCTCTGTGTGTGTGTGTGTGTGTGTGAGTGTGTCTCTGTGTGTGTGTGTGTGTGTGTGTGTGTGTGAGTGTGTCTCTGTGTGAGTGTGTGTGTGTGTGAGTGTGTCTCTGTGTGTGTGTGTGTGTGTGTGTGTGTGTGTGTCTCTGTGTGTGTGTGTGTGTGTGTGAGTGTGTCTCTGTGTGTGTGTGTGTGTGAGTGTGTCTGAGTGTGTCTCTGTGTGAGTGTGTGTGTGTGTGAGTGTGTGTGAGTGTGTCTCTGTGTGTGTGTGTGTGTGTGTGTGTGTGTCTCTGTGTGTGTGTGTGTGAGTGTGTCTCTGTGTGTGTGTGTGTGTGAGTGTGTCTCTCTCTCTGTGTGTGTGTGTGTGTGTGTGTGTGTGTGTGTGTGTGAGTGTGTCTCTGTGTGTGTGTGTGTGTGTGTGTGTGTGTTATCTAACCTTGGCTGATGTCGACCAGTTTTCCAACACTGAGGGAGACGACGTTGACGTTGGCCTCTGGCTGGTTTTCTCCTTCCTGCTTGTCAACTGATGAAACAACAACAACAACAACGCAAAGGAACGAGAAAATGCAAATGGTTAAAATAAGTTTGGTCAGATCTGGTCGGAGAGGACGAGGAAAGAGCAAGCAGAACTCACCCCTCCTGGGTGGGACGAGAGGGGGGAGAGACCGAGGAACAAGTGGAGGTTGGAAGGGGGGGAGAGGGGGGAGAGGCAGAGAGGTAGGCTGAGGTTTTTTAAGACTGCGAGGAGGCAGCGGAGGAGGAGCTGGACCTGGAGAAAAAACATAACAAAAACATAAAACACAAAAACATAAACTAATTAAAAAAACTACAGATTTATCTCAACCGACCGTTTTTTTTTTAAAACACAGGACTTTACTGCAGGCTGACACTCCTCACCTGGCTGTTAGTGTAGAATTAATTTAACTTAATTTGTTTAATTTTATTTGACCTTTCTGATGGACTTCCCCTTGTTGTATTGCTTTATCTGTACTGTGTGTGTCTGTCTCTGCAGACATGCCCACACACTCTCTCACTTCACCGTTTCATATGCCTTCCTGTTATTTCACTGCGACACTCATGAGAATGAAAAGAGGGAAACATCAGTTAGGATACGTTAAACGGCATTAGATGCCGTGTCCTTTGTTCGTGTGTGCAGGTGTGTGACTTACCTTCTTGGTGTTTAACAGTCACACCTGTGGATTCTGGGAAAAGTAGTTCATTAAGACAGATTTGTGGCGCTATAGAATAAATAATAGAACAAATAATCAAATTAAACGGACATTGTTTTGGTTATTTGCTAAATCGTCAATCACTTAGACCAGCCTAAACTCTCATCAATCCATCATATTAGTAAGATTTACAAAATAAAAGCATTAAATATCAAACAGGAAGCAGCATAAAAACACAGGAGGAACAACATAGACTTAATTAATAAAATAAAAAAGCTAAATATTAGTGCAGACGAATTGTAAGAGTATTTATTTTTAAAAATAGGTCTGTTGATTTATGTAAGTCTAAATGAAGCCAATTGTACTTATGAATGTCATTTCTTTCCATTGATGCCTCTTAGCAGTAGCCTCTCTGTAGCATGTTGTATGAACCAAAGAAAAGTCCTTATGTGAAAACCTACTGGCCGATGAATCTGATTCTGAGGTCCAAAGAAGGGAACATTTAACACACAACAGAGAGAAAAAACTCACCGGCTCCATCAGGCCTCCAGTTACACACAACATGACTGCAGGCAAACTCCATCTGAGACACACAAAGAAAGGAAACCTATGAAACACGTCTGTTTTTCTTTACTTTGACACTCAGTCGAGCATCTTTGGGCTTCGATCAGCAGTGAGACAACAGCTTCCTGACATTATTCTTTTTATTTAATTTCCTCCGTGACTTGGGGCTCACTTTAATTTTTCTCATTAACAGGTGGGTGAGTAAAACCATGAAAGCAGTCATTTCCTGTTTGAGTAACGGTGAGGGAAAGTAGAATGAGGTGAATAATGGCCTGGTGAGGGTGGAGCATAAGCATAGAGGGTACAGTTAATATGTATAACAGTATGTCATCAATGAGCAGTATTTCAACCAGATCAGGGTCACTGTTTAATTTAAAGTTACTTACCATCATGATGCTGATGATAAGTTACTTTATTAGTAAATTAGTCGATGGACTGAAATGTTATCAGCAAAAATACTTGAATGTGTTGATTTGCTGATGAGGATTATCACTATTTAAATATTATTGCTATTTATTTAATGATTATTGCCATTTATTTAATGATTATTATTTATTTAAGGATTATTACTATTTAACGATTATTGCTATTTAATAATGACTATTTATTTAAGGATTATTACTATTTATTTAAGGATTATTACTATTTATTTAACGATTATTACTATTACTATTATTACTAACTTAAGCCCTAAGAATCTTTTCTGGTAAAATCTTGCTAAATGAGGGCATTTTGTTACCACAGATATCTGCTGTGCCATCAGTCATTTTAAAGGTGATCAGTTTTTGCAGCTTTTTTCACATTGAACTCTTCTCTTTAAACTCCTCTCTACTCTTATATGTTAATCAGTTTAGGTCTGACACTATTTAAAAATATCTATTTTCTCCATGCCAAATATACCTAATTCTAAATTATATATTTTAAACCTAATACAAATATAAAACAGTGCAAGTTTGTAAAATTCAACAATGCATAAGAATGATTCAGTAAGAATTTGGTATCTATAGGCTTCTTGTCAACCAGTTTTATGATCAATAAATAAATATATAAATTTCCTCAAACCTCGGTATGACAGGATTCCTGATAAAAGACACAATTACCTTTGCAGTAGTCTGTTGACAGCAGCGTCACTAAAACTGAAACTGTTGAACACAGCAGCTTTAGAATACGTGTGAATGTGTGGGTGTGTCATCGTCTGAAAAACAAGAATGAGATAGTTGGTCAGGAAGTTGGCAGTTTCTGCAGTCGAGAGAACAAAGTTCAAAGGAAGAGAAGAAGAGTTGAAAGAAAGAATAAAATGTTTTAATAAAACCCAATGAGAGAAGATTTCATTGAAATAATGCACAACCTGTGTGTTTAAATCTATTGAGCTTTTACATCTTTAGTCTTGTGTATGGTGAAAATGAAAACACTCATATGGACAAATTCTATACAGTATAATAGTTATTTTATTAGTAAAATTAATTTAATACATGTATACAATTTACTGCACAATATAATTGAAGAGATTTCTGGACAAATGATTATCAGTCTTAAAGGAGCAGTCGGACTAGTTTCCAGATAGAGATCAATTATCAAGAGGAGAAATCAACAATGGAGGCTGATTGTTCCAGACGTCACCAGGCAGAGTTTTGACCTCAGTCTAAAAACGGATACAAGCTGCAAAGTAACTGGTAATTTATCAAATAAATGTAGTGGATTACAAAGTACAATATTTACCTTCAGAATGTAGTGGAGTAGAATTATAAAGTAGCAGAAAATGGAAATACTCAATACTCATTGTTACACCTTTTCCACAATTTCTCAGGAAATAATCTATAAATCCTGATAATCCAGATCTGCTGGATCAAAATATTAATTTCTAGTAGAAGATCTTTATTTAGCAGCTGTATGGTAACAGAGACAAATTCACATTAGGAGCTTCTGATATGCAGGATGTACCGTCTTTAAACATGTCTGTACAAACAACATTAGCATAACAGCGTTTCATTAGTGTTAACAAGACATGTTAATACGTGACATGACAATCCTGGTATGACAAAGTAAACATCAACAATAATAATAACTTTCACAGTATCTCTGAGCTCATTTTAAAATTTAAAGGACCACACAAGTGTTTTTGTTTTGTTTGCTTTACTACTAATAATTGTCCAAATATTACTTTTCATACATTTTGTTTCACTTACTGTATGAAAAATTAGCTTGAAAAACTTAAAATGAGCCTCAAAGACTTACAAATTAGCGTAAAAACTTTGGTCACATAATTATTTTATTTTGAGTATATTAGTAATCCTCTAGCATTAGTAATAATCTACTCAGATACTGTTTGATGGATTACTTCTGCGCCTCCAGTGACTCCAGCACTGCTCTAAAGATGGCGGCTACAGCCACGGCGCCCGGGTCGGGCAGGGTGACGCGCTCAGCTGCAATGTAGCTCGCTCGCCCCGCCTTCGCTGTGAGGTGACGGGTCGACTCCGCCCCCGAGGCCGCTCTCTAGGAAGAGGAGGGGGGGGGGGGGCTCAGTGGAAATATGAACGCACACTGTAGGCAAAACAGTAAGTGTGTGAATGTACCTGAACAGCAGTCTGTAGTACTGCCATCCATCCAGCAGGTGGTGCTGTGGTTAGCTTCATTAGCTCATCCACAGCAGGACACAAAGCATCCAACTAGAGAGAGAGCAAAACAAGACAAAGCAGTTTTATTAATAACGTACAAAAAGTTAATCAGAAAATACTTAAAATAAAGATAAATGAGGAAACAACTCCGTCACCATCGTTCTGTCTCCTGCGTCGGCTCCACCGTATCTGAAAGACGTTACATCACTTATATTCATGGTCCTCAACTTTTTATTTATGTAAATGTTTCATAATTTTAAAGATAATGATAAAGGCAAATCACAACAAATAGTTATAGCAGGTTTAAAATCATTTGAAACTGAGAAAAAATTTTTTTTAAATAAATAAAAAGTTATTTATTCCTCTGCATTAACTAGAAAACCAAATGCACACAGACAGAAACACAGCCCCTGCACCTCTTCATGGCCTGTGTCCCAGCATGCATTGCATCGGCCCAGGCTGCGGCGTTGCTCCGCCCCTCAGTCATGTGACCAGCTGCTGCAGTCAGGAACAAACTGTACAACTGAAAGACAAACCATTAGAGTGTTTCTGAGGGGAACGATAGCTAACATTTAACCATCGATGACAAAACGTGGGACACCAACCGCTCCTGAAGACCCGCCCATCTTTTCCTGGACCAATCCAGCGAGGACTGACAACAGTTTCCCGGGACAACCAGGGACCACATGATCCCGGAGCCACTCGCGAATGGCTGAAAGGAGCATTTTCATCATTTTAAACTCCTGTGTTGGAGATAAGTCATCCATACATGTTGTTGTTGTGCTGCCGTTGATGCCACACCCTGTCTTACCTCCAGCAGCCTGTGCGTGAGTGTTCCCACAGTCTCCGTCTCCTGCTGCACGGTCCAGGGAGTTGAGTTCTTCCTGCTTTTCCAACAATGTGGAGCAAACCCTCTCTAACGCTTTACGCATCACAGGGCTCAGAGAGCCTGGCAGGGGGAAAAAAAAGACATATTCATTAAAATGTTCTTTATTTATTTAACAAGCATCGACTTGAATGGATCTATGCAGAGCATGACGGTTCCTCTAATGGCCACAAGATGGCGGCACAGAGTTTTACCTCCGCCAACAAGAGTTTCAGGAGGTTTCTAGATCTGAAACATATCTACAAGATTCCTTTCTGTGGCTGCTGCTACTTTTACATATTTTAGGTCACTTTAGAATCCAACCTTCGGCGTGTGTGTCGTCCTGTGGCCGTGTGCTCGGGGTCTGAGGGTCTGTGACGTAGCTGCGTCCGGCTGTGTCCACGCTGCTGAGGTTCGGCCAGGCGGTGGCGCTGGTCTTTGCATCTATACGGATTAGTGATTAGTGAGATTTAAGAGGTATTGCAGTGGTGACTTTTGGACAGATGTGAGCCGTTTCCACCCGTTTTAAGTCTTTATGCTACGCTAAGCTAATCGCTCCAGGTCCTAACTTAACACAAGAGATATAATACTGATATTGATCCTCTCATCTCAGTCTTGGAAAGACAGGAAGTAAATGTTATTAAGTGTTAATGTCTGAGCAGCACGCTCACCAAACAGCCTCAGTGTTTCCTGGTTGGTCCTCATCAGGGTCAGCGACACTCCCGCCATCTCCAGTGACGTCATGAACGACCCGGACATCGCCCTGGCAACCAGCACACCGCGACTCTCTGTTACCGTGAAAACCGTCATTTGCATCAGAAGGTGAAAGAAGGGCTTAACTCTGCGGGTCCCCAGCAGGGTTTAGGTTCTTTTAATGAAAAGCAGAGGAATAAATGAACCCATAGCTGACCCAGACAGACGATGGCCGCTCTGGTAACCACAGCCATCTCCAGACAAGACAGAGCTCCCAGGTTGTTAACGCACAGAACCACAGCGTCTCCTGTGTAGAAGAAGAAGAAGAAGAAGAAGAAGAAAGATGACGAGTTCAAACACAGAACGGCTGCATGGTTTTAAAAGGAGACGCGATAGACTTTAGACTTTGAGGACCTGACTTGAGAGGCAGATGTGATTGGCTGTCAGGGTTGGTCATGTGATCCATCACCGTCTTCACCACCTCGTCTGCAGATGCCACCTGATCAACAGCATGAATTAGTCAAACACATCAAATTGAAACGGGTCATCAGAGCAGATATGAATAATAGATTTATCACCTTTGACCTTTTGATTCCAGGTTCTCCGTGGATTCCTGAAGAAGATGGAAAATACCAGGCAGCATTTAGAGACACCTGAGTTTACTGCAGGTTTTTTCCCCCTCTAAGCCTGGCCTACAAGGATGAATACATTTATTCATTAGCATGATTTTGATCTTTATTTCTAACTGATGATAACTCGTCTTATCAGTAGATTTGGTTCAAGAAATTAAAAGTCTACTGGTATCAGAGCTTCAATCCTCCCATCTCTCCTTACTCTCTATCCCTCTCTCCCTTTCTTCACCGTCCCTCACCCAGTCCCAGCTCCATGTCTCCTGGCGGCAGGTCAAAAGAGGGCAGGCAGCCTGGGACGCTGCACGGAGACAAACTCACCCCCAGTGTCCCTGCAGAACAGGCCAAAAAAAAAAAAAAAAAAAAAACGTATCAAGAGATGTACCTCAGAGTTTCTGTTGAGCTTCTAGTCGAGTGAAAAAAAGAGACTCACCGATCGCCTTCATAACCTCCGTCACCTTGGCAACGATCTGGTCCAATGAGCAGCCCTCTTCTGCTAAGGCACCTGCCAGCTGACGCAGTGGGACCAGACATTTAAACCATTTAAACGTGAGGTGGAACAGGTGACATTTTCATAAACAAAACATCTGTGCTGCTGAGATGCATGATGGGATGTGTAGGATCCATACTAGGAAGTAAAAATGCACGACGTCGACCTCTGCTCTATGGTACTGGAGTTCTAAAATTCAAATGAATCCTCGACTAAAACATCCATTAAAGTTTAAATTAGATTCTTTTTATTGGAAAAAATTTAATATTAATTCTTATTTAACCCAAATCTATTTATAAAAGTTAAAAAGAAACATCCTCATTCTAGGACTAGGCTTAATTATAGAACTGGACATAAGAGGAAAAATGACTTTGGACAAAAACATAAACATTGATTTGTCATCCATCCATGAATTTAAACATTAATTTTCTTGTTTTTAGAAGAGCTGCAGCTTGATCTGCTATCTGTCATTCACAAGAAGAATGATGATCAGAATTGGCTTTATTGGACAAGCATGTGTACACATGCACACACACACACACACACACACACACACGCACACATTGAAGTTGTTGTTGTTTACCTTGTGTATAAGGATGGTGCCACACAAGCCTCTCCTCCCGGCCTTACTGGGCTGGTCGAAGGCGCAGTCCTCAGCAACTATCACCATGTCAACTGCGACGCCATGATTACGGGCCTGCTCTGCAGCCAAGCCGAAGTTGAGGCGGTCGCCGGTGTAGTTCTTCACGATGAGACAGACTCCGGAGGCTCCTGTAGAGGGAGGAGGGTTGTCTCTGCTAAGGAGGTCATGTCCATTTGTTTGTTAGTTGCTTGTCAACAAGATGACACAAAGTGATTCCCTCTGTTCTACTGTTCATGCCTGTAATAAATGAAGTGACAGTAGATCATCCTGGTGTTCGTTACCTGCATTGTGCACGGATAGAATGGCAGCCAGGATGCTGGCAGGAGGTGGCGATGCAAATACTCCACCTGCTACAGCTGCTGACAGCATACCTGCACCAACATATCCTGGAGACACAGAGGAGACAGAGTGAGTATGAGAAATAAGCTCTCTGTGTTGCATTTTAAAATGTTTAAGTCCTACTACCCCCGTGTGCCGGCTCGTGTCCTGACCCCCCTCCAGACACCAGGGCCACTTTGCCCCTCAGGCTGTCCAGGTCGGATCGAAGCACAACTCTGTGGCCCCTCAGCAGAGAGAGGCCTCCACTGGCCCTCACGAGGCCGCAGAGAGCCTCGTCCACACAGCTGTCAGCTGAGTTTATCAGCTTCTTCTTGGGCTGGGAGACAACAAGATGAACAAAAATGGACAAAATATGATAGAATGTGATAGTTTAACTCGACAAAAGTATATCAAGTATGTCCTGAACAAACATACTGTAACAATACTGCTTATTAATGTATCCGTGATAATAATAACACTGATCCTGCATAATGAGTACTTTATCTTCTCTGTGTTGTAGAATAAGGTCAGACATACACAACCATGCAGTAAAATACAAGTGTACAGAAGGTGAACAATAAAGTTTTATTCAAACAATACAATCTGCTGCTGTGGACTCTGATCCTGATGCGTAGAAAGCTATGCTAACACTAACAGGCTAACAAAACACTCCAGTCATCCTTCGTGTCAGCAAAGTTAAACGGTCAGAGACTCGCGACTCCGTCCATCTCTTCTGTGATGTTCGATAACATCTTTAAAAAATATATTTTACCTCCATATGAACTTTTCTAGCTTAATTTCCCTTCCGACAACAGGTTGAACAGCGTGAGGAGCTTAGAGTAAATTGTACAAGAATGATACCGGATGTACAGTGAGTTTACTTACAAAATAAAAGTCTACGTTTTACTCAAAATAAGAAACGGGTGACTCCCTGATTGGAAAACTACAATCGCCATCGCAAATTTAAAAAAAGGAGTCACCGTTAGGCTCATTAAATGTTAACTATGCACTTAAATAAAACTCAAAATTTTGTCATGAGGTTAAAGTGAGTAGAAACCGATGCTTTATGTTTATATTTTTTATTTTGAAAAATTAAGAGGAAGTCTTAATTTTACAGTAACTAAAGGTAGCTGGAGGCTAGAGACGCGTTAATTGTTACAGGTAACTGGACAAAATTGGACTGGATGTCAAAATCTAATTAATGTTGTGGTAGGGCACCAACACTTTTTCAATAAAACAAAAAGTTCTAATAACATAACAATAACAATAACCAATAGCTGCACTCCGCAGACCTCTGCCAAGGCCCAAAAGTCCCATTTAAATAAAATTAAACCCAAATCCAAATTATAACAATACATCAAAATAAGTGAAAAAATAATCATAGATCAACCTTTATATCCATTTACTATGAAATTTAAATAGTTCCTTGTTTGACATATGCCCCACTCACCCAGCAAGTCTCACTGAAATCCATTATGCAGTTTTTGTGTTACCCTGCTGACAGACAAGACAGCACAACACATCATTGCCCTTCATCATAATAGTCCTATGATAGTTTGACCCTCATACATATGTATGTATGTATTGTATTATGTTTATGTATTACTATTTAATTGTTGTGGCAGTTTCTGCACTGCTGTCTTGGCCAAGTCACTCTTGGAAAAGAGATTTTTAATCTCAATGATGATTTTTTTTACCTGGTAAAATAAAGGATATAATAATATGACTCCTTGACCGTGAAAGCCTACATCTAGAATTTGGAATCACTTTGGTATCATTATTAGTTTGATAGTTATTCAAGAAAAATAATATTTCACTAATGACAGAGGGACAAACAAATAGGCTAAGTAAACAAACAAATACCAGCTTAAACAAAATCTCCTTGGCGGAGGTAATAGTAACAATATGAGAAAATCTGTTTTTGGGAAATGACTGAAATTATCATATTTCTGTGTTGTGTTTTTACACTTAAAAAATTTCAATTAAAAAAAAACAACAATTCAAACTCGACCCCCGCTCACTCGGGCTGCTACGTACAAACATCGAACCAACCCTCCGGTTCCTCCTGCATGACGCACGGAACCCAGCCGCCAGTCTGCTCCGCTCCGCTTGGCTCAGCTCAGCTCAACTCGGCTCGGAACCAACCAGAGCAATATGTAGGATGGCGAGTGTGGAGACAGCCGCAGAGCACGAGCGTATCCTGCGGGAGATCGAGAGCACAGACACCAACTGTATCGGGCCGACCCTCCGGTAAGTCCCCGGTGGCTGTCCCGGGTAGACCGTTGAAAACAGCTGAACCCGGAGCGCGGCTAGCTGTGACTAGCACCAAAGTTAGCAACTCCTCCGAGACTCTTGGAGCGTGCTGAAACTTTACCATCATGTGTCCATTATCGGACAGCTAGCCTGCTAACTTTAGCAAACATAAAAGCTAGCTAATGTATACTGTACTTGTGACACTGGTGTATAAACCTTCACAGTCAATCCTGGCTGTCTAAGGTGGCCTAACGTTCATGACTCAACATTGTCCTTTAAGTTTAATCACCAAAGTTAGTCAATTTATCCGGAGCTATTTTAGCAACTTAAGCTAACACCAGCTAACTCAGCTAACTAATTTAAATTCCGCTCACTGATGTCAGAGCTCACAGTTGGAGTCGATGTTTGTGGTTGCTAGTAGCCTTCTGTTCGTCTTATGGCTCCTGTGTTCATCATTAATTTAAAGGTGGGTGAGTTTTGGTGGCTAGTTTAATGTCAGCTAGCCAGCTAGGTGGTTAGCAACAGCCAAAATATACAAAGGAGTGTCAAGTGCAGCAGCTTTAACAAATCCATGTAACGTTACACAGTGAATTAGACCTACAGCTCATTTTCTCCTGCTTTAATTTGGAGCGGTAACATCACATAATAGGCCATAGTGAATGTTTAGACTGTTGCTCAATAGTGTCACAATCACTGTATTCCCAGCCTGAATGACTGTCTTCTTCCTTTGGTTCCTTGAACCTTTGGTGTTCGTGCCAGGCTGCAGTTTCCAGGGTATGTCCCTGTGCTGCCTTCGGACCTCTGCTCAGCTTTCATGTGAGGATCTCTGTCTACATGCATGACTCCCGAAGGACACAGAGAGGATACAGGCTGTGTTTTGTACTTTTGAAGAAGTTCCATTATCTGCACTGGTTTTTAAGTTGATCCAAGTTTTTTTTTTTCCTCTCAGAAGAAACTTGGTGCATTTTAGTCATCAGTCTTTGAGCTGATCGTCTGTAGAGGAAATGGGTAATGAATGAACAGGGAAATGCAGCAGAGGAACTGGACGACTGAATGCTTGTCAGAGGTGTGTGTCTGTGTTGATTGTTTGCTCCAAACAGAAGGACCTATTTAGGCTTGTTATTTAGACCTGTGCATGTATTTCCTGGCCCTCTCCAGATCCAGACCCATATGACTTGACAGCTTTCTTTGACACCTGTGGCTGTGACATTTGCCTCTGAGTGTGTGCCCTTCAGTGGCATTAGTGACTCATGAAGGCAGGCGGACTGCATGGATATTATTATTTTCTCTGGTAATACACACAGCTGTGTGATATTTCATCACTTCCAGTCTCTGTGTGACTGTGACTACCTGTCAGTATTTCTACTTCCACCTCTTCTTAAACCAGAATGGCGCTCGGCAGAGTGCGCACCTTTGCCAAGGCCCAACAATCTGATACCCCTGTAACCGTAGTTTATAGGGCAGACTACCCCCCCCCCCCTTATGAAAACATATATATAAATCTAGTGGATCTGGATTTTTATCTGGAGCCAAATTGCACACATTCAAAGACACCAACCCCCCAAAATATCCATGCATTATTCCCTGAAAAATAGAAGAAAATGTTGTAAAACATCCTATCCTGCAAATCTTGGATCTGCCCCCTTTTATCCAGAGCCAGGGTCTGTTCTGGCCCAAAGATTCATCCTCCCAGAAAGTTTCATTTTAAATCTATTCAGTGGTTTTTGCGTAATCCTGCTGACAAACCAAAAAATCATCCAAGAAACTGACTCGGATGCAAAAATAACCTCCAGAGTTAAATATAATAGCAGAGAACATGTTAAGAACCGTCAGCTACGTCATTAGGTACTTTTAACACATTCAGATAGACAGATATGTCAGGTGATGATTTATTATTTGATTTATTATGTTATTGTTTACTATTAGAAATTCAATATTTTTTTGGTAAAAATTCCTATAATTCTCTGATCCCAGCTCCTCAAATATGAATATTTCTCTTTGCCGTCTTTGATGCTAAATTGAATATATAGAATTTTTGCCTGTTTGAATTAAAAACATGCGTTGGAAACCATGATCATTCTCTATTTTCTGACATTGTAGTAGTTAAATGATTTATTGAGAACTAATCTTTAGCTTCATCAGTAATGGAAATAGGTTTTTTTTGCGGTCATATTTGACTTTAAAAGGATTCCGTACAGGGGCTGCAATCCTCATCCTCCTCCTCCAAACCCATCCTCTGTTGTAGACTCTTCAAACGGGTGAGAAAAACAGGTTGGCAGTGAGATTTGAAGGTGTGTGTGTGTCTGTTTGTTAGTGAGTTCTCCTGCAGCGGCGTGCAGGCCGAGGCCGGCTGAGGCATTCCTCCTTGACAGCAGAATAATTCAGCCAAGATCTGACTGATCCGCCAGCCAACTCCCTCCAGGTCCAAACGCTCACCTGGGCTCTGTCTACGTCCTGACACCTGGGGTCTGTCTACGCCCTGACCCCAGATCAGCCTGTCTTTGAATGCGTTTCTTATCTGTTTGTTTTTGACTGGGCTCATTCCAAGGTGTGCTCCGTGTTACGTCGTCTAATCTGATCGGTCGGCTGCAGTCATGCAGGAGCTGCAGGCAGTTCCTCCTGACAGGAACCTGCAGGAGCTCCGTCTTTGTGTTTGTACTCAGCTCCACCCCTGTGTTTAACTTCTGTGTTTGACTTCTCATCAGATTTTAGCCATTAATGACAGGGAACCTTTTATTTGTGTGTTTTACCACCATGAGGTCATGGAACACGCTTGTTTCTGATTGGCTGGCCGGCTGTTATTCAGATCTGGCCTCAGACAGATCAGTGTGTTGAACTACAGGTAACCATAGCAACATAACGGATGCTTTACCATCACCAGAGTAATGGTGCGTTCAAAGGAAACCCAGAGCTTTTAATTCATAATGCAGGAACACAACAAAGATACATTTTCATGCTGAAAGCTGTGTTCATGTCTAATACATGACTTAATAAAAAGCTTTCTGTTTGTGCATCTGTGACATCAAAGTTAAGTCTGTTTTGACTTTTACATCTGATTTACTGATGTAGGGCTCAGTATTGGACATAACAGCTACTATAGGGATGCTAGAAATATCCCAATTTTCAACCTCAAGGTTTGCTGTGAAATTATTATGTCACCAGCTGGTGATCAGGTGAAAATGAAAATTTGTCAAGTACTTTGTTTCTGACCTGTGAAGCTACTCGGAGCTGCTAGCTGCTAGCTGCTAGCTTGACTCCTGCCATCATGGCTCCAGATTCAGAATTCAGGATAAGTTGGTTCTTTATCGGATAGTTTTTCTGATTTAAAACAAAAATTCTATAGAGGTAAAGTTCTTCCAGCTGCATGAAGTTAAAAATGAATCAGGATTTAATAAAAAAAACAACATTTGTATAATAATAAAAAGGACTAAGTGATGCTCTTTTCATTGAGCTTTAGGTTTCAGTCATCTCATGGATGGAGTAAATGAGTTGTCATGGTGATGCTTTAGTGGTCATATCTATGGAGCAGATGGTCAAAGACGTCCATCACCTCCAGCTTTGACCTTCTACTGGTTTTGATGTGTTTGTCCACTTTTAAACAGGATCCGGACCAGCTTCCTGATGGGTTTTGCCCCTCATTGGTTGCATTGTCTTGTCCCTGAATTGAGGGTGTAGCAGCAGAGATCTTAAGGTGTTGGTTGTGTCGCTGGCTTGTTGTGCTGATTTTCCATGTGAGTCCTGTCATGCTGTAAGTTGGGTTTGTCATCCAGTCTTGGTTCTGGTTGTTCCTGTGTTCTGATCTCAGCCATGTTGAACATGTAGTCTGGCCTGAGCAGCTGTGAAGGACTGTTGTACTGAGAGGCAGGAGGGAGTAACTCGCCACATGCTTGTTACATCCCTCAGAAACACACACACACACACACACACACACACACACACACACACACACACACACACACACACACACACACACACACACACTCACTCTCTCATCAGTCTCCACATTGGGAGGACATACCAACACACACGCACATCCATTCACGCACACTTAAGGGTTTGGTTTGCTCCTCCTAAGTGGGTTAAGATCCTATTTAGCCAGCTGTCAAGCAGCCAGATGGAACACACACACACACACACACACACACACACACACACACACACACACACACACACACACACGCAGCTGTGTACGGTGATGTCATAACTCATAATTCATGCTTTCAAACTTTAATCTGTCCAAACAGCCGTCTTTTCTTCGTCTTCCTCCTCTTCTGTGATCCTGTCCTCCCTCATTAAAAACTCAACATCCCTCTTTTTGATTTCCCCTCTCTCTCTCTCTCTCTCTCTTTCTCTCTCTCTCTCTCTCTCTCTTTCTCTCTCTCTCTCTCTCTCTCTCTCTCTCTCTCTTTCTCTCTCTCTCTTGCCCTTCATCGCTGTTTTGCTGAGGAGGGAGGAGAGATCACACATTCAGAGAATGCTCTCTGTTTTCACATCCCTCCTGTAAAAATACTGTTTTAAGCAGACTCACAGGAATTGTGCTGTAAGCTTATAAGAACACTTGGTTGTTGTAGTTTTATCTGGCACCACGTTGTTTTCACTGTCATTCACTACGAGCCTCGTCCAGCTGCAGCTTCACCTGCTGCTGAGACGAAGGAATAAGATGTATGTTTCTGGAGAGGCTGGATCAAACACTTAGAATAAGGTGGAGAATTAAATAGGATTTAATTTATATTCTAGAAATATATGCATGTAAACGCTGCGTCTTCTCTACACACTGCTGCTGGCTCCCTGTGTGCGTCTAAAGAAAAGCACAGTGTGGCGTCTGACCTGCTTTCTATTGTACAAGTCGGGCATTTCCTGGTCAACGGGAGGAAGGGCGGTGAATTCAAGTCATACACAGGTGTGTGTGTGTGTGTGTGTGTGTGTGTGTGTGTGTGTGTGTGTGTGTGTGTGTGTGTGTGTGTGTGTGTGTGTGTGTGTGTGTGTGTGTGTGTGTGTGTGTGTGTGTGTGTGTGTGTGTGTGTGTGTGTGTGTGTGTGTGTGTGTGTGTGTGTGCTGTTTTTGGAAGGGAAAGAACACAGGAAGAGCTGCGATCACTGCTACAAAGAAGCCGTGTACACAGACTGTTATTTTAGTGCATCTGTGTCCTCATGAGATCAAGTTTGAACGAACCGTTTCGACCGAGACAAATCTTTTATGATATGCTTTAAGATACAGGGAGACACAAAATGTTATTTAGAGACTTCTTTCGTTTAAAAAAAGAAAAAGAAAAGAAATCCTAACGCACGACCTTTTTGTTTGATTCTTTCTATGATGCATGATTGTTGTGCAGGATTGTTCGGCTTCGCTGGAGGCATCGGCTCTGCTGAGCGCCGCTCTACTTAAACGTGCTTTTAGTCAGGTGACAGCAGAACTTTGGACTGCAGGCCGGGAAACAGCCTGATGAAGCCTCTGGTTTCCTGACGCCGCTGGAAGTTTGATGGTTCAAATCTCCGGGAATGAGTCACAAATATGTGAGAGTAAATGATCGACTCCTTATCTGGGTTTCATGTGTAATATGAGGTGTTGGTTATGTTGATATTAGAGAGAGAAGAGTTTAACAAAAAGTATAGACAATAAAAATATACTGAAAATATTCTCCCCCAGTGGGTAAGACTGGGAATAAAACAACTAATTATGGATGGTGGTGAATAAAAAAGTGGCATCCTTCAGTTGGTGCACCAAAAAGAAACTCTACTCTTTCATTAAATAGGATTATTTTCAGAGGATTTAAAAAAAAAAAGAAATGAAAATGAACCTAACTGTGTTTTTTTCTTTGTTTTTTTCTTTCTCCAGGTCGGTGTACGACGGTCAGGAACATGGCCTCTTCATGGAGAAGCTGGACGTGCGGATCAGGAACCACGACCGCGAGATCGAGAAGATGTGCAACCACCACTTCCAGGGCTTTGTGGACTCCATCACCGAGCTGCTCAAAGTACGAGGGGAGGCGCAGAAGCTGAAGGTACGGACGGACGGCAAGGTTTGAGCAGAATTCCAGTTCTTACAACCTGTCTCTGATTGGTTCGTTGTGTTCCTCTCTCAGAGTCAGGTGATCGACACCAACAGACACCTTCAGGAAGATGGTAAAGAGGTAAGATCTCCAGTCGCTTCCGTATCGTCTCATTCACCCCTTAAGGAACCCTTCCGTTGATTCTGGATCGTTAAACCCCTTAGTTCTCAAATATAATGACCAATCAGGAGATGTCTTAAATATGGCCGCTTCCTTTACCTCCTGTTTCCAGCTCACCAGCTGTATGGAGGAGCTGAAACAGTGTCGGGTGCAGCAGAGAAACATCGCCACCACCATAGACAAGCTGACTCACTGCCTGCCAGGTGACATTTATGGTTCACATCTGAGTGTTCTGTGTTATTTTATAGCAGCAAACAGACCTGAGAGTCTTTTAAAAGACGCGTCCCCTGTTCTGAATCACTCTGACTGATTGATCCGTCTCTGCTTTCAGTCCTGGAGATGTACAGCAGACTTCAGGAGCAGATGCGGGCCAAGAGGTTTGTTACCAATGCTGTGTTTCTGGGTTCCATGTTGGAGCTCCTGCTCCTAGTCTTTTTGGGGGAGTCTTGAAGACATTTTCCCAACACATAAAGGTTTTTCTTCATGTACATCAGATGTGGAAGTGGTTTTACGGCGTTTTAGGAAGAACTTTACCTCCATCACGCCAAACCATGTTGCATGCTGGGACTTTATATTGTGATTTGAACATAGATGAGGGGAGACTGTCGAATAATCTGTCAGCATGTGTTTGTCAAAACTGCATCCTCCAGGTTTTTTCTTGTAGTTGCTCCTCCATTATTTATTTATTTATTTTTTTTACATGTCCTGACTTCCCCTGGTTACCACATATTTAACGTTCCACTGCTTATGAAGCCGAGGTCCCGCCCTCAGGTGAAGTCTGCTGAGACCTCAGGCACCTGACGGTCTGAATGTGGCAGTAAACGGTGCTCCTGGACCACTTTGAGCTCTTTCTTAACGTCCTGCCACTAGGTGGCACCAGAGTGTTTGGAATAGCTTCACTGTTGAGCTGTTTCTCTCTGTCTCCCCCCCACCCCCCCTGCCCTTGGCCTGACCTGCAGACAGAAGTCTGGTTGGTCATAAATTTGTCGTTTGTTTGTGTTTTTCTACTTCTCTCTGTTCTGCGGCTGCTGGGCTCTCAGAGAGCAGGGAGAGGTCAGCCAACGGCGACTGCTCCTCGACAGAGTGTGTGTGTGTGTGTGTGTGTGTGTGTGTGTGTGTGTGTGTGTGTGTGTGTGTGTGTGTGTGTGTGTGTGTGTGTGTGTGTGTGTGTGTGTGTGTGTGTGTGTGTGTGTGTGTGTGTGTGTGTGTGTGTGTGTGAGAGAGAGAGAGAGCGAGAGCGATGCAGTGGAGTGAAGTGTTTTGGGAATATTGTATTGCCAAAGATCCCTGAGGTGTATCCGAGTGTATTTATTTCTCTGTGTGTGTTTATCTTTTGTGTGTCTCTGCTTGCTTTTAGTCATGCATCTGACAGCCAGGATATTGTTTTAATCCTGTGTGTCTGTTAGCTTTGCAAACGTCTCTCCCCTTAGCCAGAAACTCACAGGTTTAACCGGCGTCTGCACAGTCCTACAAAAAGCAACGTTAGCTCTGCAAGAGCTCAAACTAAACCAAATCTTAACCTGGAGTTTGAGTAACTCAAATTTAATTCTCTATATGATTGAATGGATGAATAAAGTGGACCTTTTCAAACACCTTGTTTTCTCCTGTGTGTCTGTACTAAGGTACTACCCAGCGCTGCGGACACTGGAGCAACTGGAGCAAACATGTCTTCCCAAAGCCGGTCAGTACCGGTTCTGCTCCATCATGGCAGAAAACACCCCCAAACTGAGGATACAGATTCGGGACATCGCCATGATGCAGCTGAAGGACTTCCTGGAGAGCATTCGCAAACACTCCGACAAAATCGGAGAGACGGCCATCAAACAGGTACACAGATGCACATAAAGATGTTAACATAGATATAGTTTGGAATACTTCACCAAGTTAGCATAGCAACAATTTTATTCCACAAATTCTTCCTCCATCTTTCAAATGGCAAATGTAGTGTTTGTCTGTGTGTGTGTGTGTGTGTGTGTGTGTGTGTGTGTGTGTGTGTGTGTGTGTGTGTGTGTGTGTGTGTGTGTGTGTGTGTGTGTGTGTGTGTGTGTGTGTGTGTGGCTCTGCGATTCCACTGCCAGTAAACAAACACGCAGGCACTGCAGGAGACGCCGCGGCTCGCCGGCAAACACCAACGCGGCTCGCAGAGACCCCCCCCCCCCCGCCTTTCACCACTTACCTAATTGTTTTTCTAAAGCTAAGGAAGTCATATATGTATAGAAGTGTGTCTGTTTGTGTGTTTTGTGTTCTCCTGTGGTAGCTCGCAGCTCAAAGTGAGGCCTCATGTTTATTTTTGTGCCTCCATTAATTTGGGGGAATGTTGGTTCCACGGGATGGCAGGATGAGGATGAGGATGAGGAGGGTGCAGCTGACGACAGACAGATGAGCGGATGGAAACTCTGAGAAAAGAGGCTGGACACTCTGTTGTGTAGTAAAATTTGAATCAGGACTTCCTCTGCTAATAGTTGCAAAGCAGTAGCGTGTCGTCAGAATATGTGGAGACTGCTGACGGGAAAGGTCGGAGAATATAACGCATAAGTATGTGGGGAAGTCATTAGACATCAGCGGTATTTACAGTCACGCCGGTTAACAGCTTGTTGGCATTACATTGTGGTTTACAACACAAGCTCCAGCACTACAGGCTGCACTACTGCATCTGAGGCCACTCTGAACTGAACCGTCCTCATTAAGTTCTGCAGAAAAGCAGGTTATGGGGGTCTAATGACTTTTCTCCTCTAGATGTCACCAGAGGATCAACTTCTCTCTCCTAATTCCAGACACTGGTGGTTGTCCAGTGATAGAGGACCTCGTGCCAACGACAAAACTCAGCCATTCATTAGAGTTAGAGAAACACAACAAGTGCAGATGCTTCCCTCCAGGCCAGGGAAAGAGCCACTGAATGGATTTATGGGCATGAAGATGATGTGAATGTTATGAAAACGCAGTGACCAGAGATCTTAACCCAAACCGAACACCTGGGAGGATTTGGGCCGACGAGATTCTCCACCTCCATCATTTAAATACTAAAGGTTGAGAATACTAAGAGGTTTTGTTGGTAGGCCTGTTGAGTGGAAAAGTGAAATGAGAATGAATGGGGGGGAGAAAAAAAGGAAATTGACATTATGATACAATTTGTCTGTCAGGACTTAATATTTCCTGGTTTGCTCAACCAGAAAAAAACCCGTCAGTGTTCGTTCCTTTAAGGGTCGTCGTTGTGTAAAACACACACTAAAAAAAGGTTGTTCTTTACTGGTATGTGGTGGTTCTGGTGTAGTGACGAGAACAACGTACCCGCCTCTTTCTGTTTGTATTCGTTTAATTCATGAGGCCGATTGTTGGCATAGCAACGTCACTTCTGCGGGATTCTGCGTCAGGTCATGTTTGGTACCTTTGTTTTAGGCTACCATTACAAGCTGTTAGCATGGCTAATGTTTCACACAGGTTTTAAAGAATGGAGGTTGAGGATGCTGTACCGGCAACAAGTTCAACCAATCAGCTTACACTCATGGTCTCTCTACGTACGTAAACGGATACATCCCTCAGTATATACGGTCTGTCCGTCAACGCCTTCGTACTTCCAAACGTCCTTTTTACGTTTTACGGTTGATCAAAACTGAAACTCTTAAGAACGACCACCATTCCTATAGTTCTTGCTGTGTCGACACATTTTGGCTTCTAGAGCTATGAGACGGTTCATCCCGGTCCCAAGATGCCAAGAAGAGTTATTAGAGCGTAAAAAGTCGTCACAGTGCCGGAGTTTTCATCTTTGACACGATACTAGTATAAAACCAGCCCAACAAACTGCTGAAGAACCACCATTTTTTATGTATTCTATGTATTACACAACAAAATTTAAAGGAATGAAAAGAAAATCTAATGTCACAAAATAATGTCATCTAAAGTTTGAAATTATCATGACGATTTCATGCCGTTTCAGCCTCAACGACAGGGTATGTAGTAGATAGTCTAGACCACCTCAGAACTACCCTTTTATTCTAGTTTTGCTTTTTGCTTTTATTTTGTCATCCACCTGTTGGTTAAAACATTTTTTTTTTACTCCAAGAAAGGAGGTAATGCTGATTAAATACGGCTACGATGATAAAATAGTTTCAGAAACCTGTAAAAGTCTAGAACATTGAGAAGAATTGGTCTCTGGATGACCCTCCATGTATGTAGCACAAGTAGACCCCATGTAATCACTCAACATCTACACACCGTGCACCCCTCTGTGACCCATCGGTGGGGGGGGGGCTGGGACCGCAATTTGAGAATCACTGGCATAGAAAATCCACTTGCAGTCACTGAAGAAGCAAAACCGCTAACTCCGCTAACCACTAATTACAAGGGAGATTATGGGAGCCCCAGTGGTCCAGCAGTCCTGATACTGATACTGGGATTATGTTGTATCATATGTTTGGCTCAGGTCGCTCGCACTCCATCAGAAAGTCTCCTAAGTGTGTGTTCACGGACGATCAAATTAGGAGCTCCTCTTCTCTTCCTCTCCTTTGTCCCTCCATCACCTCTTTTTTCTCTCATCCCACTTCATTTTCTTTTCTCTCTCTCCATCTCTTCCTCTCTCAGACAGCGCGGCTCTCTGGTGCGCTCTGTTCCAAATTAGCCCCGACTTGTCTTTTACCCAGCCGCCGCTGCAGCTCCCACGACCCAGGATGTGAAAATAAATAGATCTGGAGAAAGAGGAGGGGATGGAGGGAGGAGACGGAGGAGAGAACGGGGCTTACAATACTGCTATTGTCTGCTGCCATATGCCCATAGAGGAGGAGGAGGAAGAAGAGGAGAGACAGAGGAAGATGGGTGGGGAAGAAGAGAGTGAAGGGGGGGGGGAGGAAGGAGGTTTGAGAGTGGGAAGAGGAAGAAAGGGAAAAGAAGCAGAGATGGGGAAGATGAGAACAACGGGGGGAAAGGAGGTGTAAAGGGAAGAGGAAGAAGGAAGTGGATAAAGGGATTGATGCAGAAGATGGAGGATGAAGAACGGGACAAAAAGAGCTGAGGAGGAGCATAAAGAAAGAAAAGAGGGGAGGAGAGGGAGGTTAGAAAGAGATGAGTGGAGATGGTTTGGGAGGAAGTAAAAAAGTAAAGGTGCAAATCAGGGGGAAAAGATCAAAAGATGAAGTGAAAAGAGTAAAGGAGGAGATGATAAAAAAAGAGAGAGGAGGGGGGGGTCTTGAACCAGAATCCTTCTTTTTTAATTCCTTCTGTCATTCGTTATTCCTTCCCCCCCCCTCTCTCATGATGTCTGTCTCCCTCTTTGTCCTCCTCTCTTCGTCTTTCCATCTACTTCCCTCCCTCTTTCCTTCTTTTGCTCCCCCTTTTTAAAATTTTTTTTTATATTCCCCTTCAGCAAAGAAGGAGTTCAGAGCTGCTGCTGTGTATTCGGTAGTTTTTGCACACTTGCACACACACACTAATGGGAAACAGATTGTTGGGCCTGTGAAGTGGAAGAAGATTGATTACCTATATCTAGTTACTGAGCACACATACATCCATGCAGCAGGGGCAGCAGGGGCTGCAAGGGCTGCAGGGGCTGCAGGGGCTGCAGGGCACGCGCTGGCTGGGTCGGGCATTGAACCATCAGGGAGGAGGAAAGTAGAGCGTTACGGTTGGTTGTGTCGTCTGCCCGAATAATGGCCCGCAGTTCACTGCCAGGTCTGCCGTGGTCCAGGGTCTGCCTGTCCAAAGTAATGCACAGTGACGACGTCCTCGATCCTGATCAGTTTTTTTTCAGTGTGGAATATTTTGCTGCAGAGAATGCCAGCTTGATATTTTCATAACACAGCTGTGCAGCGTGTCGAGACCTCCTCGGATTGTTTTCAATACCAGTGCAAATTCCTTTTCTTGTGCTTCGGAACAAAGTCGTCAGGATACCAGGATTTTAAACTTTTGAGACAATACAAAAGTGTCAGAAACATTTGCGCTGCTCAAAGGTGTATAACAGAGGTCTAGTCTTTTTTTAACACGATTTAATGCATAAATGTTGTAAATTGGTACATTTATGGCCGTGTTCCACTTGCAAAATGACCAAACACCGTTTCTTATTTAATCTAAAAGAGTCTCCACATTGTCAGTGTGGATATCATCTATTGAAACTAATGGGAGCTGCAACAGGAACCACATTTCTGTCAGATGTGGTGCCCAGAGGTCACTAAGTTACAGTAAACAAAGAATCAGAAATAGCTATACCAATATCTTTACCGGTCAATTAAAAGAATCACCTAATGAGCTTGTATTTATTGTATTGATTGTCCTGGGACAACCTTAATGTAAGCACTGATTTTAATCAATATTATAATAGTCAAAACTCCACACATCTGTGCCTCAGTAAGTGCCAAATATGTGTGGGAAGATCCATGTTTCACATTGTCTCACAAACAGAAATCATGTATTTCAGTGGAGTTTGGCACAAATAATCTTCATGGTTTCATAACGTGCAACTTTAAAGTTTAGTCGTTCAGATAAATCGACACAAGCTGTTAGAAATCTTTGGTTTATTCAAATCTTGTCATTAAGTATTTTTCTCTAACTGCCTTTTCAATTTAGTGATGAGTTGTTTTGGAAAACTGCCGGGAGTGATTCCCAAAAGAAGAGCTCTTTTACAAAAAAGAACTACCTACACTGTCATTACATTACACAAACCTCCATTTCCTTTTCAGAGAATGGAATGGACGCCTGTTTTCTCCACAAAAGGTCGCCGCTTCCCCCACAATAAACAGACAGTTTCAACCACTTGTCAACAAGGACATCACTGTAAACTTTGCTCTTTCACTTGCAATTTTTGTCAGTTTCTGCTCTCAGCCCACAAATGCACACAGAAGACTGTGAAGGGTTTTTAAGCGAAGCCATGCGGCACATATTTATCTCATGGGCCGCCTTGCGGTGTCGCCACAGGGTAATAATATAAGATCATCTTTAAGATATGTGGAGCCCTTTTGCGCGAAAGGGTTTTAGGGTGGCTCTGATCGTCACTAGCTCTTGGACAATGTGCCGCCTCTTCTGCCGTCTTCTTTTCACCACCTTTCCTTCTCTTTGCCACTATTCCCCACTTTTTTCTCCTTCTCCTCCTTCTTTTTCCCCCATGTTTTGCTCCTTTACTTTCCCTTTTTTTCCCTACTGGATCATGCGCAAGAGATGACGCACTTTCCTACGCTTGAGCTTCAACTGTCCGACCGAATGACTCTCCTGAAAAGAAACGCGACAAAAGACGAGGTTAAAAGGTTCCCGTTAACAGCAGGACTTGGTATTGTGTGATGAGTACTAAAGAATGGTGGTGTGAGTGTGTATACAAGCATACCAGTGGAAGCCTCTGGACTGACTTGCACCTGTTAAAGGACGCTTAAAGAGCCCAATTCGACCACTAAGTGTAACTTGTTGACGTAGCTGCTGACGTCTGGATCCGCAGCGTTGGATGCAGTCAGAAAGATGCTTTTCCATGTCATCCACTTCCTGTCTCACATCTTCGCTGTCTTTTGAGGTCATGTCATGTTAATTTGTGTGCGGAAAGAAAGAAAAGAATTTGTCGGTTTAGAGGGGAATGTCACACAGAGAGAAAAGTACTTCTGACGAAACAAGACACATGACTTTGTGTTTTTGAGGTTTAGTTTTGTCCCCCTATGAACCTTTTTGAAGAGTTTTGGTTGTTTTATTCTTGAATTATTGGTGGGAAGACTCATTAGAGATCATTTTGGAGATGAAATGTTCCGTTTTTCTCCATTCTTGCATCTATGCAGAGGAATGAGACTGCACTGATTTTCTTTGGTTTATTTGTGACTTATTGTATTACATGAGTCACTGGTCCTCTATGTGTGTGGGCATTAGATCAAAGATGGCATTGTATTCTCCCAACATTGCTGATATTGTGATTTTCCGGGTTTGTTCACATCCACCCTCCTTATGAACACCAGTTTTTCTCATTACCGTCGCCATGAATGGCGCAAATTGACTCTGACGCATTCATTGACGTCCTCATCGACAGATTTAAGTGCACGAGGTAGGCTGCGTGCTGGCGCCGACGAGCTGGAGATGCATTCACATTGGGTTTTTAAAAAAAGGACGTGAAGCGGATCTGGGTGTGGGTGGAAAGATCCACTCAGGTCTGAGAGGGTTTCCTTCAATAACAAGATGTTCCCACAGAAACATTTTGGTGACCAAGCAGCAAAATGAGCTTAAAGAACCTGGTGTTTGATGAAAGAATCCCCCCAAAAAACTGCCATATTCAAATATTACTGATTGTGTTGAAACGACAGTGAAACCAAAACACAGGCTGGAGATAAAAAAACCCAACTTGATCTCATTTACCTCCAATGACAGGAAAGCTTGGTTTCCTACCAAAGGGTTCGGAGGTCGGCTTGCCCATCTCTTTTTGTTTTGTGTTGAATGCCAAAACTTCCTGTTTGATTCTTTTTTATTTTTAGTATTCCTGGTCCAACTCGGATGCAGTGGGAACCAAACACATCATTTCCCGCAATAACTTTTCTCTCATAGACAGGACATGGTTTGAGTTTGGACTGTATTTCCAGAGCCTGCTGTCTTCTTTTATGTTGGGTTACTTTTTGAGAATGCATTCATAGGGTAGTTGCTGTATTACCCTTATGTATGGAACATTGTCCAACTGGAGGGACACTCAGTAGAGTTCATATGTCCACCAAGGCCCAACAGTCCTACATATACATATTATATACATATATTTATTTTCCTTTTTTACATCATGATGTATGAATTATTTTCTTGTAAATTAGGGAAGATGTCTTGGCAATGCTAAGGAAAGTTTAAAAAATATTTTTGGAGTGCCAGAATTGAATTGTCTTTTCCTGGTCCACACTGGAAATTTGACTGGTAGGTTTTTTTGCCTAATCCTGCTTACAATCAGTCAATCAAATGGACAGGAGTGATAACCTCCACGATAAACATGTAGTATTTGAAACCACTTTTGGTTTTCGTCTCTGCAGTTTTGTCTAAAATTCTCCTCCAGATGGTGAGTGAAAGCATCATCTTCAGAAATGTATCCAAAAATATCAGTGCACCCACATTTAAATTGAAAGTCAAAGCACAGATCAAACATAGAAACTATTCCCGTCTCCACTTTTAAGTCCAGAACACTAACGTTAAATGCTTTGTTTTTGGTTTTATTGACTTCATCCTTCCTGTTCTTCCCTTCCTGCCTTGCTATTTTCTTTCTGTGTTTTGGTAAATCACTTTTATAGTTCATGCCCTTGGGTATTTTCATGAGACGAGGAGTGGCAGGATTGACCATGACCATGACCTCTTTACACCATCTGCAATGTCTGAGCTTTTCCCCAAAACGTCTTGGGAAAGTCTGAACAAATGCTATTTATGTTGTTTGCTTACTTCCCTAAGAGGATTAGCATGTTTTCTTAATAGAGTCCCTTTGTAAATGTATCTATATATCCCCTATAAAGTTTAACTGTAGCACATATCAGAGCAGCTATGATGGGGTTTGCTTTGATGGTGTATCGTTGTTGTCAGTAAACATCTGGTTTTGCTGTCAGATCCTTTCAAATAGAGTCTGCTGCTCTGAGGTAGCACCAGAAGCTAAATTCCTCAAATTCCTCAAACTCCACTGTGGAGTTTGAGGAATTCTGGTAGTTAAAAAAATAACAAGTATAAGCAAACAACACAGTTAAAGGGAGAGAGGGTAACCAAAAATATCTGTATCATCGTTTGACTTTACGGCTTTCTGATGTGTATTTTTCTGTGTTGTGCATCAGGCCCAGCTGCAGCGCTCGTTGGACAGCTCCGTCTCGCCTCAGCCCAGGGCCCTGATTGGCCGACGCGGCAGAAAGGAGGCAGCGGTAGGGGCGGGGACGGACAGCGGCATACAGGGCGACAGTCCTCTGTCGGAAGAGGACTCCGGCATCCTGGATGTGGAGGATGAAGAGGAGGATGATGAAGTGAGAAAACTACAACCACACACAAAAAGACATCAAAGTATCGAAGCGTTCTGATTTTCTGACTTCATCTCGTTTGTAAGAAGTTAAAGGTCTGGTCCTTCAACATGAATACAATCCAAACGAGTCCATCTGATTGTTCTCTGATTAGTTATTGGTAATACGACATCTGATCTTTATACTCACATCTTAATCAAACCTTTTATGTCTGATTAAAACATTTTATTTGCTTTATTGTCATATTTAATATTGTATTTTCCTCTAATTGTTGGGAAAGGTTTTGATGAAACGTTAAGAAGCGACACTGATTCATTTTCACTGGACTTTGAAGAACAGGAGGTTTTTAAAGTTCATCAGTAACATGTTTACTGACTGTTCAAAGGATGAACTCCTGAAATTTCTGTCATTACTACAAAATGGACTCAAAGCTTTCCGTCACTGAACTCTTCCAGTCATCCCTCGTGGGTCCTCTCTGCAGCCTTTGTTGTTTCAACTCTCAAGGAAAGCGAAATACAATGAAGTTGAAGAGAATAGAGCTGAACTTGTCACCCCAGCGTTGCCATTCTGTTTTAAGGTCCCCGTTGTCGGCTTATTTACGTCCTGTAAACTTGATTCAACCCTCTTCACGGGAAGACCTTGGCTCGAACAAAGGCCTGACCCCACGGCTGCCAGGGTCACGACCATGTTGGCGCCGATGGTTGGCATCACCGCTGATTGCCTTTTTTTTTTTTTTTAACAGTTTTCCCCCTGTGGCTCTGCATCCTCTTTTCTTGTACCATCCTCTGTTCTGGGCTCTTTTTCCACTTTTCTTACCTGCACTTCTGTCTTTCGTCCTTTTCCGCATTTTCCTCCTTCCTATCTTCTGCCTTTCTGTCTCCGTTTCTCTTTTTTTTTTCTTCTTCTTGTTCATACTAAAATAAAGATGAAGGAAAACAAATCTTTTTTTCTGACAAGCCGGTCGATATTCTGTTGTTGGTTCTGCCACAAAAACCTCAAGTATAGTTTGATAAAGATCGTTTTAAGGAAAGCAAAGACCACATTTTTTACTCTAGTTTTTCACATTTTGGGCATTTAATGAAAAATTTGACGTCATCATTTCTCCCTGTCTAGTATCTGTTCTCTATCTAATGTCCTGTTTCAGTCTTCTTTTATTTGCATGATATTCTATGTAGCAGCTGTCAGGATAGATGTGGTTAAAGATTAAGAAAGGCAGTGATGGTAATTATACACATTTTAAAGTTACAACTAGATACGTTGTAACTTTAAAAAAAAGATAAGTTGATCAAAAGAAAATTTGTCACTAATTATTTTAATTTGTCAAGCAAAAATGTCAAAAATGTGCTTCTTAGCTTTAAGAATTTGTAGCTTTTCTTTGTCATTTATGATGTTCTATTTCATAGACTAAACAATAAAAGTAATCACCAGATTCATCCATAATGGTGTACATAAGGAAATGATCCTCATCCCTTCCTGTAGTGTTTAATTCAGTCTGACTGCTCAACTTGTTTCTCTCTGTAGATCCCAGGAGCTCAGGACTTGGTGGATTTCTCTCCGGTTTACCGCTGTCTGCATATCTACACTGTGCTGGTGAGTTAATCCCTGTTTGTTTGTTTTCATCTCATTCTCACCTCCATAACTTTTTATCCACTTGGCATCGACTAGATCCACGAGCGCACGAGTTTATACGGCCTGTTCCGACGCTCTGACTGTTACAGACCGATTCTAACGCATCCCGGTTAAAAAGACGAGGTCTGTGACGGTCAGTGTTTGTCATGTGTGTCGTCTCAGGGCCCAGCCCTAAAGGGTGATGTACACAGAGGGACATGATGCTGTAAGATGTCTGGCTTCACTCCAACCAGGCTGCTGTGTGTGTGTGTGTGTGTGTGTGTGTGTGTGTGTGTGTGTGTGTGTGTGTGTGTGTCTGTGTGTGTGTGTGTGTGTGTGTGTGTGTGTGTGTGTGTGTGTGTGTGTGTGTGTGTGTGTGTGTGTCTCATCTTAGTTGGAACGAAAGTGACATGGATGGAGGTGATGACTGGGTTAGCTGCACATTTGGGGTGTGTGTGTCTGTGTGTCTGTGTGTGTGTGTGTGTGTGTGTGTGTGTATGCCTAAAGGCCTGTAGGGGCTGTGACCGGGCCAACACGGCCCAAAGGTTCTCTGGCAGGGGGGACAGGAAGTGCATGAACTTTGCACAGGAAGGAGAAAATGAACAAGCAGAAAAGAGCGATGGAAGGAGGCAACAAAAAGGGAGAGTGAGGTTAGTGGAAGGGTAAAGGGGGTGAGACGATGACAGAAGCGAAAGGAGCGGAAGAATAAAAGCGATTGGGAGGGAATGGGGAGAGGGAGAGCGAGGTTTAGCCATAGTGGAGGAGGAGAGATGAGAGGAAGAGGGGTCAGAAAAGTTGAAAAGGGTGAGGACTGGGAACCTTTCATGGAGAGGAGAACGGAAGGAAAAATAGGTCACTTTTTCTGATGGTGTAATGTAGCATTAAAAAGGTTGACTCTCACCTCACCCACCTCCCCAAGGATGTACTATTTATATATATTTACTTATATATGGGTGGTGTATATATATATACATATACAAACTTATTTTATTTTATTTTTTTGCTTGGAAATTAATCAAATACTATATGTCAAACAGTTAAGGCACGATAAACATAAAAAAAATTCTATTCATGTGTTTCCATCTCTAAGAGAGAATTTTTTGGGGCTTCACCTCAAAGGAGGATTAAATGAGGAACAAGTGATAGTGATAAGACGGGAGGGAGACCACGGGGAGAGGGAGGGAGGGTGAGGCGTTTACAGGAAGGCGAGAGGAGAGAGTGAATCGGCTACAGAGTGATAAGGTGCAAAGGGGAGGGGGGGGGAGGAAAGGAGGGGAGGTCACGGGGAGGTTAAAGGGGCAAAAACAGGAAGACGAGGGTGAAACACGGCACAGAGGGAGAAAGATTAGAGAGAGAGAGAGAGAGAGAGAGGGGGTAACTCCAGGGGTGAGAGGGAGGAGCGGCGGGGGGTGAAAAAAGGGCGCGATGGGAAAGAGAATGAAGAATGAGAAGGGAAAGGAGTGTGTTCTGTGTCTCGGAGAAGGTGTTGAAAGGTCTGACCTCCTCACCTCTGAGGTCAGCCTCGCTCGCTCCCTCCTCTCCACCTTGCTCTCTCTCTCTCTCTCTCTCTCTCTCTCTCTCTCTCTCACACACACACACACGTGCTGAAAACTGTTTTATCCATTAAACTGGTGTTGCAGCAGTTTGATTGACAGGCCGTTGGGCAGAGACGTGGATTTATTATTAGAAAAAGGGGAACCAGAATGCCCAGCACAGTTTGCTGGACTGGGCAACGGGGTTGACTGGAAACTCATCGACACACAGTTTGATTGTTAAATGAGAATGACTTGTCCTCACACAGACACGCGCAACGTATCGGTTTCATTTATTTTTCTAGTAGACCTGGATGTGGAATCCCATTTGCAATCAAGACCACCGCTTTCTCCACATTTTTTTTTTCTTTTCTTCTCCCCCTTCCATCCACCCTCTCCCTCTCTGTTTCCATGTCCTCTTTTTTTCCCCCCCACGTTTGAAGTCCACTATTTTCCAGCCGAGGTCGAGCGGCGTCAGGCCTGAACAATCCTCCTTTTTACCCTGACACCACGTCCTGAGTGTTGAGCTGTGATCAACGTAAAACACTGAGCAGCAGGGAGGAGAGGGGAGTAAGGAGGAAGCAGTGGGTCCATCAGCTGCACAGAACGGGACAGCTGGATATCACAAGAAGAAGAAGAAGAACCTTTTTTTCAGACAATGGAGCAAAACATTTGACCCATGCCTGAGGAGCAGTGGGCATCGAACCGCCGACCCCCTGGCCGAGAACCACGGCCTCAGACCTGGAGGTGCTGATTCTCATCCCAGCCGCTTCGCACCCGGCAGCAAACTGTCCCGATGACAGCCTGAGGTCACGGCTTGATGAAGCTAACAGGACCACATCATCTGCAAAAAAAAAAAAAAAAGAGAGAAGCAAGTCCACCAAGCCGGAAACCCTCCACCACCCGCCCGGCTGTCCGTAAAGATTACGAACAGAATCAGTCCTGGAAACCACTAAGATGTGTTTGTTTTTTTAAATCCACAGAATCTCGACTTTTATTCCCACATCTTCTCACCTCTTATCGCAGTGATAGCAGGTAGATCTGCTGCTGGTCTCGTCTCTTAAGTAAAAGGGGGGCAATGACGTGTTATCTGTCCAGCCCTGGGCTCTTATCTCTGACCTCACCAGGGACTGTGGGTCCTGGTCTTGGCCCTAGAGAGACCCTAGAGACGCACACACAGATAAGAGAGAGAGAGAGAGCTTCTGTGCAGTGGAAAGAAAAGATACGAGGCGGTCAAGTTTAGAAAAGATGATTGTGTACTTTTGTGTGTGCTTGTGTGTGCTTGTGTGCGTTTGTGTGTCTGACCAGTGACGCCAACCAAAACTGTGTCACCAAAGGGGCACAGGCTCTATCTCTCTCTGACTCACTCTCTCATGTCCTTATCTCAACTTTCCCATCATTCAGTGGTTCTATAGCCTTTGGTTTTATACCTCATTAGATTCGACCTCCCCCCCCCCCCCTTTTGGCTGCATGTCTCCCTACTGTCAGGGATGAACTGCAGCTCCACAGTTTGGACCAAACATTCAGCTTTTCCATTTCAGCTAAAAAAAGAAGAAGCATGAAGCGAGTAATCCTGACACCTGAAAGAGTATTTGTATAATAAAATCTGAAAATATTCAGCCAATATGCCTGCTGCTCGTTGGTTTTTAGTTCTTAAAGTCTAGTTCTATCATCAGCCATGGTAAGGCTGGTAATCACATCTGTTGGTTCAGCCTCCGATGGACCCCCATCAAAAAAAAAAGGACTGCCAGACAGCTAGTCCCGCAACCAAAGATACTTGCCACAAGGGCTAATAACTTTTTTTTGGAGGAAACACCGTCTTAGAACTATGAAAAGGTTCCTCTGTTCTAATTGATCTGAGCATCCTTATCATAAAAGGTCTTAACTAGCTTTACATTTTTTAATAACAATTTTTAGGAGGACAGAGTGTAAAAAAAAAAAAATAGGACGATTTAATCTCTTAGGTGTCAAAGTGTGAATGATTAATGATGCGTTTGTAAGTAAATCAGGCTAATAAAACGATCACACAAAACAAGATGATGAGAAATGAGCAGAAAAAGATAGTTTCAGACTTTCAAATCAGATCATCTCTTCAGACCAGCCTTCAGTTCAGGTTCCAGTTACCTCTGTAGTGGTGTTAAGACTCTTCTCAGACACTTCTGTCCTCATCCACCCATCCCTCCACCCACCCACCCCTCCCTCCACCCTGGCGTTCTGACCTGTAATCTGTGTTGTAGGGTTTGCGTGATGTGTTTGAGAACTACTACAGAAAGCAGAGGAGGAAACAGGCTCGCCTTGTCCTGCAGCCCCACTCTAACATGGTACGACCTCCACCATCACTCCCTGTCATGTCCACACACTGCTAACTACACCTGCCCTCCCCCCCCACACACACACACTCCCCTCTCTCACACACACACACACTCTCCCCTCTCTCACACACACACACACACACACACACACACACACACACACACACACACACACACACACACACACACACACACACACACACACACACACTAACTACTGTTATCAGTAGGAATATTGAACAAATAGAAGGATTTGTCCTATAAATATGTCAAAAACAATGAAACTTTTAATTTTAAATGAGTGGTGGTGTTTGTTTTTTTAAAGACATGTAAATTTAACATACTTGGTAAGATAAGTATTCTATCCTTTGCCACTCTACTCTTTATCTCTCTGTTTCTGCCTCTACTTTTGTTTTTTTTACATTTCTAGCATGAGACTCTGGAGGGATACAGGCGGTACTTCAATCAGATTGTCGGGTAAGTCTGTCCATGTAACTGGTTTAACTTAACATATGTATCTGTTTATTTCCTTATTTGTGTAAGATTAGCTGCTCACAATACAGAATAAGGTCACGTTAAAAAAAAAATACACCTACATTGATGAAATTAAAGCTGCTAGAAAGTAAAGGGTTCAGGGTCCAATCATTAGAGCAGAATAACCCCTGTAGAGCATCTGTCAGGCTGACGTATGATCAGACCCACTACTGTATATCCAGGATGTTCTCTCACGGACCTCTTTTAATGCTTTTAATGCCCCCCATCTTTTATTTTGTATTGTTTGAAAGGTGCTACGTAAATAAAGTTTGAATGATTGAAGTGGGAAGAAGAAGAAGAAGAAGAATCAGCCTCTTTGCTGTGATTGTGGATGGTTGTGGGTGTTGGTTTACATCCTGACTTTCAAGCCATCTATTCATTGTCTGTCATCCATCCCTTTCTTCATCCATCCATCCATCCATCACCCGCTGCCTTTCTCTCCAGACGTCTGTCCTACAATCCCACAGATCCACCCATCCACATCCTCCCTGTCTCCATCTATCATCCACCTCTCTGTCCATCATCCACCTCTCTGTCCATCATCCACTCATTCTAAGTCTAACTTGGCAGAAGGCGGAGTAGAAACGACAAACTAACATTTAGCGACACACACAGACACACACACACACAGAGACAGACACAGAGACACACACACACACACACACAGAGACACACACACACACACACACACACACACAGAGACACACACAGACACAGACACACACACAGACACAGACACACACACAGAGACACACACACACAGAGACACACACACACAGAGACACACACAGACACAGACACACACACAGACACACACACAGACACAGAGACACACACACACAGAGACACACACACACAGAGACACACACAGACACAGAGACACACACACACAGAGACACACACACACACAGAGACACACACACACAGAGACACACACAGACACAGAGACACACACAGACACAGACACACACACACACACAGAGACACACACAGACACAGACACACACACAGACACACACACAGACACAGAGACACACACACACAGAGACACACACACACAGAGACACACACAGACACAGAGACACACACAGACACAGACACACACACAGAGACACACACACACACAGAGACACACACAGACACAGACACACACACAGACACACACACACACACAGACACACACACACACACAGAGACACACACAGACACAGACACACACACACACACAGAGACAGACACAGAGACACACACACACACACACACACACACACACAGAGACACACACACACACACAGAGACACACAGACACAGACACACACACAGACACAGACACACACACACACACACACAGACACACACAGACACACACACACACACACACACAGACACACACACACAGACACACACACACAGACACACACACACAGACACACACACACACAGACACAGACACAGAGACACAGAGACACAGACACAGAGACACAGACACACACACACACACACAGAGACACACACACACACACACACACACACACACACAGACACACACACACACAGACACACACACACAGACACAGAGACACAGACACAGAGACACAGACACACACACACACACACAGAGACACACACACACAGAGACACAGACACACACACACAGACACACACACACACACACACAGAGACACACACACAGACACACACACACACACACACACACAGAGACAGACACAGAGACACACACACACACACACACAGAGACACACACACACACAGAGACACAGACACAGAGACACACACACAGACACACACAGAGACACACACACAGAGACACACACACACAGAGACACACACACACAGAGACACAGACACACACACACACACACAGACACACACACACACACACACAGAGACACACACACACACACACACAGACCTCCTCCGTCAGGTCTGCTATTCCCATTTGAAGCTCTGGAAGGTGCCATCCCGTGTCTCTCATCTGTTCCCGTTTCTCTTCCAGTCCGTCATTCCTTCTTTCATTCTTCCCCTCATTTCCCATCCGTCCCTCCGTCCGTCATCCTTTCATCTGTAACAGTCCTTTAGTAATTCTATCCTTTTATTCTCCTCAACAAATGGAAAGTGTGTCGTTAGATTAGCCTTTTTTGGTGATTTATTCCATCTTTCTTAACACATGGCAGATGAATGAGAGGAATTAATATTGTGCCTCGTCATCTTGCTTAATCTGAGCACAGTTTAATCCATAAAATATATTCCATAGTCCTATATATGAGGTGACTGTTGTTGTTTTATAAAGCAGATGTGCTGCAGCAGCCAATCCTAAACATAATCGGACTAATAATACAATACTAAGCTTAATACACTCTTTTTTATGACATTTATCATCCATTCTATGTTTGTATGTTATGTATATATTTTTTCACTTATTAGTATTATCATCATTATTAGTATCATTACGTTTTTTTTTTCTTCTCTGATATTTTACAGAGACGGTTATTATTGTTTTTGATCTATATCTGTAATTAAAATTGTACATAAATAAGGGACCTTCTGTCCTGGACGTTAACAGCAGGGCTTCATGAAGACCCCACACCTGCTCAGAACCAGTCCGGTCCTGGTACTCCTCACTCTTTGGATCCTTTGTGCTGATTATTTTGTGTGTCATGGATTTGTCCCCCGTTGTCGTCTTCTCTCCTCCCCTCCGTCCAGCTTCTTCGTCGTGGAGGACCACGTCCTTCACACCACCCAGGGTTTAGTCAACAGAGCCTACGTGGAGGAGCTGTGGGAGCTGGCGCTGTCCAAAATCACCGCCGCCCTGAGGACGCACTCCGTAAGGACACGCACAACCCCCCCAAAAACACACAACAAATTCACGGACAGACGTGTGATTTAATGACATGAGTGACGACACGGTACGCAATCCTCTGTCTCCTGCAGTCGTACTGCGACAACCCTGACCTGGTGCTGGATCTGAAGAACCTCATCGTCCTCTTTGCTGATACGCTGCAGGTACGAGTGTGTGATTAAGGTTACATCCCTCCAGCCCCCTGCTAACATCGTGCTGCATGAGTTTCGGGTTATTTTCTTTCCATTCTGGCCTTCTTTGACTTTTTCGTTCTTATATTCAGGTATTTTGGCAAAAGTAAGCGGTTCGACTCCAGGGAACCATGAAACCTGTTCAAAGCCTGTTCTGTTCTGAGCGAATGGACGGCCGCCAATCTCTGAAGAAAGACTTTCTGTCTCAATTTGACCTTTTTAAGAAATAGACGTTTGTCATCTGATGTCAGTTTGCGCTCCTCGTTACTTATTCTCCTCTGTATGCATGAGTGTGATTGATGAGAGGACGGAGGGATGAAGGGGGGAGGGAGGGAGACACGAGGGGATGTGGGTAAAAACTCCGGACAGGAGAAACACTTGTAGATGAGTGAGAGAAAATGAGTTGGGGGGGGAAGTGGTGAATGGATGGTACGATGCCCAGAAGTCATTCATGTGAAGTGATGAGGTGCTGCTGAATGGATGAATCCTCTCCTCTCCTCCTCCTTCTCCTCCTTTTCCTTTGACTGAAAAGAAATTGATTGAAAATTAGCCGATAGATTTTTTTTTTCTGATCGGGAAATATGTGCAGTTTTCTGCTTCTTTTCACGGCCTGTTAAAAAAAAAAAAAAAAATTATAATTTCCAGTTGCCGAACCACCTATGCAGAAAATGCTTATATGCATGTTCAGGGGCCAGCTGGACACTGACCGCTCTCTCTGGTGCTCTCCCCTCCTGCAGGGTTATGGTTTCCCGGTGTCCCAGCTGTTTGACATGCTGCTGGAGATGAGGGAGCAGTACGGAGAAATCCTGCTGAAGAGATGGAACGTCACCTTCAGGTAGGGACTGATGAGAGACGACCGGAGAGTCGCTGTCGTGTGAATTCGTAGGCGGTAACGGTGTTGTTCAGTCAGTCGCTGAGGACATGCTGCAGATTGCGTGCTGCGCTGACCTTCCCCTTCCCCAGTCATGAGGGCACAGAGAGTTGTGGAACCACTACACACACACACACTACACACACCCTCTCGACCCTTAATGGTTTGTGGGAAACTTCCTCGTCTTTGGTTTGAACTTTTACAAGCAGCCAGAGAGAGGAAGTGTCTTAAAGCAAATGTCCGGAGCATTCTTTACCCTTCAGAATAGCTGCTAGCCTTACGAGATGGGCTCCATTTATGTCTGTGTGTAATGTTTGGGCTTCACATGCCATTGTTTTCACCGCGGCGTTTTGTCCAAAGACACCAGTGGGAGTCGGAGCGAGGGCAGACAAACAAACAAACACTCCCTCTCTCTCTCTCTCTCATTCTCCCTCTCTCACACACACACACACACACATGAACACACGCACTGGGGAAGCCACAGGAATGTTGTGTTGTATTGTTGGAGAGGGAGCGCTCTCCGGTTCACGGCCTCTCCATGGAACGTTGGAACGTCCGAAAGTCTGAAGGGCCAAAAAAGAAGTGGGGGGTGGTGGTGGTGAAAGAGGGGAGGTTGCTAAGAAAACCTCAGGCATCAGAATGACCCCCCCCAGTGGGATGATTGTGTACATAAGAGAGAGAGAGGCTGATGGCATCTCAATCCTGTTTGACCTCTTTTAAATTATTTACCTGTGATTTTCTTCTTCTCCTCCTCTGCAGGCTTGTGTTGGACCAGGACAACTACAGTCCAATCCCAGTCTCCACAGAGCAGGAGTTCAGACAGTACACCTCCCAGTTTCCCCTGCAAGACCCCGAACTGGAAAAGGTAGAGAGCGACAGATCGCCTTGAATCTCACCAGATATCGAGTCTGGACTTCTGTGACGTCACTTTTGTGCTAAATGTGAAGTAAACGTTTCAATAAAATCCCCCCTTTTTTCCTGTAGCTTCCCTTCCCAAAGAAGCTTCCCTTCTCGGAGTTTGTGCCAAAAGTCTACTGCCAGATCAAGGAGTTCATCTATGCTTGTCTGAAGTACTCTGAAGACCTGCACCTCAGGTACGCTCTGAGACCCCAGTTCTCTCAGCAGGCCAGCTGCATACGGAGGAGGCTTGTTGCTAATGACGTATAGCCTGTGTTGCACCACAATCAGAGCGTTTACAGGAGGGACGTAAAGCCAGAGGACGTCTCTCTCTCTCTCTCTGTGTCACTAATGTTTCTCTGCATCATCTAGCTCGACCAAAGATCACTTCTCTGGTTGGATAAAACACAAATCTAAAAAAACAACAAAAACTGCTATGATGGGTCTCCAAATATTCCTCAGCTGCTGTGGATACACCTGGGCAGCCTGCCCGAGTAAAGTCTGTGTGGGGAAACACATGCTCTGTTAGAGGGAGAGAGAAAGAGTTAGGGAGAAGGAGGCGCAATGCTGCTGAAACAGAAAATTAATATACAGCAGCCACCAATAAATAAATGCATGGGAAACCCTGTCATTACTATAAGGGGTGTATTGCTGGCCAGACGGCTGAATCTCCCCTCTGAGTCGGCAGTAATGGCTCCACTGTTTTGACCTGGCTTCATTTCTATGGTCCTGATATCTGGTTACCACAGCGGCCCTCTTTCCTGCCCGCTTCAAACGCTCACAGACACACACAGATCCGGAAGCAGGCGGGTTGATGGAGCAGGTCTGTGGTCATTGATCCCTCTGACCTCTGACCTCTGACCTTAACCGCTGCAGCTCTGATTCAGGCGGAAAGAGAGGATATATATATGTGTGTCTGTGTGTGTGTGTGTGTGTGTGTGTGTGTGTGTGTGTGTGTGTGTGTGTGTGTGTGTGTGTGTGTGTGTGTGAACTTTAAACGTAAAGAGGTGACTGAATATTGTGGGAATTTTTATTATTTTCTTAAATATTTATTTTATATTATCTTAAACATTAAACTTAGTCTCAGATGAGGGTGTCATCAGTCAGACGTTTTTGACCCCTGAGACCTGAGTATTGGTCTGGTAGTTATGATGATGCAGCCTAGCATTAGAATCACCGGGATAAGGGGGGGGGGAATCTGGAAGCTGAAAACACGGCGTAGAGATGCCCATGACGCCACACACTCAGCTCCGAAGCTTTGGTCCAGCGTTGGAAGACGGCGGGCGTGAAAATGTCGGAGCCGTGAATATGAAGCAAGGTGTTTCTGAGAAGGAGCGTGTCGGCAGCGTTTAGTCCAGCTACAGATGGGAAGGAAAACGGAGGAAAACCGTGGATCCAAAGCGGTTTAATCACAAACACCAGTAAAGATTCAGCCACTGGTTCCAGTTCATTTAAAGCAGTGGAAACACGACCCCAGTTTTTTACTGGACTACGTAGAACTCTACCTTTCTCTAGCCGAACCCTGGTGGTCTTCAGTGAACCGCTGTTCCATCGACACGTGACGTAAAGAGTGGAGAGAGAACAAGGAGAGGAACTCTGTTCGTCTGCCGTCGCACACACAAACACTGAGCTCGTACAGCAGACACACACACATGGACAGAAACTGTATTTACACACTCAGTCCAGCTGTCAGGCGTCCAAAATTCAGTCGACATGCACACAGAGTGGTGTGTGCTCGGCTGCCAAATCGATGACCACAGTCGATTTGTATTATATGTGGATACAACGACTCAGCACATTCACTCAGCGCTCCACACATACATCCAGGGGATGGTGTGTGTGTTTTAAAACATTGTCCAGAGTGTGTATGGTGGTACACTATATGAATACCTGTGGTTTCTTCCTCTGGGCTCCAGCCTCTCCCTGTTTTTTCCCCCCCCGCTGACTTGTTGTAATTTTTTGTTGCTGCTCTTTGTGTATTTTTAGGGAATACCTCTGCATGTCTCTGTGCATTTCCTACTATGATGATGCCATGTCTGCTCTGCCTCTGATTGGCTTGGCATGGCCGCGTCGTTTCTCACGTAAGCCCCCCACCCCCACCCCTGCTGGAAGAACAGGAAGTTGCTGCTGTCTTTGGCAGATTCACTCGAAACTGTTAAACTGTAATAATTTCTTTTGAATGATAGAGGTGGTAACATATTTACAGGGGGGGGGGGAGCCAAGGGTGGTGTTTGTAATGTAATGTAAGACCAGGTCCCCCTTTCAGTACTACTTTTTTAGAACCTGCTCTGATACTAAAATGTCAATTGAAACTTTGCAGACCACTGATTGGTCGATGCCCGGCACACACACACACAGTATCCTGCACAGCACACATCAATGGCCGCCACACTCAAAACAGCGAAGCTACTTTAGTGACCATACCTTTTAATGCAGCTGACGTTTCTGTCTAAAAAATTCTAATATAAAACCTCTGAGATGAAAAATGTTTAGCATTTTTGTATACAAGCGTCAGCTAAATACCATAAACAGCATAAACAGGAAGTTCAAAATTAGACCCTAATATAATTCAGACATTTAAAAAAAAATCACTGAATTACAGAAACACCTACAACCTCTGTCATTCTACCCTTCAGTGAAGTATCTTCACCTCGACTACATGAGAAACCTCATCCTCACGCCAAGCCAATCGGAGGCGGAGAAGGGGGCGGGGTCACGGCCTCGCCATAGTAGGATTTCACAGCATTCCTCACTCTGCTGTAAACCTGCCTTTTCTGGCTTCCTCCTGACGAAGCCGACCACATGTTTACTGTGACTAATGGCAGCAGAAGTGCATTAATTCTGTCCAACTCCTGCTGTGTGTGTGTGTGTGTGTGTGTGTGTGTGTGTGTGTGTGTGTGTGTGTGTGTGTGTGTGTGTGTGTGTGTGTGTGTGTGTGTGTGTGTGTGTGTGTGTGTGTGTGTGTGTGTGTGTGTGTGTGTCTGCAGAGTTCACTAGCGTACCTTGACTTTTTGCACTCGCCATGAACACACAGACACACACACCATTTGTCCACTCAGCACTTCTGCTGCTCCAGGAAATTTTCCCCTCTGCTCCAAATTGTCGGAGCGTTTCTAGGATTCCTCTGCTTTTTTGGAGAACAGCGTGAGTTTGGAATTCCAGCTCTGCTTCTCCTCCAGGCGATGCCGAGTTTTTGTGTGTGTGTTTGTGTGTGTTTGGACTGAATTCCAGGCACAGATAATTTACTTATTTCTTTGTGATGAGTTTGTTGCCCACAGGGTTCTGGATTTGAACACACTATAAAAAACACACATATTTGACGATGATCACCTTTGTTTCTGCTCATTATCTGTGTTTCACCTCCTCTGACTCTTTAGTTCACTCTATAGTATATAAAATGTCTTCCTCTGACTATTTTTTATTCAGTTTGTTTCTACCTTCGTCTTTTCTCCGTCTGTGTTTCCGACCTCATCTCATCTGTTTGTGCCGCCTCCAGGAGCCGTTTACCCAACAGGGGAGGCGATGCCGTGAAAAACCACTTGACTGGACTCCCTAAACAGTGCTGAGAATTGTCTGGGTTCCTTCACCAAACGTCATCGTCGCCCACATTTCAAACATAACAAGAGTCGATAGAATGTCAGAGATGTTCTAAGTGGGTCTGATGAGCGCCTTCAAACATTTGTTTTAACAGCAATTTGGAGCTCATTACAGATTTTAACAGCCTGCTGGCTGCCTTCACGCCCTGTTGGCTGAACAGAGGTGGTAATTTTATGACAGCTATTTAAAGTCTGCTGAGGACAGGGGTGGTTAAATATGTTTTTATAAATCCACGGCTTAAAGGTCTTTAAGTCTGGGATTTAGATATTTTATTGATTTTTTCAGGGAGAATCTTTTGCCTTTAGTGGTTTAGTTTAATTATTTCTCCTCAAGCTGCCTTCTTATCAGCAGATTTAAGGCAGTGGACCTGACACCTCCATAACAACATCATGTCCTCCTTTGAATTGGCTGGCATTTAGGCTTTTTCCAGACTGAATAAAGTCTCTTAAACGGTTTGTACTGGCTTCCAGACACAGCAGCTCTCCTGGAAGAAATGGAAGAAAACAAACTTCTGCACGTTCACCGACTCTCCGTCTTTGTCTCTGTTTTGTGTAAACAGTTCCACGGAGGTCGACGACATGATCCGCAAGTCCACCAACCTGTTGCTGACCAGAACCCTCAGCCACAGCCTGCAGTACGCCATCAAGAAGAAGAACGTGGGGCTGGCAGAGGTACTGAATGTGATCACCTCAGACTGGTCCATCTCAGCCCGACTCCCACAGAAACAGACGTTTCCTCCCGTCCATCCTGTCGTTATTGTTGTCATAACTGCAAAACTGATATGTTGATGTTCTTTTTTTATTTTCCGCTTTCATGCGCTGTTTGTTTCCATGCATGATGATCAGCCCTAATTCTTAAGAACAGGATGTAAGGATATGAGAGGGAGACTTCAGGAAGTCTGCTTCCTTGATTAGACAGGTTCAATTAATGGTCAAACTGTGCTGAACTTAAAGATAATGAGCAGCAAGTCAAAGCAAACGATGCTCATGTCATAAGACATAGAAGAGTCTGTTGTGCAAAGTCAACTTCTGAGCTGTTCTTCTAAGTAAAGACAGATTTAGCAGCGATATTATATGTCACTGATCAGGAAAATGTCCAGATCGAGCAAACCTGTTGTTTGTGTGTCCTCTGTTTGTGTTCAGCTGGTGCAGGTAATCATAAACACCACCCACCTGGAGCAGAGCTGCCACTTTCTGGAGGAGTTCATATCAAACATCACAAACGTCCCACCTGACACGGTAAACATCACCAAGCTGTACGGGACCTCCACCTTCAAGGTACATTGTTTACTCTTAATTCCCTGTCCTCCTTTTTCTCTTTTTCTTCCTCCTCTTATTTGTTTGTTCCCGCTCTGTCGTCATCTTCTTTTATTCCTTCTTTCATTTGTTCTTTTCTCATCACATTATCTGCAGAAAACAAACAACTCAAGTTAATAAAAGACACACTCCTCTCACTCTGATATCTGTCGTCCTGCAGGACGCTCGTCACGCCGCCGAGGCGGAGATCTACACCAGCCTGAACGCCAAGATCGACCAGTTCCTGCAGCTGGCCGACTACGATTGGATGGTGGCGGTGCAGGGAGGAGGCGGGACTCTGGACGCCAGCGACTACCTGGTCGACCTGATCGCCTTTCTGAAGAGCACCTTCAGCGTGTTTACCAACCTGCCTGTTAGTATACACACACACACACACACACACACACACACACACACACACACACACACACACACACACACACACACACACACAGAGAGACACACACACACACACACACACACACACACACACACACACACACACACACACACACACAGGCAAAGAAAGCATTATACAGAATAATTATAATATAATATAAATGATGGCACTCAGTAGAGTAAATAACTTATTAACCAGTCACACACATTAAATACTTAACGTATTTAATGTGTGTGACTGGCTTTTAGTTATGGAAACATTACTCACCATATGTACACCTGCTGTGTGTGTGTGTGTGTGTGTGTGTGTGTGTGTGTGTGTGTGTGTGTGTGTGTGTGTGTGTGTGTGTGTGTGTGTGTGTGTGTGTGTGTGTGTGTGTGTGTGTGTGTGTGTGTGTGTGTGTGTGTGTGTGTGTGTGTGTGTGTGTGTGTGTGTGTGTGTGTTACATAAGCTACCTCAGCAGTCTGTCTGCATGTTAGCATGAGACATCACAGGGCAGGACAATCTGCTTTGTTTGGTTATGTGGACTATATGGACTCCTTACGGGTTAGGTAGTTAACATGGGGCCCGTTAAGCTCATTAAAGGGTGAGCTGGTCGGGTCAGCAGCACCGGATTAGACAGCAGCTCAGGCTATTGACTCTACAGCCCCTCTGTAATGACATTATACACCCAGTATAACGGTACAGAGTGGAGATAAGTCATAAGTATGTTTCCTAGTCACAATCACAAAAAAATCAACTCAAGGATTTCCTGTTATGATAACTTTTTATGAATCCTTGTTTTAGCCCATTATGCTAATAATCAGGATTATGAATGGTCTAAGTTGGATTTGATACGACATATTAAAACTGGGGGCTGGTCTGAAAAGTGTCGATAAGGTTTAGCCATTAGGTTTCTACTGACATTGTTTTTTAAGATGTGTCCCTGTCGATAACCCGTAACCACGTTTTTGTTTGTGTTTCATTCATTTCGGTCCCTGAAAGTGGTTTTGTTTTATTAAATTTCTCGCGAGTTCTTGATTATGAATAATGCGATTACTGAAGTATGGAAATTAGAATACCTGTCCTACAAGCTCAACCTCTAACCAGACCAATCCTTGAAGGTTGAATCTGAAGCAGCTGGACTTCTGTTTAGGGTCTGAAGACGTTTTCACCTCTCATCCAAGGGGCTTCTTCACCTCTAACTGACTGGTGGGGCGTTTGGATATTTAGGCCTCGTTTACACAAAAACGTTTTTTTTTTGCAGAAAACGGAGAAGTTTTTTCTTTGCGTTTTCAAAAACTTCTGTGGTTTCAGTCCCTGAAAACGCCATTCTCGTGTAAGCGACGGCCAAACAAAAGCTTTACGTCTTTGGGCGAAACGGTTGTCGTGTAAACGTCCCCTTAAACTCTTCGTCGCTAACTTGGTCGCTAACACAGTTGATTCAAAAGCACTTTTATGGGTCGTTGCAGTCGTTGAAGATACAATGATGGGCCGTCATGTGAGTTTCACTTGATTCAAAGGTGGTGAGACTGTCTGGGCAGAGATGCTAAGACTACATCGTATGTAACTAATAACGACTAAGGAGCAGGTCTCTCTTTAAGTCTTTTACGCACACAGATATCATGATCCATGTTCCTGCTCCAGTGTCAGCGTGATTCTGAGCACATGCGTTTTTTTAAGACGGCTGCACATGCAGGTTTGGTCAAAGCGGGTCACAAGGCCACAAGGCCAACACACACAAGGTGGTCGAGCTAAGTGTTTTCCAGAACTTCTAAGAAGCTTTTCCCTTCACCCCCAGGAGCCCTGGACATGACCCCCATCACACACACTTAAACGCACACACACACACACACACAGCGCTGGGCCTCCTAAGTTGATCAGATGCTATGGATCTAAGCAGCTGGGTGGTTTGACCCTCTGAGACTAAAGGTGATCACATAAAAGAGTCGACTTACACAAATGAACTGGATACCATTGAAGGGACTAAATGGAAAACTACTTTAACTCCTGCTTCTAGTTGTATTATCACTATTTTTTTAAGTTTTGGAACTCATTCAAAATAATTGTTTTTTTTTACTAAATGTTCAAAATTGAACGAAGCTCATATTTAAAGATGGAACAGCGACGGCTTAAAAAAAAAAAAAAAAAAAGGGCCTCCGGAGTGAAAATAATATTGTGATGATTAGAAAAGACGTTCCTGTTTGACTCTTTCTAAGCTCCTTCATCAGTTTTCCGCTGCGCTCGGGGGGGAACGTCTGGCGATCGCGTCTCGTCTGTGTGCCGAGGACTTATCGAGTTCTCCGTGGTGCTTCAGCACGTCGCAACAAATTCCCAGATTAAGCCAGATTAGCGTCAACACAAGGGGCAATAAATAGTTTCCACACAGAGGTGGGGGAAAAAAGCTTGCAGTGATCGGATCGAGAACTTTCATTTCCATGGAGGTGTTAGACTCTAGACTCCTTTTCGTTTTTCCTACAACTTTTCCCCCCCATTAATAACAGGTTTTTACCGTTTGATCTGCTTCATGTCCTGGTTTATGTTTCTTTACCGTAGGGAATGCCCGTAGAACACGCAACCCTGCCGGTGAGTATCTGGCTTGTTGTGTTGACGGAGTGACGTTTAATTAAACTCACCTTGTTAACCCTTCAGCTCTGACCCTAAAAGCCCCACCAGAGAGTTTCACCAAACCTGCATGTGAGATGAAAAGGGGGGGGGGGGAGTGATGCACGTCTGCCTGAATTCTGTGGTCATGAGTCCAAAATCACTGTCCCAACCATGGAAGGGGGAGCGGCGACCAGCAACCATGTACAGACCCAGATTGAGTTCACGTTTGCATTACTAACTATTTATTGTCATTGTGACGTCAAGTCGAGTAAGTGGTGCTTTTTTTTTTTGTCTGCACACTTTTTGGATTTTTGTGTGTGCGACAAATGCCTGGATGTGTACTAGATCAGCAAGAATCTTTTTGAGTGTGCACACTGAAGCATCCCAGAATGCATTGCATCTCTTCAGATGGATGCATTAACGGGATGATGTACCTCCTTATGTAGTAGTAACAGTCTGCTGGTATCGGCACGCTTAAAAGCAGGCAGTATGTTAGTCTACTATTTCCGACACGGTCATCGTTTGACCAGAGAAAACATGTCTGTCGCTCACTTTCTTGTCACGTTTATAGTCGTGAAGTAATTTAGAATGAAATCAAGTCTGTTTGCACCACTTGCAGCGCTACAGAAAATGAAATTCCGCCCCCTTGGTGTCTGTGGTTTTCATTCCCTGAGCTGAAGTTGCTTGCTCTGGCTGTGCGTCGAAGGTTATATTCAAAGAGAAAACCCGACACTAAGATGCACCTGAAGTCCAGACTTCATTTTTGCGGCATTTCTTTTTTTTGGACTAGCAGTCTGTGATCGTTCCACATGTCTGAACCTCGATCCTCGCGCTTAGCAGCGATTTTGAACGTTGACAAGCCTCAAAAACCCATTTTCAGTCATTTTCCAGGTTGTGGATTAGAATGAAGATCTGCTGAAAGTCATTTCTATCATTTTTTTTCCCCTGTCTTGAGATGAAGCTGAAGCAGAGCTGGGCTGGGTGTCGCGCCTCAGTATCTTTTTTTTTCCTGGTGCGATCCCACCTCTTGACTTCTGGCTGCCCTGATCTGCCTTCATTTGACTGACAGGTTTCTGGATGCAGACAGAGAGGATATTATACACCGTGTCCAATCCCTTCCAGGAGTCGTGCATCAGTGCGTTTATGGCGTGTTGTGAAGCAGTGACTTAATGCGCTGCTGTGTTTCTAACTCAACCTGCTTCTGGCATCACATGAGGCTAATGTTGAATTCAAGCTGGGAGACCTTCAAAACAAACTGTGCCCCCCCCCCCCAAAAAACAGGAGGCGCATAGTGTGGAGGAGATACACACAAGTCTGCTATAACACTCAGCTCCTTCTAATTATTCTAACAAATTTTTCCAGTGTTTGTTATGTATTTCTATTTGATTTAATTCACTGCGAGCCTCAGATGTGGAAATATCCCCCCCCCACACAGAATGTGTGTAACCGAACGCTCACTGTGTACATTTGATGTGTATTCAGACGTTGTGCCACCTCACAACAGCACTTTTAAATAACCTGTCATTTTTAAAGGCAATCAGAAGCAGAGCTAACTGAACAGGACGTCTGCAGTCGAGTGTTTGACCACACTGAAAATACAATGTTTGAATTTTTCAGACCACAAACGCACACAAAACGCATTAAAATTCAACAGTCAGGATCACTGACTGCACTAATCAATAACTTCATACCAGCAGTAGATCGGATGACTGTCGTAAAAAGGTTTTTCTCATAGTGATGAGTCCTCAGATAACCTTCTCCTGTTTTATCCTCTTTCGGCTTTTTGTTTTGGTTCTTTCCCCAGATGATAACAACATCAGCTTCAGTCTCTTAATGTTCTCAGCCTCAGTCGGCTGCTGTTTCCAACACTAAAGCTGCATTTCCACTACATAGCGGCGGCTCCACTCCACTCGAGTGCGTTATTCCGTGTGTGCCGGGCATCGACCAATCAGAGGTCTGTAACGTGACACCTGACCTTTTAGTTCCTGTTTGGCTCACTTGGAACCGTAACGGAGCAGGTACTAAAAAAAGTAGAACCAGGTACTTTTTGTTACTCGATTATTCGCCACCTTCATCTCCCGACCCCATCCTCTCCCTCACCTCTTCACCTCACCGCACCTCTTCACCTCACCTCTTTACCTCATCTCTTTACCTCACCTCTTCACCTCATCTCTTTACCTCATCTCTTTCCCTCACCTCTTCACCTCACCTCTTTCCCTCCTCCTTGCCTGCGTTCTTTCGTCTCTCGTCTGTTTGTTCAGCCACGAGGAGCTTTTAATGAGCTCTTTGATTAACTCCTCTCATTATCTGGATGGAGGGATGGAGGGAGGAGTGAAGGTCAGGAGGGAGTGAGGTTGGAGAGGAAGCATCACTAGATCCTACCTGCCTCCCATTCATCCTGTCCTTTCCACCTTCACACCCTGCTCTGGTTTCCCGTCCTTCCTCCTTCCACTGCTCACTCCATCCTCTCCTAACTCCTCCTTCCTTTCCCTCCATCGCTGCGCTGCTCCCTCATGTTTACTTCTTCTGTTTATGAATATTTCCCTCCTTTTTAACCCTTCCTTTCCCCCTTTCCTTTCAGTTTCCTCACTTTTTTGTTGCCCCCCTTTCTCGCTAGCCTTTTTCTCATCCCCTTTTCTTCTCCTCTCTTTAACTCTCCTCCCATCTGTCTTTCATTTTCCCTTCCCTTTCTACCTTTTCTTTTGTTTTTTCTCACCCTGCCTAACTTTACTCACCTTGTTTCACCTTTTTTTCTTTACCTCCCTTCTTTTTCTTTTTTCCCCTCATCCTTTCCATTCATGCCCTTTCCTCACTTTTCTTTTCCTCCCCCCTTTCCCCGTCTTTCCTCACATTTCCTGTTCTCATTATTTCTTTCCTTTCTTCACCTTCTTCACATTTCCTTTCCTTTCCTCACATTTTTTCTCTTCAACGCCCCCCCATTCCCTCTCTTTCCTTCCCTCTTTCTTCTCCCATCTTCTCTCCCTCTCCTCCTCCCTTCCACCAGTGTGCCTCAGGCTAATGGTTCCCAGTTGTCTGCATTGAGACAACGGCGTTGCTGTCAGACAGACCTACCTGTGTGTTTGTGTGTCAGTCAGTCCAGGTTCAGGACATGTAAATAGAATTAGCCTATTTCACGCTCAATCTCACCCCATGATAACTGACCCCTGGGCCTGTATTGTGTGTCTGTGTGTGTGTCTGTGTGTGTGTGTGTGGAGCTCAGAGGCCAGCGTCGTATTGGAGGATATCCGGCCGCTCGTACGTGTATGTTCCTCGAACATATGTGCTCACACTAGTGCCCCGTGTGTGTAATTTGATTTCCCTTTGAGGTGAGGTCTGCCTCCGGAGTGAACTGCGCTCCGACCTCGGTTCACTCACCACGACGACAATGGGGATACTTCAAGCTGCTGCTGGGTTTGTTATATAAGATGAAGTTTATTACAATCTGCCTGGAGAAGAAATAGAGGAAGTGATGTCATTTAGATAAAAAAAATACTTACATTACATTACATTACTTAACTTACTATCTGCTAGCAAAACAACAGGAAACCTTAATCTGTGTACAAGCAGCCGGACAGTCTGCAGTATTGTTTAAGGTGCATATGTGTAAAATCAAGCAAGCAAATCCACTCGTTGATATTTCATTGGAAGGAATTTAAATGTATTTTAAAATGCTGACAAAGCTGTTTGATATTATCGCTTCTATGGAACAGTAATAAAAAAAAAAAACAACTCACCTCCAGAGGAATCAGCATGGACTGGGTCAATAGTTACAGAAATCCCCCTTCTTTTCAACGACAAATGTTAATGTTAGAACAAAAAAAAAAAAGTACCAAACTGTTTGAATGAACACAATTCAAGTCAAAGCACAGATAAATGATAGGATAATATAATCACAGCTAGAGAGAAGAACATTTAAAACCATATGAGTAATCAGAGCTGTGTAAACACTTACATGATTATAACAGATTTACACCAACACCTTAAAGCCAAACATTAAGAACAATCATACGTGTGTTTGTCCGTCTCACTGTGTGATTAATGAAGGCACTTAAACCTGCAGGTCTGGTGTGTGTTTAATCACCTAAAGGTGTGTTTGTGTCAGGCAGACACATGCAGAGCCCGTCAGGACTCATTGTGGTCGTCAGGCCCCTGCAGTAGAACATGCACCTCCTCTCATTCCTCTGCTCCTTATGTCAGACAGAGGAGCAGAAATCAACATTAGTCTTTAATGTTTGTTACTTTGTTTGTGTTACTTTGTTAACGGAGTTTAGGAGAAAAAAAAATTGAATAAAAATGGAAGTGAGTTTGAGTTTTTTTCATGATTAGGAGAAAAATAAAGTTGGCTGTGTGTATTTTATTTTATTTTTTTTCATCGTTTTTTTCCCTCCACATCTAAGTTGAACTTTGAACAAGTTCAACCTCATTTTTAGTTTGTTTCTTTGTCGTTTTTTCCCCATCTCTTTGCTTCATTCTGTTGGAATGCAGACGTCAAGGTCATAATGGAGGTCACGGCTAGACACTGAGATAACACACATGTCTGCGTGCACACACACACACACACACACACACACACACACACAGAATCAAAGTGACACACACATGTTTTGCTTTCTGTATTAATGTGTTGTCATGCACTTCCTCATCCGCTGCTTTTATTCTTATTATGCTACTTCATCATTCTGACTGCACCTGTGTGTGTGTGTGTGTGTGTGTGTGTCTGTGTGTGTGTGTGTGTGTGTGTGTGTGTGTACACTGCACTGCACTGCAAAACCTCATGCAATTAAGTGCACAGGAACTCCTGCTGATTACCACTGTGTGTGCATGTGTTCATGTTTGTTTGTGTGTGTTTCAGTAGTGTGTGTTTGTGTGTTGTTGGAGATGATGAGTGTTTTGGTTACTATATCATTTTTGTTGTCACGGTAACCAAATCAAAATGATACCAATACCACAGACATGATTTACAGATTTTTTTTAAATTTTTCCCCTATGAAATTAAGGACAATGTTGGGAAAAAAAACAATCTCTCTTGGAATGAAATAAATTCCTGGATCACCGTAACGGATCTTCTCCCTCCTCCGTCTCTCAGGGTAAAGTGGCTCAGACGGCCTGCATGTCAGCCTGCAAACACATCTCCACCTCCCTGATGCAGCTCCTGCTCGACCCGGAGGTCAGACAGATCTCCATGGGAGCTCTGCACCAGCTCTACACCGACGTCAAGGAGTGTGAGAGTGAGTGTGGACACGTCGTTCTGTTTCCTTCCTCCCCTCCTCCTGCACTTCTTCCTTTTTTCTTTACTGTCTTAATTCAACTCCAAACCTTCCTCTTTATTTCCTCCTCCTCCTCTAACCTCACTGATGAACACACCCATAATGCAGCAGTCTGCTCCTCACCAGCTATACCAGATCCCAAAAGTTCTTTGCTTTCTTTGACACCATATAGTCTCTACTCTCTGAAAGCTATGACAACCAATGCAGTTTGCATTTGAAAGCACAGGGGGCGCTATGGATCAACCAGTTACATAGAGAGGGGGGAGCATCTCCTTCTTCTTTTCTCCCTTTTTGATTCTTTCCGCACTTCTTCTCCTCTCCTACCTTTTTATATGGTCCCGTCACCTCTCCATCATTACGTCTCCTCTCCCTATACATGCATGTCTTTTTTTCCCCCTCCCCGTCTGTCCCTCTGTTTTTCTGAGACTCTGAGATAAAGAAGGGGGAGGGATGAGTGGGTGCCTTGGCTCGGGTTTTTACATGATCAAGGTTCTTCGAGTCACAGCGCGGGTCACACTGTGTGTGTTGTTTGTGCGTGTTTGTGACGTGATGTGCGCTGACATGCGTGTCGTGCTGCGGAGGGGTTAGGAGGTTACGGAGTTACTCATTCAGAGCAGACGGAGGCCCCAGAAGAAGAAGAACCTGGAGGGATATGGGAGATAACGTTGGGGGAGTGATGGTACAGTAGGACGGATGAAAATGGAAAAGAAGCAGAGGAGGGGGGAAAATTTGATGAGTGGAGAATTCAAAAGCGGGGAAAAGAGTGGAGAGAAAGAGGGAGGCCAAAAAACTGAGCAAAGAGGCAGAGATGGGATTAAATGTAAAAGGAAAAATGATGAATGAAGGTAGAGAACACGAGATTAACAAAAAGAGATGAAATGAAAAGTTCTCTACTCACCCCATGACGAGGGAGAGTTCAGTCAAGTTTCTTAGCCACAAAAGTTTTCAAACTTAAAACAAAAAAACATCTAAAATGACTGCATAATCTAAGTCTTTAGAAGCTCCAAGATCCCAAACTGATCTGAAAAGACATTGTTTACGCCCTTAAATTTTCACTGTAGCTGCTAAGCTAAAAGCTTCTGAGGAAGCTTGAACGGCTGTACAAACAAGAACTATTATATTTTTTACAATCAAACAAGTCCCCATCTTATGCAGCAGTGTTTGGCTGTGAAACTGTGTCTAAAAACTTAACCCAACTTTCCAACGACGTGAGTAGATGATTTTTGATTTTTTTTTGGGTGAACTGTTCCTTTAAAGGGGAAAAAATGGAGGTAAAACTATAAGTTTCACAGCTGAAAATAGCCTTCAGTTCTGTTCAGAGAGCAAAGCAATAAAAGCAATGGGTTCATGAACAAGTTTAATGTAGGTAAGTATGAAAAATGGATGAAAGGAAAAAAGAAGGTAGGAGCGAAAGAACAGGGAACATGAATCGAGGATGTCATGAAAAGAAAAGGATAACAGGAAAAATTGTGGATAATAGATTGAAGAGAGATTAAAAACTATTAAATAGGCAAGTAGAAAAAAAAAACACTGTAGGAGGGAGAAAGTGAATGGAGAGGATTAAATGAAATAAAAGAGGGTAACAAGAAGGATGGAGCAGAATGGGATGAAAGAGGTGGAGGAGCGAGAGGGCAGAGAAAATGGGATTAAATTTTTTTTTAAATGTGTGAAATAAAAAAAAGCAGAAGATGAGAGGAAGGATTAGGTGAAAATTAACAGTGAGTCTGAAAGGAGGAGGAAGTGAAGAGGAATTAGATTTTAAATAAAGGGAGGATTGTGACGGATAGAAAGGAAGACGATGCAGAAGAAACGAGCGTCATCACTGGAGAGAGAGGAGGGGAAAAGAAGAAATAAACGTGAAGAAGATGACAACAATAGAGGAATAGTGACAAAGTATAGACCAGACTATGATGGGACTGTTGCCTTTAGGTGTAATGACATCATAGGAAACTGAGCCGCTTTAGTGGCTGCATGAAAAGGGTCAATAAGAAGAAGTGATGGAAGTCATTTGAGTAGAAAAAGACAATAGTTGAACAACAGAAAGAGGTGAGAAAATATGGAAACGTGAAGGATATAAAAAAGATGATAAAGTATAAAAAATGCTAAATATATAAACAACAGTAAAAACAAACAATGGAGAAGAAGAAGTGGAGATGCTTTATAGAAGAATGTAGAGCAGGAGCCAAAGCAGCACTGATGTAGGAGGAAAGTAATAATAATAACTTTATTTGTGGCTCCGTTCCAAACAGCTGTTACAAAGAGCTTCACAAAGAAGGACAAATAAAAGACACAAATTCACAGTCATCAGATAAAATGAAATGAAGCAATTATTAGAATTAATAAAATAACACAACCATCTCTGTAACCACATCTAGTGTTTGAGCAGAAACGTAACCAAAGATTCTATCGTCTCTAACGGTTGGTGGAAAACTGAAGATCCGGTGGAGAAAGGAGGAGAAAGAAAGAGGTGAAAGTTAGCAGGTAGAATATGGAGCTAAAAGGTTAGCTTAGCTGCTAGCTGCAGAGTTCAGCCTGTGTGTGTCTGTCTATGTGTGCGTCTCATGAAGATGGCAGGCATGTAATCAGTGCTGTGGTGTGCGTTTCCTTGTCTGTGTGTGTGTGTGTGTGTGTGTGTGTGTGTGTGTGTGTGTGTGTGTGTGTGTGTGTGTGTGAGAGAGAGAGTATGTCCCGAGGTAAAAAAAGAAAAGAAAAAGGGATTAGCTACAGGCTTGCTCTCTTTCTCTTCGCGGCACTTCTCTTTTCTCTCGTTCCCTCGCTCAGAATACCAGTCGGCTTGTTTACGGGAGCCAACTGACGCCAAGACCCCAGATCACACTCCATACGACCCCGACGCTCACAGACACACACACACACAGACACACACACACACACAGACACACACACAGACACAGACACACACACAGACACACACACACACACACAGACACACACACACACACAGACACACACACAGACACAGACACACACACAGACACACACACACACACAGACACACACAGACACAGACACACACACAGACACAGACACAGACACACACAGACACAGACACACACACACACACAGACACACACACACACACACACACACAGACACACACAGACACACACACACACACACACAGACACACACACACAGACACACACAGACACACACACAGACACACACACACACAGACACACACAGACACACACACAGACACAGACACACACACAGACACACACACACAGACACACAGACACAGACACACACACACAGACACAGACACACACACACAGACACAGACACACACACACAGACACAGACACACACACAGACACACAGACACACACACACTCACACACACACACACACACTCACACACACAGACACTCACACACACAGACACACACACACACACACACAGACACACACACACAGACACACTCACACACACACACACACTCACACACACACACACAGACACTCACACACACACACACAGACACTCACAGACACACACAGACACACACAGACACACACACACAGACACACACAGACACTCACACACACACACACACACACACTCACACACACACACACAGACACTCACACACACACACACAGACACTCACACACACACACACAGACACACACAGACACACACACACACACACAGACACACACACACACACACAGACACTCACACACACAGACACTCACACACACAGACACACACACACAGATACACACACACAGACACACACACAGACACACACACACAGACACACACAGGCGTCACCCTGGGTTCAAAATCCAACAGACCTCAACTGTTCACAAACATGCAGACGAAGCCCTGAACCAACAACAAATAAACACACACACACTCGATAGGACGACCAACTGTCACACACTCTTTCTCTTTTTCAACAAGACCCGGCGACATGACTCTAACACCCTGCCCCCTCCCCCCTCTCCTCCCCTCCTCCTCCCCAGGCTGTCATTTGTCTGCCAATCTATCCTGATGCATAGCGAATCCGACCAGGTCTTTTATTATTCCGTTTTTCACCCTCTTTTTCCCCCCGCTCCTCCTCTCCTCCCTCTCTCCGGGGGTGGACTGGGGGGCGGGTTTGTATTTTCCCACAGGTTTTGCCAGAGCCGGGCCGGTCGCAGGCTTCCAGGGTGACACGTTGCTTCTGGCCTTCAGTGACTTGAGACAAGTAGGTCTTTGTCTCCCCCGTGGTCCTCTCTCCTTCGTTTTCTGTTTTTTTTCTTCTCTCCACTATCTTTTTTTCTACCTCCTCCCCCCCTCACCCTTTTCATCCTTCCTCCCATCCTCCCTCACACACACACACACACACACACAGTCATCCTCCTCCTTCAGCGCTTTCTCCTCCTTGTCCTCCTCCCTCATTTGGTTTTCTGATTTTTTTTTGTTTTGTGTTTCACTCCTTTTTTAAATTTAACAACACCCCCCCCCCCCTCATCCTGTGTTCTTCTCATCTTTGTTTCCCAACTTCCATCCCTTTGTTTTTTTAGTCTGTCACCTCTTAAAATACTGATATTCCCACAGAATTCCTTCCCATCTACCGTCGTCTTTGCAGATGAATACTTTGGCGAGTTATGCCCCCCCCCATGATTTAAACCAGCAGCTTCTTCACAGCTACAAAAATAACTTTACACAAATATAAATAGGTTAATCCAAAAGGTAAAGATGCACAAACAGTAACATAATAATAATGATGATGCTGGGATGTCTGATCCAGGGTTTCCTTATCTTTTCATTGTGTGTTTTTTTGTTACGTTAGTGACGACACTCAGAGAACGCACACCTCCGCCAACACCTCTGTCGTTGCAATTTGAAGGGATCCAGACGAAAGATAGTTCTACATATAAATGTTTAGACATTTACTAATATTTTACTTTAAATGTTGAAAAATGGCTTGATTTTTTTTTTCAATGAAAAATTCAAAATCTCATATTCATGTTCATACAGCTGGATCTTGATCTGCCTCAGAATCAAAAAGACGGACAAACAAACACAGGTCATCACATAAACCCCAAAGGATAATGAACTTTTCGTTAATTTAACCTGTTAATTTCATCTTTAATCTGCAGTATATCTACTGTGAATTGTTCCTATGAAATAAACAATATTTCATATGCTGCCATACGTTGAACAAGATAAAGCAGATTTTTTTCCCTCCATTAAAACACATATTCCACTTCCTGGAGTTGAGAAAACATTAATCCTATGATAGTAAAAGATTTTCAGCCTGTGGACGAGATCGAGTTTGCTCTAGACCTGGAGAAGATTCTCCAAAGCTGTGTGATGATATTGTGATGATATTGTGATGATATCAGTAGGTAGATTTGAACCAATCATCTCGCTGCTTTAAGGCTATCCTTTATCCACCTTTAGCTTCTGTCCCTCTTCGTGTGATATGATGTTTTGTGGTCACATGATCTCGTAACAACTTTTGTTGCTCTCTATTAGCGAGCAGCAACACGTACTCGCTCTGTGTTAAAGCTAAGTGACTGATGCCATGCTGCTGATCCGGGTCCTCGAACCTGATGGTGGGAGACAGCTGAGAGCAGGAAGTGGGCCCGGCTATATGCTCTGGGGGGGGCTTCTTGTTTTGGGGTCCTGGGAAAACCGAACCGGAGGAGGGACAGAACGGGGACCCCTCAGGAGTGTGTGTTTGGACGCGCCGTATTTTCACTAGTTTGTACGTGCGTAAAAAAAAAAGTTCCAACTTGTGTGTGTTGTTGTCGTCGTTGGGAGAGTGTAGCCGCTCTTTGGTGTGTGTTACTGCGTCTGTCATCGTTGTGAATGTGTGAAACAGGGTGGAAGGAAGTGTGTGTGTGTGTGTGTGTGTGTGTGTGTCCATCACAGTGAATGTGTGAAACAGGGCGGAGATCGAGTCAAAGTTTGTGTGTCCGCCTGCCCATCTTTGACGCGTGTGTGAGAGTCGTCCTTGTTGATGAGTGTGTGAAAGTTGTTTGAGTGTGTGTGTGTCTGTGTGTGTGTGTGTGTGTGTGTGTGAGAGACAGCGGATGACGGATGGGCCGGCAGGACGAAGCAGGGGACGATGAATGAGGTGACAGACAGAGACGGATAGCCCTTTATCCCTCCGTCACAATCCCTCTTTCTCTCTCCCTCTCTTCTCTTTCTCCGCCTGTCGGGATGATGCAGTGCCTCTTGTTCTCTCGCTCGGAGGAGGAGAAGGAAGGGGGGAAGATGGGGAGAAGGAGAAAAGAGAAAAAAATTGCATTCATCTGGCATTGATGTTTACTTCAACCCCCCCTCCGACTTTCTTCTCCACCCTTTTTTCCCCTCCTTTGCTCCCACTCCTCTTTTCTCGCCTCTCCTCACCCTTCCCTCCATCCCCCTTCCTTCCCTCCTCCTTTTTGCTGATCAGTTGACTCCATCGCTCCTTTTGTGGAGTTATTCAGCTTCCTCTGCTCTTTTATTTCATTGTTGTTGTTTTTTTTTGCCACCATTCTTATTTGATCTAAAGAATTCCTCCCGCTCTGATTGGCTCTCAGACGTCGTTTCTGTGTCCACATCTGCCTCAGCGCATCTTTTCTGGAGCGATAGGTCGACATTCTTTCAGGTAGATTTGTCATCTTCCTGTTGTCGACATGCGCTCATACGTGACGCTTTGTGTGTGTCTGTGTGTGTGACCTGATGGTGAATGGCCGATAAATCACGCTGACGGGGCCGTTTGTTGTGTGGTCGGGTCCCGGTGTTCTGGAAGGTTCCGGGGTCCTGGGACAGGGCCGACTCAGGAGTTCCCCCAGGACACACACAGATTGTTAGATGGACGTACACAACACACACAGAGCCAGATGAAAACCTGTGACGTTAGCAATGTACATATCTTTAATGTTTATTGTGATGTTTTTACCGTTTTTATGTTGTTTTCAGGCTCGTAAATACCATTAATGTTTGGTATCATTAGAGAAAATCCCAAACTTTAGCTCCGCCCCTCAACAAATAAGTCTTCAATCCCTCCGAAGCTCTTGGAAAAACTTGAAAAAGTTTTCTATGTGGATCAGAGCAGCTTAACCTGCAGAAATCATTCTCTGAAACTGACCTGGGTCCAGTTTCATACGACCAAAGTGGACTGAAACTATCAGTTAAGTCTTGCATGAATGAGTTTAGGCTGTAAAAGAAGTCGTTAAATTCACCAGAACCATAACAAACATCTTTAAATGATTTGTCTGACCAAACTAAAATGACAAGACAGCAGCAAATTGTCACATTTGAGAATTTTGAACTGAGATTGTGACATTTTTCCTTCATTTAAACATCAGAATCATTCAATAACTTTCTGTTGTTTCATTTTACCAAAGGCGCCTCTCTATCTTTGTTTAGTTCTTCTTCAGGTTTAATGATGGATTTTTCAACCACAGGCAGGACTCTGAAATGTTTGGGGGGGTTTATCTGGGTTTTCTGGATGAACACTTTTTTCATTTTTTTGGAAACAACAGAGGGTCTTGGGGGTCTTGGTCTTGAGAAGCTGCGTGTTTTCAGATCGGTGTGCGTTACATCAGGGGAGTAATGAGAAACTGGGACGACTCGTAGAGGTTCTGTTGGTAGTGGAAGCACAGAAGTATCTGTTTTAATGTTAATCTGAGTCGTCCGCAGCTTTCTCCTGTTCTTTGCTATTGCTAAATAATTTGGTGCGAGTGGGACTGCTCCTCCCCGGGCCTGCTCCTCCCCGGGCCTGCTCCTCCCCGGGCCTGCTCCTCCCCAGCCTGCTCCTCCCGGCCCTGCGCATCCCCGGCCTGCTCCTCCCCGGGCCTGCTCCTCCCCGGGCCTGCTCCTCCCCGGCCTGCTCCTCCCCGGGCCTGCTCCTCCCCGGCCTGCTCCTCCCCGGCCTGCCCCTCCCCGGGCCTGCTGCTCCCCCGGCCTGCTCCTCCACAGATCCTATCAATCCTCCTATATTTAGAACATTCAGAAGTCTGTGGTGACTTCAAACCTTTGGCTGGCCCTCTTGTGTGTTGCGGTGTGGCGTCCCTCCAGAAAAACGCTTGCAACAGTAGAGTTCCACTCATCCCCTTCTCCTCTCGCTCCTACGCCAGGCATTCTTCTACTGTGTGTGTGTGTGTGTGTGTGTGTGTGTGTGTGTGTGTGTGTGTGTGTGTGTCTGTCTCTTCATTGATTGGTCCCTGCTTCATTCCTTTGGTTGACCACAGACTGTCAAATTTTATCCATTTATCATGTCATCTCTTTTTGTCCCCCCCCCTCTTTTTTTCTTTCTTGCCTCTTTTATTTTCGCAGAATCTCCAGTTTGTTGAACTTTAACTCTTTTGATTCTTTCTTTTCTGTCACTTTTAATTTTCTTCTCCCCCCTTCCCCCCCCCCAGTATTTATATTTCTCTATCTATGCTTTTTTCTTCTTCTTTCTTCTACTTCTTCGTGTCATTATATCTCTTTCTTCTTGCTCTGTCCTGTAATCTCTTGCTTTTCTCCATTTGTCATTTTCCCCCCCTTTTTTATTCCTCACCATGAACGGAGTGAGGGGGGGGGGATACAGGAATGAGCTCCGTCCATCCGTCCGTCTGTCTGTCGTGTTTCATTTCTGGAGCATAACTGTTTCATATTTTTTCACAACATTTTCTTCAAATAATTAAATAATTATTTATTTTTTAAAAAAGAAGAAAAAAAAGAAGTGCCGCTATCTTAAAATAACTGGATTTCATTGGTCAAACTGCTCACCGTCCATCGTAGCACACACACACACACACACACACACACTCTGACGTTTGTGTGTGTCCCAACCATTACCTCATAAGGCTTCCCTCTCCCTCTCCAAAAGCAACATGTCCCAGCATGCCGTCTGCTCCCCTCATCCTGACTGTGTGTTTAGATTGACCGGCGTAGCCAGTAGCGATTATCCAGTGACAGGAGAGCAGCTTCTCCCTCTGTGTTTGTGTGTGTGTGGAGGTTATAGACAGGCTAAGGGATGAGATGAGGCCCGGTGGGAGAGGAAACCTTCATCTCACCTCCTCGTAATGCAGACTAAGGAGGCGGCGAGAGAGAGAGAGAGAGAGAGGGATGGGAAGGAGGAGGGATGGTTTGTTAAAAAGGTGGGAAGGTAAGGAGCCGTATCTTCTGCATAGAGTAGTTGTAACAACATCACAATTAAACGTTTATACACAGTTTTAATTCTGTTAATCAATATTATGGCAGATATATTGAGCATAAATACAGCATAATAATAATGAATTGAATCTTCTTCAAATTTTATTTTGGGTGATTTCCATGGAAACTTGGTTTTTAAGGTGAGTCTGAAGGGTCGTCATCTTGTCCGGAGCATATTTGGAAAACTTAACATTCCGTGGAGTTTTCCATGGAAGGTGGTGATTTTAAGGAGATCCTTTTCTCCTTGTCATGCATCCAAACTACTCTAGGCTCGCCAGAGGAGAGGAGGATAGGGGGGGGAGAAGAAGAAGATGTCATCTTCAGGTGACTCTTGTTTCATTCTTCTGCTGTATGGAAAAACAACACGTAAGCGAAGTCATGACCGCAGCAGGGAAGCCTTCACTTGATTCTGTCAGAAGTTGTTTTGTCACTTCATTGTTCCCAACTGGAGTGCACATGCTACTTAACACGCCTCGCTTCCTTTTAGTTGTCTGAGTCATACTGAAGGAAATAATTCTTTAAAATCATATTGTTACAGCTGACTTAAAGTTATCAATATATTACCCTAATTTTCCTGCTAAGCCCCCTCATATGTCAGTGTGATTTATTTTGGGATGTTTGATTCAGAATTTTTCTTTTTTGCCAACTTGACCTGAAATCTTCATGCTAGAATACAAAGAACTATTTGCATGATGTAAAGAGGAAGAAGGGAAAAAAAGAAGGATAAGACGGACCATAGACAGAGTTGAGGATGACGATGGGAAGACATTGGCGAAAGACTGGTTGTTGCTAAACGATGTGTGCGACGGTTCAGGTTCAGGAAAGGGACGGCTGGCAACACGAGGATGAACTGTACGCATGTCGGAGCTGACCTTTGACATTTCAACTCCTCGCCACACATCAGACAGTTGGGGAAAAGAACAGAGAGGAACGGCGGGAAGGAACCAAAGAGTGAAATCTGAACAGAAAGTTATTATGAAAGAGTGAATCAAGAGGAAGATGACAGGAGGAGATGGAAGCAAAAAGGAAAGCATCCTGTGCCGATTCTGAACCCGGCGAGAGCCAAAACAAGACATGAATGCGTGAAAATGTTGACGGAGGGCAGCAAAAGAAGCGAGGGATAGAGAGTGAAAGAGTGCAGTCGGGTGAAAGTGATGCGACGGGTGAAACGGACACACAGGGTGGTCTCTCTCTTTCTCGCCCAGTCTCTCCCTCCGTCTCTCTACCCCTCTCCCCTCTCTCTCTCTCTCTCTCCGAGGGAGGCTGACACTTCCCTTCATCCGTTTGACCGCTCACAGAAGGGGGGATGAATGGAGGAGTGGAGAGGGGTGAAAGAGCAGGACGGGCGAAGAAGAAAGAGAGGCGAAGGGAGGATGAGCAGCAGATGGACATTTAAATGCTCGCCCGTCGATCTATTGGAAGAGCAGCGGAGAGAGTCACATAAACAACTGTTGCACATAAACAACTGTTGCACATAAACAACTGTTGCACATAAACAACTGTTGCACATACAACCATTGATGCTCTTTGAGTTTGTGCCAAATGCAGCAACTTTTAGTGGACTAAGTTTGAGGCGTAGAACCAGTAAACCGCTGGAACCTGCAGCTCGTTTGTCCTCTACTAACACAAGTAGAAGTGTTGGTGCACAGGATGTTCTGGTGACCAAGCAGTCTGAGAACCGCAGACACTTCCCCCGATCCGTCTATCGATCTCCCGCTCCAGTCTTCCCTCCCTCCTGAACAAGACCCCGAGATACTTAAACTCCCCCACTTGGGGCAGCAGCTCATAACTGACCTGGAGTGAGCAATCCACTCTTTCCGACTGAGAAAATGGTGGATTGAACACATCTGTCAGACGAGAAAAGCACCATATCCTGTAAACACAGTTAATTTACCATTTAAGAGGTTGACAGATGTGTGGGATTGTTTGGCAGAGGTATTCTCTCTTCTGAGGTTTGTTTTAGGCAGTCTTTTGTTATGTGTTCATCTTTTCTATTTTGAATCTTACCGTCTATCCAAGCTTCATTCTGTCCTTGCTTCTCCAGTCGTCTTTTTCTTCCTCCACTTTCAATTTCTACGTCCTCCTCTTCCCCGTTAAAGTGCCATTACGGGGCGTCATTTAGGCTGATGTGTGTCAGACACACAAAGCAACGAACACAGGGTTTTCTGAACACAGGCACACAACTGAAAATGGTTTGCAGTGTCAGGTCAGCGGGGTAAGTATCGGTGCCAGGGAGGGGTGTAAGCTCACAGTCAGACCCCCAAAACGTTCTTATCTGATTCCACACAAATACTGATGGTCTGAAACCTACTTACACACACATTCCTGTCTCTGCATTTTCCTCCACACATATAGGAGTATATTAAAGCTGAATGCACGGCAGGGTCTGAGTCTAATAACCTCCTCGGTGATCCTGCTGTGTTCAAGATAACAGCAAAAATAAATAAAAATATCGCAGCTCTAAGTACGTGTGTCCATATCAGCGGATTTATGAGTTCAAACTATTATTTGTTTGGGAGAGGTCAGCGTGTGTGTGTGTGTGTTTGTGTGTGTGTGTGTGTGTGTGTGTGTGTGTGTGTGTGTGTGCGTGCGTGTGTGTGTGTGTGTGTGTGTGTGTGTGTGTGTGTGTGTGTTTGTTTCTTGGCCCCTGTCTCAACTTCCTGTCCCGTCTGTGGCCGGCCTTATCGGCGTGACAGCAGGTCAGGCAGTGGTCACAGTGACCTGAATGGATGAGGTAGGGAGTGGCGGTTCGCTACTTCTGACCGGCGGTCAAGTCGTGGTCAGGATTCGGGTGGGGGGGGGGGGGTCGCTGGTGGGTCGAAGTGGTTGAAGAACATTTTAAGATACACGCGAAGCGATCTCACACACACATTTATAAACCTGTTAGAGTTGTGTAAAAACAGTTCAAGATACACACACAACCATCCTCTGACATACTAGAATGGCTGGCTGTCATATTTACACACTCATACAGTGACCGTGTGATGACCGGGTCAGGTCATTGTTCTGTGTTATCAGTCTTGACCTCTGTCAGTCTCCCCGATATGGCCGGCATCTACACCCCTTCCTGTGTGTGTGTGTGTGTGTGTGTGAGAGACTCTGCGGTCACTCCATGGTCAAACCAAAAAGTTAAAACCCTTAAAACACTCTTGCCTTTCAACTCTTTCCTGTTTTGGGGTTTGTTAAGGAGACAGAGACTTAGAGATGTATTTCATTTCAAGCTGCAGTGTTTTATTGTGAAATACCTCACAGTGTCTCATTTTTCTAGAATAGCAAATTAGATTTTTTTTATTTTTTATTTTTGCCTGTAATTGAATTATTGCTTGAAGAGAAGTTTGGGGCCAAAGACATATTTGAAATACTTGTAAAGATGGCGAATCAAAGGAATATATTAGTCCTTGTACACAGAATCACAGAATAGGATCAAATATGATAGAAATTGAATGAAACAGAGCAGTAAATATATGTAGAAACGAGGCTCCGACCGAATGTCGAACCCCGGATTCAGGAGGAGCAATGTGGATTCCATCAGGGTCGTGGAACAGGGGATGAACTCCGTTACCCTTTCAGGCTTGCAGGGGGGGAGTTTATGGGAGTTTGCGCATCCGTTCCCGATATAACCAAAGTGAGAGCTGTGTCCGTATTCTGGCCACATAGTCGGACATGTTCTCAGTGGGTGTGGGTCTCCGCCAAGGTTGCCCCCCTTGTCTCCGATCTGGTTTATGATGTTCATGGACTGGATCTCAAGGCGCGGTCGAGGTGAGGATAGTATCCGTCCGCCTTAGGAGCTTCAGAATTGCGTCATTGCTCTTCGCAGATGACGTGTTACTCTTAGCTTGGTCAGTCGGAAAGTAGAAGATTCCCCTAACGCGACAAGAAGTCCCTCAATCATTCTGGAGATTCTTGGGCTGATTTGTTGCTAAATTACTTTGCAATGTTTTGCTCTGAAGGACAGAGATCAGATCTCAATGAGGATAACGAGAATGTATTTATTCCTGGTGTAAATTCAAGAAGAAGATTGAACTGGATACAAATGTCCTTTTAAATCCAGGTGTAAATGGGGGGTGTGAAGGTCAGAGTCAAGGGAAACCTGTTTGACTAAGTGCCAGAACTTGGGTCGACCCTGAAAACACTGACCTAAAGTAAATGACATTATTTACTCTTTGCAAAGGAATCGGAATCAAACCTCCTGTAAAGTTGGCAAACCCTAAATGAACTCTTGTACTAGAATTGACCTCTAAGAAGTGTCTGGACCCAAATTGACATTAAAGAAGTGGCCAAGGCCAAATTGACCTTCTTTAAAAAGTGTTTGGGTCCAAATTGAGCTCCGAGCGAAGCTAAAAGCTGCTGTTTTTCTATCCCTGTTTGTTTTGGAGTATTCCGTCTTTATTTGCTTTATCAGCTCACAGAGCTGCTCCCAGCAGGCCCCTCTGACTTCAGCCTGCACTCGTTTATCGTCTCTCTGTTTCTCACTCACCCGTTCTTCCTCCTCCGTAACATCTAGTTACCCTCCGCCTGACCTCCTTCACTCACTCCTTTCCCCTTTCTCCTGCAGTCCTGTAATATTTCCCCAGTCATTCTTTTTGAGTTTTCTTTCTTCCTTCCTCTCTCTCTCTCTCTCTCTCTCTTAGTCCGTCTATATCTCTCGCTCGCTCTCTCTCCATCTGCGTAGTGTCTAATTGACAGCAGAGACCCCTGGTTGAACCACCAGCACTCTTCTCCCAGTTTTATTTTTCCATGCTCCTTCCATTTCAGCCCTGTCACTTTTTTTTTTAAGGGGCAGCACAACTTCTCCGTCACTGCAAATGAAGAGAGAGGCAGAACGGGGGAGGGGAGGGGAGAGGGAGGGAGGTGAGAGATGCAGCTTGGGGGAGAAAGGAGACAAAGCAGAAGGAGGAGAACATTAAGTTAGATATATAAAGAGGGTAAATTAGAGTTCAGAGAAGCACGTCTGTCATTTGAAGGTGAAAATATTAAGGAGCCATGTTTGCATTCACTCCTCCCAAATAGCATTTGGTCACTTTTGTATACAATTTACAGTCACTTTTCCTCCTTATTTTCATTATCAATCCATAGTTAAACAATGTTATGTACAGTTTTCATGGAAAAAACAGCAGCATAAAAGACCACTGTTCTATCCACGCATTCTGCTGCTGCGGGTGTCAAATAGCAAGACTATTGTTCACTAAGGTGTCCATGTAGAAAATCTTACTTGCTGGAAACACATTTTCAGAACTGAAGCAGAGACTTTACTTTCTAAGGCGATTGAGGCTAAATTAGAATAAGTAGCCAGATCATGCTGATGTTACACCAGGCAATGCTAGAGATTAGGAATTAAGTATACAGAACTGCAGCATGGTTTTGCAACAGTACGAAGGAAAAGCAAGCTTCCCAGCATACAAGTAATGGAGGCTGTGCAAACAGGCAGGCATGAAGCAAATGGGAAAAAGTCATTTGACCATTACGATACATTGAGATACTGTAAGCAAGGTGATGTATTGTTTTGTTGGCATGTTTTTTTTCTGCCTATGCTGACGACATGCTCTTTGTCTTGTCTCAGCTGGCGGTGTTACATTCGGGAGGCAAAGACCCTGAAGACCATCAGGGGTTTAAACACTGCAAGAAATTAACCATAGCCAGTCGCAGCCAGCAGGTCTTTGTATTAAAACTTAATTAATTAAGTAACTATAGTGTTTGTTTGTTTTTATCTAGATGTTTTTTTCTGACGTTTGTTCTGTCAGAGTTATGAACAGATATCGATCATGTAACAATCCATTAGATGGTGATGATCGGATCAATAGTGAGTCTTCTTGCCTCTGACTTCTGTCTAGTTTAAATTTAAAAAAATAAAGAAAGAAGAATAAATGTAATTTGTGATTACTTACAGTTGATTAATTAATTTACAGCATATCACAAGTAAAGTAAAATATTACAATACTCAAGTGTATCGATATTTTCTTACATTCTTAATGGGATGTAGAATTAATGAAGTTTACCTTCCAATTGTTGACAAGAAACCCTCTAGTTTGAGGTTAGTTTACTAGTTTTAGTAAAGAAACGGGTCACCACCCAAATCTAGATGTAACTTTACCAACGTTTAGCTCTCTGTTGAATATGGAATGGCTCTGCTTCCTTAATGGCATTCAGCCGGCTGAAGTGCCTTGAGCTAGCTCCAGTGGTGCTGTTCTGTATCCGACCCCTGACCTCATTGTGTCGGGGAGCAACACAAAAGCTGACTTGCCTACAGGGAGCGATAAAGCATCATGATTTTATCTTACTTTGCTGTATTTAATTAACCCCCGCCCATGACGAGCAGTCGTCCCGCTGTGGATGAAGTACAGTATGTACGCTGAAGGAGCAGCGCTCTGGTTGTGTTGTGCTGCAGGCAGATGTACAAAGATACAAGCTTTTGGTTTTAATTTACTTTTTGGGCCTCCTGTAAGAAAGAAGAATTTGTTCTCTGTCACAAAGCGATAACATCCAAACGTACTTCATTCCATTCATAGCTGAAGATGGAGCGATTATTGTTCAGGCTGCAGGGTAGAAGTTAGTGTATCGTAGCTGTGGCCCGTCAGAACGAGACGTTAAAAACAAATGTTAGAGGATAGGAAAGGCAGGTTAAGAGGAGAGTGTGAGAAAGTTAGTTTTTGTTTGGTTTTTTTGGTTGGAGCTGCAGTAAAAGGTGGAGGACGGCTTTGCCCGATAACCTCTGGATGGGAATTCTGACCTCTGGCTTTCAGAGGTCGAGAGCTGATTTTGGGGGTTAAGTGTAAAATCCTTTTTTTTCCCATCCAGGTTCTAATGCATATAAGACAGACCCCTCTTATTTGAGATGGGCTTTCTCACGAGGAATGGGATTTTTGTGTTGAGTATAAACTGGTGATTCTTGTTTGAATTTATCAGTAAAAAAACATCAAATATTCTTTGGTTGCAGCTGAGGATGTGAGGATTTTGGCATATTTCTCAAAGATCAGACATACTAAAGCCTCTATTTTTTAACATGAGCTTAAATGAGCCTTAATGTAAGTAAAAAACAAAGAAAAAAAAGAAGCTGTTTCATCAGCTGTTTAGAACAGGAACGTCTGCACCTTCTCAATGTAGCACTTATGGTCGCTAAAGTAGCTTAGCTGTTTGCTGTGGCGGGCATTGACCAATCAGTGGTCTGTAATGTTTCAAGTGACCTTTTAGAACCTGCTCGGCTCACTTGGAACCACAACGGAGGAGGTACTAAAAAAAGTAGAACCAGGTACTTTTTACCTAGTTGAAAACCAAACAAGGCGAATTGAGTCGGTTCTACGTGGTGGAAATGGGGCTTAAGTCTCAACTTAATGAACATTTCTTGTTTTTTCCTTTGACCTTTGCCTTAGAAGCCTGTGATTGGTCACCATGACTCTGACAGCCACGTGTCAAAAAAGAATCTTTTTCCTTTTTTTTGTTGGCCATAAGAAATCTCTCGTAGAGACCTTTCGACCCTAAACAATGGAGAGAGACGGAAGAGAGGAGGAGAGATGTTGAGAGATGATGGACAAATGTTGCTTTTAGTGGAATCTTAACTAGACGGCTGTCAAGACGCTCCTTTTCTCCCCTACAGATGCTTTTCTTCTTCTTCTTTCGTCCCCCTTTTCTCTCCAACCTTAAACAAAGTCCAGGTAGACGTCAAGAGAGAGGCTTGATTGACAGGCGTGGCCTTTGTGTGCCGGCACTGACCTTTGAACTCATGTGGGTTTAGTGATGGGATGACTGACGGCAGACAGGTGTCAAAGCACTTTCTCTGTTTGTTTTTTGGTGACGTCCTGAAGGTCACATGTCTGGTCTGGAGTCAGATTAAGACCATAAGTGTTCCTTAATGTCTCCGTTTCACAGAGAAACTCGCCTCCTGAAAGCTTTCAGGTCTGCTGTCAGCTGGTCTTCCTTTGGATTCTGCTGTTCAGTGTCTCGGCTACTTTTTGTTTGAAATAAAGAAATGGTCGCCATGACGGCTGGACAGCGTAAAGAGCCGTCGTAGGAAAAGTGCATTAGATAAATGGATGGATGATTGATGGACGGAGGAAGGCGGGTTTTTGGAGACGACGGACCGCAGAGATGGACGGGTGCCAAAACGGCTGCTTCTCTTGATAAAAGTGAAATCCACTTTCGCTGCTTTTAGTGACCTTTGACCCCCTCGTGCCTGTCAGATGGAGACAGGAGATTGACAGCTGAGGGAGGGAGGGAGGGAGGGAGGATCACGGAGTAGAAGAAGAAAGACGCACTATGCAGGTTAAAATATAAATGATCGTTGTTTCGGTGTTTGCTAGCAGAAACATTACATAATCCAAACTGTGTGCATGCGATGTGTGTGTGTTGGGTGTAAACATGATGAATTCTGGGTAACCGTGACATTTGGCCATTAGGAACGAGAAGCAAATCCCCAACGGTCCCAAACTAATAAATCCTGCACACAGCTGGAATAACTATTAACTAACTGTCTGCCTAAACGCTGAGGGGGAGGAGGGGGAGGACAAGAGGGGAGCAAGAAGCATGCAAGGAGAGGGAAAGAGAGAATGCATCACAAGAGGAGGTATAAAGTCGAATCGGAGAGGAGGAAGAAGGTGAGTAAGAGGAATGGATAGAGAGGTAAAGGAGTAAAGTCAAGGAGAGAAGGGAAAAAAGATGAGAGAAGAGGAGGGGAGCATGGGGAAAGGGAGTTCACAAGGAGTAAACGGCAGAAAGGGGGAGTAAACTTGACATGGAGAGGATGGAGAGAGTAGGAATGGAGGTGGGGGGAGAACATGAAGAAAGAATGGATGTGAGAAGGAGGAGAGAGTAAGAATACAGTGCTGGAAAGAGGAGAGGGAATGAAAGGAGGAAGAGCAGGTGAAAGAGGAGAGCGAGAAGACCGATAAAGAAGAAGAGTAGAATGGAGAGGAAGAAGAGAGAGAGAGAGAGAGAGCAGACATTTAAAGGATGAATGGAAAGATAAACAGTTCAAATGGAGAGGGGAGAGAGAGATATGAAGGAGCGAGAGATGGTGCAAGAGAGGGAAAGAGAGAACAGATGAGAGATGGACAAGAAAGAGGAAAGAAAGAAAAGAAAAATGAGGAAAATAAGAAAAGTTGGAAGTCAGACGGAGGAAAAGAGGAAATAACCAAAGGAGTGATTGGCTATTAAGAGGCGAGAAAGAGAAAAGGGGGATGCAAGAAAGTAAAGGAGAGGGATGGATGAGGGAGGGAGGGAAGGAGGGAGTGAGGGAGTGAAGCCCATTAGCGGAGGAGAAATGAGAGAAAACCCAGCAGAAATGTGAGGGCAACACGTCACTTTGTTTTTCTGCTCGTCCCCCCGAGAAGAATAAGAGGAAGCAATAATCAGTGTGTGAGTGAGGAGACAGGAGCGATAGCGCGGGGGAGGTCACAGCGAGGTGAGAGAGGGGGAGCGAGACGGAGAGAGAAGTTCAGCTGGAGGTGAAGAGAGAGACCTGCCGCTCTCTGTGTGTGTTTAGGGTGAATCTGGGGTCAGGTGTGTGTGTGTTCGGGCCTCCTTTTTCTTTCTTTTTTTTTGGAGGACCCACACTCTCCCTTTTTTCTTCTTCTCTTTTTTTCCATTTTCATCAGTCTTATCTGCCTCTCCCCCTCCTCCCCCCTCCTGTCCTCCCCTCTTGTTGCACTTCTACTTTTACCCCCCAGCGCTCCTCCAAACTTACCTACTGACCTCAAGTTCACCCACAACTCCCTCTGCTCCTCCTCCTTTCACCCCACTTGTCCTCCTCCTGTCTCTCTCTCTTTTTCACGCATTATTCTGCTTGTCGCTTCTTCTTTTTCCTCATCTTACCTTCATGTCTTCACCCCCCTCCCCCCCCTCCTCCCTTGTTCTCCCCTCATTCTGTTCTCCTGTCTTTTCTCTCCTCTCCTCCTAACTTCATCTGTTACCATCATCACCTCTGTGTTTCTCTCCTTTTCTTTCTTTCCTCTCCTCATTGGCTTCCTCTTCATTCATCCCTCTTTTCCTTTCTCCTCTACTTTTTCTCCTTTCTTTTGTCATCTTCTCTTCCACTGTTCACCTCCTCTCTTCTCATTCCCTTATCGTCTCTGCTCTCTTTTCCTTTCAGCTCTCTCCTTTCTCCTTGTTTCCTCCTTCACCTCCATACTCCTTCCTCCTTCTCTCTCATCCTTTAGTTTCTTCTTTGCCCTCCTGTTCTCCTTCTCTTCCTCTTCTATCATCACCTCCTCTGTCCTGATCAGAATGAATGAAATGGACCAATATATACATTTATGAGTGAGTTTGATGGTCTGCCTGTTGTAATTTCCTCCAAACAGACAAATGCAGCATTTATCTTTATTTTACATGCCTTCACCTTGTATTTACCCCCCCCCCCCCACACACACACACACACACACAGACACAGACACACACACAGACACACACACACGTCTACCTAATTAGCTGACAGATTTGTTCACATCCATTTGTAACCGGATGATATTTGTCCCTCATGCAGCTGCCTTTGTGTGTGTGTGTGTGTGTGTGTGTGTGTGTGTGTGGGTGTGTGTGTGTGTGTGTGTGTGTGTGTGTGTGTGTGTGTGTGTGTGTGTGTGTGTGTGTGTGTGTGTGTGTGTGTGTGTGTGTGTGTGTGTGTGTGTGTGTGTGTGTGTGTGTGTGTGTACCTGTTTACTTGTCCACACAGCCTGTTTTCATGCGGCGTGTTTGGACTTGTTTATGTGGGAAGATTAGCAGGTCAAACCTCGGCCGTGTAAAAGGGTGAACTCGGGGACAAACCCAGAGAGAGAGAGAGAGAGAGAGACGGATGAATACAGAAGTGAAAGGACCAGAGGGAGGAAGGGAAGTGTGGGAAGAAGGAGGGAGGAAAAGATCAGGAAGTCCAAAGCAGCCATTTGTCTTGTAGTCTCACTCTGAAGCCAGATATAGAGGAAAACATCAGTTTTAATAACCCTCAAATATTCAGGACACTTCCTGTTTTCATGAGTCGCTCCGATGAGGTGAATTCAGGTAAAACACGTGACCTCATTACTCTTTATTCATTACATTAATGTAAATCTACAAGATGTGATGCTGCTAACAGACAGTCTCATTAAGTAAAATACACGTCTGTGTTCTTTAAGGGCTTAAATATGAGATTAAACACAGATTATGGTGTCTTTCATATAATAGCTGTGTCTCATTCAGGGTCTATTTGAAAACCCAGATACGTCAAAGGCCTTCTTGTCCACCATATCCCAAGATTCATTGCACATCAGCGAGATTTAGACTTTGTTTCCAAAGCATAGAACAAGTAAGGAGTTAGCCGGTAGCTTGGTGCTAAACCCTTTAAGAGCTGTGTGTATGAGGAGGAGGACGTTGAAGTCAGTTCTAGAGCTAACAGGGACCTGATTCTGTTTCCAGTTCAACAATCAAATGTCCTACAGTCATGAAGGGGTCTTGTGAATCACTGGGACAAAAAAAAAATGAGAACGTTTGAAAATCCTGCAACGATAAAACTAGATCTAAATCACCCACATCTTTCTTTTACTCCTCCCTCCATCGCCCATCACTCGTTATCTATCCATCTTCATCTGCCCTTCCTCCCCCTCTTCTCTCTCTCTCTCTCTCTCTCTCTCTCCCTCTCTCTCTCTCTCCCTCTCTCTGCACTGTTATCCATTTCTCTCCACTTGTGTCTCTTTCCATCTTTTGCTCCCTCTCATTTTCTCCCCCACATGTGGTTTTGCTCTCCATCCCTCTGTACTCCTTCCCTCCCTCTCCTCCTCCTCCTCTTCTCTCATCCCTTGCTCACATATGGTTTCTCTCTATGGGTCTGTGTGTGTTTGGTGTTACCCAGAGTTCACTGGGGCTCCCTTGCTCATGTGTGTGTTTTGCAGAGGAGATAGAGAGAGTGTGTCTGCAGGCTCACGGTTTGCCTGCCTGGGCCTGTTTGTGTGTTTGTGTGTTTGTGTGTTAGGAAGAGTTCAGAAGGGCAGCAGCAGGTTATGCAACACTTTCGATTATGGGTCACGTCGAGGAAGACTTTCCCTCTCCCCCTCACCCACCCCTCGGTCTTGGCCACCTTTTCTGCAGCCTCCCTTCCTCCGAGCCTCCGCTCTTCCTCCCTCTCTCCCTGTTGCATTTGTGTTTGTTTGTAACCCCAGCTGAGGAGGTTATGTTCTCACCCGTGTCTGTTTGCTTGACAGGACGATTACTCAAAAGTTTGAAACCAAATTTCACAAACTTGTCTGAAGGGGGTTGGATGGGGCAAAGCACGAAATCCATCATATTCAGGTGTAGATCTGGATCCAGGTTTTTTTAGGTTTTTTTTTAAAGATATTTATGAAAATGTTGAAATATTCCCCATTTCAATCAAAACATTATGAGAGTTAAGTCGTATTTTTTTCAAGGAAAAGTCATGATTTATACATAATTCAGTAAATAATGACATCCCAACCCAGCAAATGGGACCATTTAAGGAACATGAAGCGACTAACAGATTTCCTACTTTAATGTTTCCTGCTTTTAAACCACATCTTACTCATGCTAATGTTTTAGCGTAGCCGTCTGAGGCGGCTTGATGCTCTTCCTGAAGGTGTTTCTGTGGCTCACCAGGGTTTGGTTAATCTCTTTGTGTGTCTGTCTTTTTCTAGTTACTGGATCTGTTCACACAGTGGGATTGGTCCACCTACCTGGCTGACTACGGCAAATCCACCTGCAAATACCTGAGAGTCAACCCTCACACAGCACTGGCCCTGCTTGAGAAGTAAGCAGTCCTCCGTCCTCATTTCTCTGTGCCTGGATTACTCATTTCCTTCTTTTAATCCAGGGTAATAGCGCTGAAACAGTTGATTGGTTGTTTTACCAACAGAACCAAAATCATTTTTCAAACAAAACTACCAAAAATGATCGTGTTCCAGCTTCTGATGAGTCGACGTTTCCTGCTGTTTTTAGTTTATATCACTGTAAACTGAAAGGAAAGGAAAATGGTGTCTCACTCATGTCTGTGTGTGATGCTAGAGCCAGGACTAGGTTGGCTTAGCTTAGCTTAGCTTATTTTAGCTTAGCTTAGCATAAAGAATACTTTGTTTACCAGTACTTGGGGAGAAATTGGGGTAAAAAAAACTATAAGCTGTAACTATTTTTTGGCACAGGTTTATGAGCTTTTTGTTGATAGACCAAAACCTGTGCTCATCGACCAATAGCTAACAATTAGCATGATGCTAATAATAAAAAAAAAAAATAGGTACAAATAAAGCAAGAGAAAATATAAAATAATATTTTTCTGCAATATTCTTATGACATGACAAATAATGAATGGTAAAATAAGTTCTTCAACTTTTTATTTATTACTATGTTTTGTTGTACGTCTGATATTTTCTAATCAAACCACTCCCCTTTTCCACGGTGGAGCTGGTAGCAACACCGGTTTTAGCCATGCTTGTTCTTCCTGTGTGACGTCATCACTTTTTCCAATCATATTAAAAATTAGGCAGCAGTTTTAAAGAGCTTTAGCAAGCTGTTTGTTTCCAGTCTTTATGCTAAGCTATGCTAACAGGGAGACTGAAGTCGATTCTCTCGACTCGCTTTTGGAAAGAAAGCAAAATATTCAACTCATTGTTTTTTTTTGTTTTTTTAACTCCTCCCATCTTTACCTCCATCTCATCTGCTCCTTTCTTTCTCTCCTCGATGTCGTGTTTTGACAGGTTAATGAAGCCGTGAGTATTGACTGTGTTGTGTGTGAGAAATGTAGGATTGTGGCATGTATACACAAGACTTAGACAATTACTAAAGTGTGTATATATATATATATATAAATCTTGGGCTGTGTGTCTAATGTCACTTCAGATATTTAGGAAGTTAACACTCACACACAACATGCATTCACACAAAAAGTTACAATAGGAGTGGATTACTTCCTGTTTCAGTTCTCAGAGTCGTATGATCCCGTCGTCCGTTGTCCTCTACAGTCTGGTGGACCTTCATTAATCAGGGCTGGAGTTTTGTCTCCAGAGGGCCCAGGCCTGGTGGTCCCTCTGTGCCCAGGGGAAGCACCCTGCTGGGGCATGTCAGGTCTTCCTGGAGGTCCAGAACAGTCCAGTGTTCTGCGACGAAACACAGACACACACCGCCTGGTGTGACTCTGAAGCACACATACATACCAAAACACCTTCTTTAAAGGAACAGTCCACCCTTTTTAAGCTGAGGTCTTCACTGCAGCCTCTAAGCTAAAAGCGTTAGCACGTCTGAGGAAGGGGAACAAGCTCAAATGTGTGTACATGCACAGTTAGAAAATGTTTTGCGGATTGAGAAACTAAACCTGATTTGTCATCGGCGTGAGGCTGAGCAGATCATGACGGAGTTTTCTTTTTTGAGTGAACTGCTCCTTTAACACGTGTGTCTACTGAGCATGCTCATACATTTCTGCACTCCTGTGTGTTTTCCTGAATGCATCAGCTGAACGACTCATACTGGTATACTTACAGCTTCAAAACTTCAAAATGAAATGTGAAATACTAAAACAGATTATGAACCTCTTTCTTTCTCTCCTCCCTCCTTCCCTTTCATTTTCATCCCTCTTCATTCTTTCACCTCCTCTGCTTCTGTTCCTTCTTCTTCTCCGTCTCCAGGATGAGGGAGACGAGCAGGAAGAACAACGTCTTCGCCCAGTTCAGGAAGACGGACAGAGACAGACAGAAGCTCATCGACACCATCATCAAGCAGCTTCGTAACCTCATTGCGCAGCACCACACCTAAAGCGGGCCACCTGATTGGGCAGCGGGCCTGATGACATCGTCCAGTTGGTTGATCCGAACCATCCGGCCTGATGAAAAGCAGACGTCACTGATCTGGCCAACATCTACAACCACTGGCTCATCTATGCACCTTAACTTCACCGGACTCCAACAACCAGAACCAGTTCCTATTGGTCATTTTTAACACCTAGAACTCCTAACAAGCTCATTCTGTTCATCTCATTGGTCAGTTTAAGAACAACAAACATAACTGCTGGGACTACAGCAAGTATTTTTGACATCTCTGGTTTCCCGTCATCGATCTGGTGTCTGCCTGACTCACTATTGGTTATCAGGCCTCAAACCAAGCGATCCTATTGGTTACTTCCTGACTCAAGACCAGAAATGTTGGAGGTTGTTCCTGTGGATGAGGGCAACAGCAAACTGTAGCTTTAGCTTAGCATCAAGCAGCCCTGTAACGGGGAACTGAAGCTGTGACATCCTTCTATGACCTCTCCACAGCCACTGACACTGCCTCCATCTGTTAGTTTGTCTTATTGTGGTTATAACAGCTTCAGTTTTCCATCAGACAGGGTCGTCTGACCACAAGCTAAACCAGTGGAGAGGATTTCTTTCTACTGCGATTTGTTGACAAAAAGAGAGATAGAAAAATAAAAAATAGAGAAGATCACCAACCTCATTCTTTAATCTGAGATTTTCTGATCTCTGGAGAAGAAGGAAGCTAAAATTATGAGCTAAAAATTCAATACATAAAAAAAATATAAAAATGCTACTGGAACATTCTGAGTAACAGTTGACGCCTTAATTAATTTGGGGGGATTTTGTATCACAAGCTTCCTCATCTCCTAAATGAAAAGCACTGAAAAATCCAGATCAGGTCTGGAAAAAAAACAACTACATATTAGTGACTAAAGGACAGAACGTTACTCCGGTATCCTTACTATTCTCTAATAAAGGGGGATATTCACAGAACATGGCAACCCTCCACCCCTTTCTAACCTGTAAACACTTGAATGAGCAACACTTCTCAGATCTGGCAACCCTGCTTTGTGACGCCTGAAAGCGTAGCTCGTGTTCGGGACTTAAAAAAGGGAGATGTTGTCCAAACATGGCAACCCATTCCTCTTTGTTGAGCATTCTCTAACCTTCTTTTATTAATAACTGGGTCTTAATGAGGGGGATAATTCCCCCGATCTGGCAACCGCTACGAAGCCTGAGTGGTTTTATTTGCCTGGTTGACCAGAGAGGAGCTGATCTGTATAGAAACCATTGTACTAATGCCAATCACACACTTTAATGTCTTCCATCAACACACGCCCAGCTGTGTGAGTCGTATGGCTTCCTATCACACTGTGTGTTTAGCTCAAGCACATAATTACAGTCACACTAGATTTATTTTTTGAACTAATATGAATCTTTTTGTTCTTTGGGTGCAATAATGGAAAAACTGCAGTGTATATAAAAGGGATTCAAACCTGCAGCGTGCTTCAGAAGGGAATTTAAATGTTCAGCTTCCTCGCTCCGTCAGCCGCCATGTTGGATTCTGTTCCTTTTCATCCATCCTTAGCTGTGGATCATTCTTAGGTCTCTTTATTGAATGTGCCTTCGTTGTGTGTTTTTTTGTTTGTTTTGTTTTTTGTGTGTTTTTCCTGCCAATAAAGCAGCGACACTGAGGTGTGAAGAGTCTGGACAGATTACCCATCATCCTTAGCTTCTCTCAGTCACATGGAGGTCTGCTTGTTTCTGCTAGATGATGTCATTTACCTTCATCCACCAATCAGAAATGTTTTTACCTTTTCTGATAAAGTTCAGATTTCAGAATTCTGACTTTTCATCTTTAATCTGAGAAATTCTGAGTTTTATCTCAGAAAATCCTCAACTTCTCCTTTTTTTTGTATTGTTAGCCAAAAAATTCTCACAAGCCAAATTAAAAATATCAGATTCATTTCCGATTTTAGAATGAACTAATTCTGTTTTAGTTGCTAATCAGCTCCGTTAGCTTGTACAAGAGCAGCACGGCAGTAAAAAGTAAAGCACTCAAACTGGCAACCCTCCCATCCCCCTTTAAGGTGTTGCGTTTGTCCAAAGTCGTCACGTCTTCGTGTTGCTGCTACTTTTATATTTTGTAAGCAGAAATCTTTGCTGAGACAGAAGCACTGTTCACGCTGTTCTACGAAACCACTAATGAATGAAACACAAGTACTAATAAAGTTGCAACAAATGCCAACAGAATATGGATTAAATGGAAAATAAATATTTTGTCTTGACTGCTCTGGTTTAGTCTCTTAATTCATTTTTTATTCTGTCTTTTAAATAACTTATTTTCAGTATTTAAAGGGCCAGGCTAGCTGTTTCCCCCTCTGTCTAGTCTGTATGCTAAGCTAAGCTAACAATGGATTTACTCTGACCACTGGAAACAAGGGAAGCATCACTGATGTCACGTCCTGCAGAGGAATGACAGGAAGTAACACCGTCAGAATAAAACACTCCTTTCTCTCTCTCTTTCGCTCACTCGCACACACTGCCTGACGCTCATCTCGGCGACCTTTGACCTCTCAGACAGCAGGGGCATCGGCGATGAGGGATGTGATTAACGAGGGCTGTGTGTGTGTGTTCTTGTTCAGTGGAGGGCAGCGGCTCGAATCCAAAGCAACACAAACTCTCTGCATGCTCCAGGTTTCTTCAGCCTATGGTGTGTGTGTGTGTGTGTCTGTGTGTGTGTGTCTGTGTGTCTGTGTGTGTGTGTGTGTGTCTGTGTGTGTGTGTCTGTGTGTCTGTGTCTGTGTGTGTGTGTGTGTGTCTGTGTGTGTGTGTGTCTGTGTGTGTGTCTGTGTGTGTCTGTGTGTGTGTGTGTGTGTGTCTGTGTGTGTGTGTGTGTCTGTGTGTGTGTGTGTGTCTGTGTGTGTGTGTGTGTGTGTGTCTGTGTGTGTCTGTGTGTGTGTGTGTCTGTGTGTGTGTCTGTGTGTGTCTGTGTGTGTCTGTGTGTGTCTGTGTGTGTGTGTGTCTGTGTGTGTCTGTGTGTGTGTGTCTGTGTGTGTGTGTCTGTGTGTCTGTGTGTGTGTGTCTGTGTGTGTGTGTGTGTGTGTGTCTGTGTGTGTGTGTG
>CM075183.1:20605280-20610280 GCA_037577475.1 Chaunax sp. Z400
TGTGTGTCAGAGTGTGTGTACAGTTGATGAGTTCATGATAACATGAACGTGTGTGTGTGTGTGTGTGTGTGTGTGTGTGTGTGATTCCAGTGGTTAATTGGTGCCTGTATGAGTGTGTGTTTGTGTTAAACAATGTTTTATGAGTGTTTGTATCTGACTGCAGCAGTTACTCTGTTGTACGTAGGTGAAGACATCTGGGCCCAATGACTCAGCTGTGTGTGATTTCCTGCTTTCTGAAGCTCACTTTGTGTTTCTCTGCTTTGTTTTTAATGTTTATTTCTCTAGAATTTGTTGACTTTTATCATCTGTGGTGGGAAAACTTCGAAAATAACCATTTACTCTGAAAAGCAGCGTTGCTAACGCGCTAATGAAACCAGTCTTGTCAACAGGAAAGACACAACAAACTTAAGAAGGAACTTTTTTTTATTTACAGTTTGTTTATAACATTGAAACTTGTTAAATTCATTGAGAGAAAATGGAGAATAAAGCTACAAAAAGTTGAGACGCTCTTCATAGAAGGAGCATAACGAGACATAGAATGATGACTATGAAAGGGGCATCAGTGCAAAGCTCAGGCATTCACAAGCACAGTTTGCATGGATAAATAGTCCAACAGTTCATCTACAGATCAGAATATCATCAAAAGATTCAGAGAATCAGGAGAAAGAATGAAAATCAACACTGAATCCTTGAGTCCTTCAATCCTTCAGGCGGCACAATCAAAATAAAAGCCCGAAGAATAACCCTAAAGTACAATCGTGACTTCCCAATGACTAAAGTTGAAAATGTTTCCTGTTACATCAAAAGGCTTCAGAGTCCAGAAAGAAGCCTCTCGTGAGTCGGTTTTGGACCGTGGTCCGCCAGCTGGTGACCCCTCCGTGTTCTTCATGCCTCCAGTAGGGGGCAGATCAGAGACACGTCATCCCAGAATGACACCAAACGAATCTTCTTCATCTCTTTTTATCATTTCTTCAGATTCTGCTACTGACCTGATGCCAATCCTGATAAAATGAAAAAAACATTTTCGTTTTTTTTTCCATACATCAATTTATACATTTAAATATTGTTAACTTTAAAATCTCCTATAAGTGTTTCTTTATAAGTTGTTATAATGTATGTATCTAAATAGAACATAAACACCAAGATAGTCTTAAAACAAAACATTTTTAGACGGAACATTAAAAAACAAACAAAAAAACAACTTTTTTCTACAAACTGTTCCTTCTCCATGATTGAACAGGTTAGGGTTAGGGTTAGGGTTAGGGTTAGGCGTCTACCAGAGCGTTATATTGATGAGTCATTCTCTCAATAACTCTGGTCATTTTTTAAAAGAAAAATCTTTCATAACACAATTAAAACATTAATAAAATGTAGCGACCCCCAAAGGGGTCTAGTGGATCATTATTGTTTTAAATTGTTGCAGAGAGAAAATAGTGGATTATTTTAAATTGAACGTCCTCTCCCAGAGTTTTTAAAGGTTAAACTATTTCCAGGAATTCACAAAGTAAATCCATGTAATGTTTCTCAACACAGCTGATGATACAAAGAAGAACAATGTATTTACTGTAATGCAACCATAATAGTAAAATAGTAATTAGATAATTAGTTGATTATCTACGTTTGCTAACGCTGCTGATTTCCCAGAAATCATGACAATAAAAATAGTAAGTTAGTTTCCCAGGAGAATAATGGTCTCTCTGAATCTCTACCGTTCTCCTGCTCAGCCAAATACACACACACACACACGCAAAAACACGCTTCCGAAAATTCCCCCAGAGAGATCTGTATCGGATCAGATCTAAAACGGCAATTACACTAAATGCAGTAATGTCGGTCGACACTGAAATGTTTTTGTATTCACCGTGAATACCAAGGGAGAAATGAGAAACACACACACAAACACACACAGAGCTATCAGGCCTCTTTTAAACCTTAGTAATGGCCCCTTTATAATTCAGCTTTCTTCATATGTGGTCAGGAACACAAAAGGAATGAAAAGCTGGCAGAGCTACACACACATGCAGCAGCAGTCTGAAGCTAGAAAGAGAATTTGTCGGTTAAACCACAGATATTTTGGAGAGAATATCAGTAAAACTCACTGCGGATGAAAAGTGACAGAGATTAAGAGATAGATGAGAAGATAGAGAGATGAGAGAGAGGAAGAATAGAGCTCCAGAACCACAGGCATCCAGATAGAAAGAAAGAGAGAAGAATTAAAGGTTGTAAATCTAGTTACTATCTGGTGTCGTGGTGGAAAAGGTAGAGAAAATGTTATATTCTGGGCTAATTGTGAGAAAAAAGAAGCAAAATACACTAAGTATGTTCAAATTACAATCCTGTTTGATGTCATGTATTTGATGTTGAAGTTAGAAAATTTCACAGCTTCACAAAACACAGGGATGTTTTGAGGATTTAAAAGACTGGATTGTGGCATCGGTTTTATAATTCCATTGAAAGTTTAAACCTAGCCCTAACCCTAACCCTAATCCTAGCCCCAACCCTAACCCTAACCCTAGCCCTAGCCCTAACCCTAACCCTAGCCCCAACCCTAACCCTAGCCCTAACCCTAGACAAAACCCTAACCCTAACCCTAGCCAAAACCCTAACCCTAACCCTAGCCAAAACCCTAACCCTAACCCTAGCCCTAACCCTAACCCTAGCCAAAACCCTAACCCTAACCCTAGCTCTAACCCTAACCCTAACCGTAGCCCGAACCCTAACCCTAACCCTAGCCCCAACCCTAACCCTAACCCTAGCCAAAACCCTAACCCTAACCCTAGCCCCAACCCCAACCCTAACCCTAGCCCCAACCCTAACCCTAACCCTAACCCTAGTCCTAACCCTAACCCTAGCCAAAACCCTAACCCTAACCCTAGCCCAACCCTAACCCTAACCCTAGCCCTAACCCTAACCCTAGCCAAAACCCTAACCCTAACGCTAGCCCCAACCCTAACCCTAACCCTAGCTTTAGCCCTAACCCTAACCCTACCCCAACCCTAAACCTAACCCTAGCCCCAACCCTAACCCTAACCCTAGCCCCAACCCTAACCCTAATCCTAGCCCTAACCCTAGCCAAAACCCTAACCCTAACCCTAGCCCCAACCCTAACCCTAACCCTAGCCCTAGCCCTAACCCTAACCCTAGCCAAAACCCTAACCCTAACCCTAGCCCCAACCCTAACCCTAACCCTAACCCTAGCCTCAACCCTAACCCTAACCCTAGCCCCAACCCTAACCCTAACCCTAGCCCCAACCCTAACCCTAACCCTAACCCTAGCCCCAACCCTAACCCTAACCCTAGCCCCAACCCTAACCCTAACCCTAGCCCCAACCCTAACCCTAACCCTAACCCTAGCCCCAACCCTAACCCTAACCCTAGCCCCAACCCTAACCCTAGCCCTAGCTCCAACCCTAACCCTAACCCTAGCCCCAACCCTAAACCTAACCCTAACCCTAGCCCCAACCCTAACCCTAGCCAAAACCCTAACCCTAACCCTAGCCCCAACCCTAACCCAAACCCTAACCCTAGCCCCAACCCTAACCCTAAACCTAGACCCAACCCTAACCCTAACCCTAGCCCCAACCCTAAACCTAACCCTAGCCCTAACCCTAGCCAAAACCCTAACCCTAGCCAAAACCCTAACCCTAACCTTAGCCCTACCCTAGCCCCAACCATAACCCTAATCCTAGCCCTAACCCTAGCCCCAACCCTAACCCTAACCCTAACCCTAGCTCTAACCCTAACCCTAACCCTAGCTCCAACCCTAACCCTAACCCTAGCCCCAACCCTAACCCTAACCCTAGCCCCAACCCTAACCCTAACCCTAGCCCCAACCCTAACCCTAACCCTAACCCTAGACAAAACCCTAACCCTAACCCTAGCTCTAACCCTAACCCTAACCCTAGCCCTAACCTTAACCCTAGCCAAAACCCAAACCCTAACCCTAACCCTAACCCCTAACCCTAACCCTAACCCTAGCCCTAACCCTAGCCCTAACCCTAGCCAAAACCCTAACCCTAACCCTAGCCCCAACCCTAACCCTAACCCTAACCCTAACCCTAGCCCCAACCCTAACCCTAACCCTAACCCTAACCCTAGCCCTAACCCTAGCCAAAACCCTAACCCTAACCCTAGCCCCAACCCTAACCCTAACCCTAGCCCCAACCCTAACCCTAACCCTAACCCTAGCCCCAACCCTAACCCTAATCCTAGCCCTAACCCTAGCCAAAACCCTAACCCTAACCCTAGCCCCAACCCTAACCCTAACCCTAACTCTAACCCCAACCCTAACCCTAGCCCCAACCCTAACCTTAACCCTAGCCCCAACCCTAACCCTAACCCTAGCCCTAACACTAACCCTAGCCCCAACCCTAACCCTAACCCTAGCCCCAACCCTAACCCTAACCCTAGCCCTAACCCTAACCCTAGCCAAAACCCTAACCCTAACCCTAGCCCCAACCCTAACCCTAACCCTAACCCTAACCCTAGCTCTAACCCTAACCCTAGCCCCAACCCTAACCCTGACCCTAGCTCTAACCCTAACCCTAGCCCCAACCCTAACCCTAACCCTAGCCCCAACCCTAACCCTAACCCTAACCCTAGCCCCAACCCTAACCCTAACCCTAACCCTAGCCCCAACCCTAACCCTAACCCTAGCCCCAACCCGAAACCAAACCCTAACCCTAGCCCCAACCCTAACCCTAACCCTAACCCCAACCCTCACCCTAACCCTAGCCCTAGCCCCAACCCTAACCCTAACCCTAGCCCCAACCCTAACCCTAACCCTAACCCTAGCCCTAACCCTAGCCAAAACCCTAACCCTAACCCTAGCCCCAACCCTAACCCTAACCCTAGCCCTAACCCTAACCCTAGCCCCAACCCTAACCCTAACCCTAGCCCCAACCCTAACCCTAACCCTAGCCCTAACCCTAACCCTAGCCAAAACCCTAACCCTAACCCTAGTCCCAACCCTAACCCTAACCCTAACCCTAGCTCTAACC
>CM075183.1:20612780-20740280 GCA_037577475.1 Chaunax sp. Z400
CCCCAACCCTAACCCTAATCCTAGCCCTAACCCTAGCCAAAACCCTAACCCTAACCCTAGCCCCAACCCTAAACCTAACCCTAACCCTAGCCCTAACCCTAACCCTAGCCAAAACCCTAACCCTAACACTAGCCCCAACCCTAACCCTAACCCTAACCCTAGCCCCAACCCTAACCCTAGCCCTAAGCCTAGCCAAAACCCTAACCCTAACCCTAACCCTAACCCTAGCCCCAACCCTAACCCTAACCCTAACCCTCGCCCCAACCCTAACCCTAACCCTAGCCCCAACCCTAACCCTAACCCTAACCCTAGACAAAACCCTAACCCTAACCCTAGCTCTAACCCTAAACCTAACCCTAGCCCTAACCTTAACCCTAGCCAAAACCCAAACCCTAACCCTAGCCCCAACCCTAACCCTAACCCTAGCCCCAACCCTAACCCTAACCCTAACCCTAGCCCCAACCATAACCCTAACCCTAGCCCTAGCCCTAACCCTAGCCAAAACCCTAACCCTAACCCTAGCCCCAACCCTAACCCTAACCCTAACTCTAACCCCAACCCTAACCCTAGCCCCAACCCTAACCTTAACCCTAGCCCCAACCCTAACCCTAACCCTAGCCCTAACCCTAACCCTAGCCCCAACCCTAACCCTAACCCTAGCCCCAACCCTAACCCTAACCCTAGCCCTAACCCTAACCCTAGCCGAAACCCTAACCCTAACCCTAGCCCCAACCCGAAACCAAACCCTAACCCTAGCCCCAACCCTAACGCTAACCCTAGCCCCAACCCTAACCCTAACCCTAACCCTAGCCCCAACCCTAACCCTAACCCTATTCCAACCCTAACCCTAACACTAGCCCTAACCCTAACCCTAGCCAAAACCCTAACCCTAACCCTAGCCCCAACCCTAACCCTAACCCTAACCCTAGCTCTAACCCTAACCCTAGCCCCAACCCTAACCCTAACCCTAGCCCCAACCCTAACCCTAACCCTAGCCCCAACCCTAACCCTAACCCTAACCCTAGCCCCAACCCTAACCCTAACCCTAACCCTAGCCCCAACCCTAACCCTAACCCTAGCCCTAACCCGAAACCAAACCCTAACCCTAGCCCCAACCCTAACCCTAACCCCAACCCTAACCCTAACCCTAACCCTAGCACCAACCCTAACCCTAACCCTAAACCTAGCCCTAACCCTAGCCAAAACCCTAACCCTAGCCCCAACCCTAACCCTAACCCTAGCCCCAACCCTAACCCTAACCCTAGCCCCAACCCTAACCCTAACCCTAGCCCTAACCTTAACCCTAGCCAAAACCCTAACCCTAGCCCCAACCCTAACCCTAACCCTAGCTTTAACCCTAACCCTAACCCTAGCCACAACCCTAACCCTAACCCTAGCCCCAACCCTAACCCTAACCCTAGCCCCAACCCTAACCCTAACCCTAGCCCTAACCCTAACCCTAGCCAAAACCCTAACCCTAACCCTAGCCCCAACCCTAACCCTAACCCTAGCTCTAACCCTAACCCTAGCCCCAACCCTAACCCTAACCCTAGCCACAACCCTAACCCTAACCCTAGCCCCAACCCTAAACCTAACCCTAACCCTAGCCCCAACCCTAACCCTAACCCTAACCCTAGCCCTAACCCTAGCCAAAACCCTAACCCTTACCCTAGCCCCAACCCTAACCCTAACCCTAGCCCTAACCCTAACCCTAGCCCCAACCCTAACCGTAACCCTAGCCCCAACCCTAACCCTAACCCTAGCCCTAACCCTAACCCTAGCCAAAACCCTAACCCTAACCCTAGCCCCAACCCTAACCCTAACCCTAACCCTAGCTCTAACCCTAACCCTAGCCCCAACCCTAACCCTAACCCTAGCCCCAACCCTAACCCTAACCCTAGCCCCAACCCTAACCCTAACCCTAGCCCCAACCCTAACCCTAACCCTAACCCTAGCCCCAACCCTAACCCTAACCCTAACCCTAGCCCCAACCCTAACCCTAACCCTAGCCCCAACCCGAAACCAAACCCTAACCCTAGCCCCAACCCTAACCCTAACCCTAGCCCCAACCGTAACCCTAACCCTAACCCTAGCCCCAACCCTAACCCTAACCCTAGCCCTAACCCTAGCCAAAACCCTAACCCTAACCCTAGCCCCAACCCTAACCCTAACCCTAGCCCCAACCCTAACCCTAACCCTAACCCTAGCCCCAACCCTAACCCTAGCCCAAACCCTAACCCTAACCCTTGCCCTAACCCTAACCCTAGCCCCAACCCTAACCCTAACCCTAGCCCCAACCCTAACCCTAACCCTAGCCCTAACCCTAACCCTAGCCAAAACCCTAACCCTAGCCCCAACCCTAACCCTAACCCTAACCCTAGCTCTAACCCTAACCCTAGCCCCAACCCTAACCCTAACCCTAGCCCCAACCCTAACCCTAACCCTAGCCCCAACCCTAACCCTAACCCTAACCCTAACCCTAGCCCCAACCCTAACCCTAACCCTAACCCTAGCCCCAACCCTAACCCTAACCCTAGCCCCAACCCGAAACCAAACCCTAACCCTAGCCCCAACCCTAACCCTAACCCTAGCCCCAACCCTAACCCTAACCCTAACCCTAGCCCCAACCCTAACCCTAACCCTGGCCCTAACCCTAGCCAAAACCCTAACCCTAACCCTAGCCCCAACCCTAACCCTAACCCTAGCCCCAACCCTAACCCTAACCCTAGCCCCAACCCTAACCCTAACCCTAACCCTAGCCCCAACCCTAACCCTAGCCCTAACCCTAGCCAAATCCCTAACCCTAACCCTAGCCCCAACCCTAACCCTAACCCTAGCCCTAACCCTAACCCTAGCCCCAACCCTAACCCTAACCCTAGCCCCAACCCTAACCCTAACCCTAGCCCTAACCCTAACCCTAGCCAAAACCCTAACCCTAACCCTAGCCCCAACCCTAACCCTAACCCTAACCCTAGCTCTAACCCTAACCCTAGCCCCAACCCTAACCCTAACCCTAACCCTAGCCCCAACCCTAACCCTAACCCTAACCCTAGCCCCAACCCTAACCCTAACCCTAGCCCCAACCCTAACCCTAACCCTAACCCTAGCCCCAACCCTAACCCTAACCCTAACCCTAACCCTAGCCCCAACCCTAACCCTAACCCTAACCCTAGCCCCAACCCGAAAACAAACCCTAACCCTAGCCCCAACCCTAACCCTAACCCTAACCCCAACCCTAACCCTAACCCTAACCCTAGCCCCAACCCTAACCCTAACCCTAACTCTAACCCCAACCCTAACCCTAGCCCCAACCCTAACCTTAACCCTAGCCCCAACCCTAACCCTAACCCTAACCCTAGCCCCAACCCTAACCCTAATCCTAGCCCTAACCCTAACCCTAACCCTAGCCCCAACCCTAACCCTAACCCTAGCCCCAACCCTAACCCTAACCCTAACCCTAACCCTAATCCTAGCCCTAACCCTAACCCTAACCCTAGCCCCAACCCTAACCTTAACCCTAGCCCCAACCCTAACCCTAACCCTAACCCTAGCCCCAACCCTAACCCTAACCCTAGCCCCAACCCTAACCCTAACCCTAGCCCCAACCCTAACCCTAATCCTAGCCCTAACCCTAGCCAAAACCCTAACCCTAACCCTAGCCCCAACCCTAAACCTAACCCTAACCCTAGCCCTAACCCTAACCCTAGCCAAAACCCTAACCCTAACCCTAGCCCCAACCCTAACCCTAACCCTAACCCTAGCCCCAACCCTAACCCTAGCCCTAAGCCTAGCCAAAACCCTAACCCTAACCCTAACCCTAACCCTAGCCCCAACCCTAACCCTAACCCTAACCCTCGCCCCAACCCTAACCCTAACCCTAGCCCCAACCCTAACCCTAACCCTAACCCTAGACAAAACCCTAACCCTAACCCTAGCTCTAACCCTAAACCTAACCCTAGCCCTAACCTTAACCCTAGCCAAAACCCAAACCCTAACCCTAGCCCCAACCCTAACCCTAACCCTAGCCCCAACCCTAACCCTAACCCTAACCCTAGCCCCAACCCTAACCCTAACCCTAGCCCTAGCCCTAACCCTAGCCAAAACCCTAACCCTAACCCTAGCCCCAACCCTAACCCTAACCCTAACTCTAACCCCAACCCTAACCCTAGCCCCAACCCTAACCTTAACCCTAGCCCCAACCCTAACCCTAACCCTAGCCCTAACCCTAACCCTAGCCCCAACCCTAACCCTAACCCTAGCCCCAACCCTAACCCTAACCCTAGCCCTAACCCTAACCCTAGCCGAAACCCTAACCCTAACCCTAGCCCCAACCCGAAACCAAACCCTAACCCTAGCCCCAACCCTAACGCTAACCCTAGCCCCAACCCTAACCCTAACCCTAACCCTAGCCCCAACCCTAACCCTAACCCTAGCCCCAACCCTAACCCTAACACTAGCCCTAACCCTAACCCTAGCCAAAACCCTAACCCTAACCCTAGCCCCAACCCTAACCCTAACCCTAACCCTAGCTCTAACCCTAACCCTAGCCCCAACCCTAACCCTAACCCTAGCCCCAACCCTAACCCTAACCCTAGCCCCAACCCTAACCCTAACCCTAACCCTAGCCCCAACCCTAACCCTAACCCTAACCCTAGCCCCAACCCTAACCCTAACCCTAGCCCTAACCCGAAACCAAACCCTAACCCTAGCCCCAACCCTAACCCTAACCCCAACCCTAACCCTAACCCTAACCCTAGCCCCAACCCTAACCCTAACCCTAAACCTAGCCCTAACCCTAGCCAAAACCCTAACCCTAGCCCCAACCCTAACCCTAACCCTAGCCCCAACCCTAACCCTAACCCTAGCCCCAACCCTAACCCTAACCCTAGCCCTAACCTTAACCCTAGCCAAAACCCTAACCCTAGCCCCAACCCTAACCCTAACCCTAGCTTTAACCCTAACCCTAACCCTAGCCACAACCCTAACCCTAACCCTAGCCCCAACCCTAACCCTAACCCTAGCCCCAACCCTAACCCTAACCCTAGCCCTAACCCTAACCCTAGCCAAAACCCTAACCCTAACCCTAGCCCCAACCCTAACCCTAACCCTAGCTCTAACCCTAACCCTAGCCCCAACCCTAACCCTAACCCTAGCCACAACCCTAACCCTAACCCTAGCCCCAACCCTAACCCTAACCCTAACCCTAGCCCCGACCCTAACCCTAACCCTAGCCCCAACCCTAACCCTAACCCTAGCCCCAACCCTAACCCTAACCCTAGCCCTAACCTTAACCCTAGCCAAAACCCTAACCCTAGCCCCAACCCTAACCCTAACCCTAGCTTTAACCCTAACCCTAACCCTAGCCCCAACCCTAACCCTAACCCTAGCCCCAACCCTAACCCTAACCCTAGCCCCAACCCTAACCCTAACCATAACCCTAACCCTAGCCCTAATCCTAACCCCAACCCTAGCCCTAACCTTAACCCTAGCCAAAACCCTAACCCTAGCCCCAACCCTAACCCTAACCCTAGCTTTAACCCTAACCCTAACCCTAGCCCCAACCCTAACCCTAACCCTAACTCTAACCCTAACCCTAACCCTAGCCCCAACCCTAACCCTAACCCTAGCCCCAACCCTAACCCTAGCCGTAACCCTAACCCTAGCCCCAACCCTAACCCTAACCCTAGCCCCAACCCTAACCCTAACCCTAGCCCTAACCCTAACCCTAGCCAAAACCCTAACCCTAACCCTAGCCCCAACCCTAACCCTAACCCTAGCTCTAACCCTAACCCTAGCCCCAACCCTAACCCTAACCCTAGCCCCAACCCTAACCCTAACCCTAGCCACAACCCTAACCCTAACCCTAGCCCTAGCCCCAACCCTAACCCTAACCCTAGCCGTAACCCTAACCCTAGCCCCAACCCTAACCCTAACCCTAGCCCCAACCCTAACCCTAACCCTAGCCCTAACCCTAACCCTAGCCAAAACCCTAACCCTAACCCTAGCCCCAACCCTAACCCTAACCCTAGCTCTAACCCTAACCCTAGCCCCAACCCTAACCCTAACCCTAGCCACAACCCTAACCCTAACCCTGGCCCCAGCCCTAACCCTAACCCTAACCCTAGCCCCAACCCTAACCCTAACCCTAGCCCCAACCCTAACCCTAACCCTAGCCCCAACCCTAACACTAACCCTAGCCCTAACCTTAACCCTAGCCAAAACCCTAACCCTAGCCCCAACCCTAACCCTAACCCTAACCCTAGCTTTAACCCTAACCCTAACCCTAGCCCCAAACCTAACCCTAATCCTAGCTCTAACCCTAACCCTAACCCTAGCCCCAACCCTAACCCTAACCCTAGCCCCAACCCTAACTCTAACCCTAACTCTAGCTCTAACCCTAACCCTAACCCTAGCCCGAACCCTAACCCTAACCCTAGCTCTAACCCTAACCCTAACCCTAGCCCGAACCCTAACCCTACCCCTAGCCCCAACCCTAACCCTAACCCTAGCCAAAACCCAAACCCTAACCCTAGCTCCAACCCTAACCCAAACCCTAACCCTAGCCCCAACCCTAACCCTAAACCTAGCCCCAACCCTAACCCTAACCCTAGCCCCAACCCTAACCCTAACCCTAGCCAAAACCCTAACCCTAGCCAAAACCCTAACCCTAACCTTAGCCCTACCCTAGCCCCAACCCTAACCCTAATCCTAGCCCTAACCCTAGCCCCAACCCTAACCCTAACCCTAACCCTAGCTCTAACCCTAACCCTAACCCTAGCCCCAACCCTAACCCTAACCCTAGCCCCAACCCTAACCCTAGCCCCAACCCTAACCCTAACCCTAGCCCCAACCCTAACCCTAGCCCCAACCCCAACCCTAACCCTAGCCCCAACACGAAACAAAACCCTAACCCTAGCCCCAACCCTAACCCTAACCCTAGCCTCAACCCTAACCCTAACCCTAACCCTAGCCCCAACCCTAACCCTAACCCTAGCCCTAACCCTAGCCAAAACCCTAACCCTAACCCTAGCCCTAACCCTAACCCTAGACAAAACCCTAACCCTAACCCTAGCTCTAACCCTAACCCTAACCCTAGCCCCAACCCTAACCCTAGCCCCAACCCCAACCCTAACCCTAGCCCCAACACGAAACAAAACCCTAACCCTAGCCCCAACCCTAACCCTAACCCTAGCCTCAACCCTAACCCTAACCCTATACCTAGCCCCAACCCTAACCCTAACCCTAGCCCTAACCCTAGCCAAAACCCTAACCCTAACCCTAGCCCCAACCCTAACCCTAACCCTAGCCCCAACCCTAACCCTAACCCTAACCCTAACCCTAACCCTAATCCTAGCCCTAACCCTAGCCAAAACCCTAACCCTAACCCTAGCCCTAACCCTAACCCTAGCCAAAACCCTAACCCTAACCCTAGCCCCAACCCTAACCCTAACCCTAACACTTACCCTAACCCTAACCCTAGCCCCAACCCTAACCCTAACCCTAACCCCAACCCCAACCCTAACCCTAACCCTAGCCGTAACCCTAACCCTAGCCCCAACCCTAACCCTAACCCTAGCCCCAACCCTAACCCTAACCCTAGCCCTAACCCTAACCCTAGCCAAAACCCTAACCCTAACCCTAGCCCCAACCCTAACCCTAACCCTAGCTCTAACCCTAACCCTAGCCCCAACCCTAACCCTAACCCTAGCCACAACCCTAACCCTAACCCTAGCCCCAACCCTAGCCCTAACCCTAACCCTAGCCCCGACCCTAACCCTAACCCTAGCCCCAACCCTAACCCTAACCCTAGCCCCAACCCTAACCCTAACCCTAGCCCTAACCTTAACCCTAGCCAAAACCCTAACCCTAGCCCCAACCCTAACCCTAACCCTAGCTTTAACCCTAACCCTAGCCCCAACCCTAACCCTAACCCTAGCCCCAACCCTAACCCTAACCCTAGCCCCAACCCTAACCCTAACCCTAGCCCCAAACCTAACCCTAACCATAACCCTAACCCTAGCCCTAACCCTAACCCTAGCCCCAACCCTAACCCTAACCCTAACCCTACCCCAACCCTAACCCTGATCCTAGCCCTAACCCTAGCCAAAACCCTAACCCTAACCCTAGCCCCAACCCTAACCCTAACCCTAGCCCTAACCCTAACCCTAGCCAAAACCCTAACCCTAACCCTAGCCCCAACCCTAACCCTAACCCTAGCTCTAACCCTAACCCTATCCCTAGCCCCAACCCTAACCCTAACCCTAGCCCCAACCCTAACCCTTACCCTAACCCTAACCCTAACCCTAGCCAAAACCCTAACCCTAACCCTAGCCCAAACCCTAACCCTAACCCTAGCCCCAACCCTAACCCTAACCCTAGCCCTAACCCTAACCCTAGCCAAAACCCTAACCCTAACCCTAACCCTAGCCACAACCCCAACCCTAACCCTAACCCTAGCTCTAACCCTAACCCTAACCCTAGCCCCAACCCTAACCCTAGCCCCAACCCTAACCCTAACCCTAACCCTAGCCAAAACCCTAACCCTAACCCTAACCCTAGCCCCAACCCTAACCCTAGGCCCAACCCTAATCCTAGCCCTAACCCTAGCCCCAACCGTAACCCTAACCCTAACCCTAGCCCCAACCCTAACCCTAATCCTAGCCCTAACCCTAGCCAAAACCCTAATCCTAACCCTAGTCCCAACCCTAACCCTAACCCTAGCCCTAACCCTAACCCTAACCCTTGCCAAAACCCTAACCCTAACCCTAGCCCCAACCCTAACCCTAACCCTAGCCCTAACCTTAACCCTAGCCAAAACCCTAACCCTAGCCCCAACCCTAACCCTAACCCTAGCTTTAACCCTAACCCTAACCCTAGCCCCAACCCTAACCCTAACCCTAGCCCCAACCCTAACCCTAGCCCCAACCCTAACCCTAATCCTAGCCCTAACCCTAGCCAAAACCCCAACCCTAACCCTAACCCTAGCCCTAACCCTAACCCTAGCCAAAACCCTAACCCTAACCCTAGCCCCAACCCTAATCCTAACCCTAGCCCCAACCCTAACCCTAACCCTAGCCCCAACCCTAACCCTAACCCTAACCCTAGCCCTAACCCTAGCCAAAACCCTAACCCTAACCCTAGCCCAAACCCTAACCCTAACCCTAGCCCCAACCCTAACCCTAACCCTAGCCCTAACCCTAACCCTAACCCTAGCCAAAACCCTCACCCTAACCCTAGCCCCAACCCTAACCCTAAACCTAACCCTAGCTCTAACCCTAACCCTAACCCTAGCCCCAACCCTAACCCTAACCCTAGCCCCAACCCTAACCCTAACCTTAGCCCCAACCCTAACCTTAACCCTAACCCTAGCCCCAACCCTAACCCTAACCCTAGCCCCAACCCTAACCCTAACCCTAGCTCTAACCCTAACCCTAACCCTAGCCCCAACCCTAACCCTAACCCTAGCCCCAACCCTAACCCTAGCCAAAACCCTAACCCTAACCCTAGCCAAAACCCTAACCCTAACCCTAGCCCTAACCTTAGCCCTAACCCTAGCCCCAACCCTAACCCTAACCCTAGCCCCAACCCTAACCCTAGCCAAAACCCTAACCCTAACCCTAGCCAAAACCCTAACCCTAACCCTAGCCCTAACCTTAGCCCTAACCCTAGCCCCAACCCTAGCACTAACCCAAACCCTTATGGATTATGAATTATTATTTTATAAAGAAGCACTACACACATGCACACAGACTGACTTACTACTTACTTCGCATGTAATTTTATATTGTTTTACTTTGAATTTAAGCAGTTATTTATCTCACAATCTTTTAATGTGTGTTACATGTATTTTAAACACATTTCCTCTCCATGATTTATTTCCTGTCATTTAACACATCATTTTTCATTAAAATATTCAATCTTTCACTCTCTGTCCTCCCAGCATCACTCTTCTTTTTCGCAGTGGTATCTTCATCAGAGGTTTTCGCATCAAAGAAGTTACTTTCATCCATCAGCATCTTTGCATAATCGTTACAGTGACAGACGACGACCGCCGATTAGGTCTGTCTGTGCCTCGAAAACAAAGAGATACTCTTAATTTAAACCATCCTCTGTCCCACCAGTAGCCTGAAGGTTCCCTGTGGAGCTTTTGATGGCACAAGAGTCAAAGACTCTTTAAAAGGAGGCACAAAAATTTGGTTAAATGACTCAGAAATCCCACCAAACGGAGCCAGTCATTTCTCATAAATAATGATGACTTCATTTGAACTCTTTTATTTTTTTTTTGTTAAAACATCCGCATCTCATTATTTTAGATCATAAAACGTCCCAACAAAAGATTTCTACGAGCTGAGACATGAGTTCATTTCAGCTGAATTAAATTTGCATGTCTGGTCATGAGTCTGTTTGGTTCATTCAAAACCTTCACCTTGTTTTTTAGGGTCATCTGAGAGCCATGAGAGCAAGATGTTTGTTAATGGATTCTGTTTATGTGCAAATAATAATAGAATAATAGTTGGAGCAGTTGTCCTTATGACACTGTTAGCTAACGTAGACCTGTCGGTCCTCATCTAATCCAACCCAATGAAGTCAACATTCAACCTCACCCAAATTTATCAGTCAAAACAATCAAATCATGGTTATTGACCATTCATCTTTCTGAAGGAACGCGTACATATAAAAAATACCCAATGAGGTCGTAGAAAAGACGTTCGGCTGAAGGGAACATCGGCAGCGATGCTTGAGGGAAGTTTGAGGGTTTGAAACTCACAACCTCACCGTCTACGAACGCATTTTTTCAGTTAAAAAAAATCTGAACCTCCACTCTGACGTCTCCACTGCAACATGAAGCCAGAGACACAAAGTTGTGATCCAGTTAAGCACTAATTAAGTTGTCGCACACTAACCTTGTGGAGCACCATAAAAAACCCACATCCTAGTTTTACTCAGAAATCTTCCCACAAGCCCCGATCCAGAAAATTTAGTGAGGAAGGGAGGCAGCCGCTAATTAATTCAAGGAATCTGCATGAAATCCTGTGCAATTTAACCTTTAGTCGTTAACCCTGTATCCTGAGAGCATCAAACCCATCTCACAATGCTCTCCTCCTCCAAAATGTCCAGGTTCAGGCTTGGTTTTTCAAAAACACAGGTGTTTAATCTATCAAATACGACAAAGGAGACTTGCATCATGCAAGGAAAACTCTTCTAAATGTGTTCTGTTGTAATGGAAAGCGATATGAATAAATGTAATTATCATTTTTTTAGAATAAAAAACCAGAGTAGTGACCCTCTGAAAGGTCTGGATCCTCCACCACAAACAGAAACAGCTGCACAGGTAATTTTTTTTAAATTTTTTATCATTCAGTCATAACTGTGGGTCTGGAGCTGCCCAGCTATTTTCTACACACAGCTTTTCTTTGGTTAGTGGAGTTTACCTAAGAGTACAGAAGGTGATAAAATGTGCAAAGCAAATCAGTGCAGCCTGTTATTACATTTAAACACAATATAATAAAAACCTCTCTGATGATCGTCTACAATCAGAACATCCAAAACACTCAAAATGACTTTTACTCTAGTTCAAGAATTATTTGTCTGCTTATTTAAGCTCTTCATACCTCACTCAAATTCCAACAATCCATACTACTATCTAATCCATACGGCTACCAGTGACTGAAACCATAAAACAAAAGACACACACTGTGATAATGCTACGGAACATTTTCACAGAACTAGAGGAGGCAAATAACATTCATGAGAACAGATTTACAGATTTTGAACTTCTGATATACGAGTTACTATAAAGTTTCATACAAAGTTTAATACACAGTTATTACATGCTTATTACAAAGTTATTACATGCTTATTACAAAGTTATTACAGGTTTATTACAAAGTTTATTACAAAGTTATTACAACTTTATTACAAAGTTATTACAATGGACATGGGTGAAAACATAACCAAACTGCTCAGTGGCTATAAATACCAGTATGTTCATCTACAAGTTTATTATGAAGTTATTACAACAATCTTATGAACTTTATAACAAATTTAATAATAATAATATTAATGGTTGTGGTTTTAGTAAAATTTCCTCATAATACTCATAATACCTTTAAATGCAGAAACATTTATTGCTACTTCAGTAAAGGCTGATCACCTCTTCCTTCTCTAGTCTGTTCAAGAGGTTAAAAAGTGATTCAACATATTTTCCGAGCGTACCCAACTACCCTAAATTTGTCCTAATTCATTAATGGCTTGTTCTCCATGAACAGATAATAGCAATCAGTTGGCGCTGTCCTATTGCACTGACTTCCCATAATTCCCTGCCCCCTTTGTTTGTTGGAACACCCACCAATCCAAAAACAGAAAACAGCAGTCTAATGATGCTAAAGCGTTTCATTCGGTGGAGTATGAATTAGTTTTTAGTGGCGCTGCTTGTAAATCAGTGTGTATCTGTTATTGTAGATATCTGTGTGAGTTTGATGATGTCATAGCTCGTTGACCTCATACGACAGTGAGCGCCGGAATATAACCCAGATTGTGGGGTCACCAGGGTGAGTGTGTGTGTGTGTGTGTGTGTGGTGGTGGTGGGGGGGGGGGGGGGGGGGGGGGGGGGGTAATGAGGTCACTATTGTCTCTAACTTTTAGTTTTATGCATCACATCTTGATTGTGTTTTATGCTATTGCTGTTTTGATATTATTTTTCCTCCATAAAGGAGATTATTATTTTCTCCTGTGTCTGTTTGTTTGTTTGTTGAACAAAAATACTGGATGGATTTCAACAAATCGTGATGAAGGGGCGGGGCCAGATAAGGCTAAACAGATGTGAAGAATTGTTGGGCCTTGGTGGAGGTATGCAGGTGTGACTTTTTACCTCCACCAACGACAGCTGGAAGAAGTGATAAGATCGTCAAGTTTGTTTGATTGTCTGTAAAATATCTTGAAAAGTTGTCCATGAATTTTTATAATATGAAAGAGTTTAAAGAGATTTAATTTTGAGGAACCAATGCAGAGACTGTATCGCTGTATCGCGATGATAATAATAGACCAATCAAAGTAAAGACGGTTAACGATGTTCCACCACTATGTACAGTTAGATCCAGATCCAGATCATAACCTGGAAACTGTTCTGTGATTGTTCAGGCTTTTGTGACAGTGGCGTTGGTGGAGGTATGTTCTCTTTTTTGTTTGTGGTGTTATTTGTTTTTGTGTTACACTCTAAATGATCTATCTTGGTTGGTTCGTTGATTTATTCTTGTATTCACAGGTGGCTGATGTGGGCAGTTTGTTGATTCCGTAGAGAGAAATGGAGGTAAGCTAATTACACATTACTGGCACTTTTCAGATGTTTTTGCCATGTTTAGTTGTAGTTAGACATAAAAGTTAAAGAGTCTGTCTTAACGACATCAAAGCCCAACAACGTCCAACTTAAATCTGACATGTCAGAAAATCATCTGACCATGTGACGGCTAGTTGGGAGCCGTTGATTGGGACATGATTGCTTCTCGTTCTCCTTTTTACACTGCAAACGACACCCAATGCAGATGCCAGCTCAAAATTGGGCCCAAAACCGGCTTAAATGATCCTGTATATGTCCAGCTTTACTGACAGTATGATGGAGGTTCGGTGTCCAAACAAACTGATATGGGATGTGATGGCTTGGGGGAGGGAATGAAGTTGTCCGGAGGAAGTTATGGCTCAACGTTAAAGACGTATACGGAATAGAATTCAACTTAAATGTTAAAATAACTTTTAACATTTAACTCAATTTTACTACCATTCATTTTCATTTATTCTCCCATGATGCTCCTGTACTCCCATGTAGTCTGTAGTTCATTCAGGAGTGCAAAGATTTTTTTTCTTACAGTAGAAATAATCATATAAAGTTAATATCTTTGTGTAAATGTTTGCAACCAAGTCATGAATGAAACCAAACTAAATTCTCTCTCTTTCACTCCTTCCTCTTTCCCTCCATCTCTTTTTCTTCTCTCCGGCTTGGCGTGTGTGAGCTCATGTTCACTTCCTGCGTCCCACTAAGCCTCTAAAGCCTAAGCTAAACACCTCGGCTGTGAAAGTTCGTCTCAGGGTCAGAGGAAATTGAAAATACGTTCGCTAGCAAAACTCACATGCATCATCATCATCACACACACACACACACACACACACACTCCTGTCCCTCGCGTCACACACCCAAAATGTCTCCACCTGGGCTAACTGAGGTTAGTGTGTGTTTAGGTAACATGTTAAAAGCTTAAATGGACATAGATGTGGAATGTCAAGATAAGATGTCTTTGCTTTTACACACACACACACACACACACACACACACACACACACACACACACACACACACACACACACACACACACACACACACACACACACACACACACACGAACGTGGTAATTATCTAACTTACCTGTATAATGGCGTTAACGGGCTAAGAGCCACCAAATGTTCATGAAAATGCTGAAAGTCTGACACGTTACACAAGAGGTTGTGACCTTGTAACGGAACAGATGAGGTTTGGATGTGTGTGTATGAAGACGCTGTTTGAACCATCACCTCACCACAATCTGTTCAATCAGAGGTTCACCACAAACGTGTGAATCAGCTTCCAATCAGAGCCGCGTCTGTCGACGTCATCGACTCTGGATGAGTCAGTAAATCCTCAGCTCTTTCTATTTCTACTAGACTTTGGCATCAAAATTTTATATCAGCAAAATTATGATTTTGTAACACAAAACCCTAAATGACAATAAGATGTGTGCGTCAGGTTGACTGAGCCTCAACTTGGGAACGTGTGGAAAAATAAATCCCTTCTTTTCTATGGATATGAACCAAAATGTAACGACTTCTTTCCTCATCCATGTTCCATCCTTCTATCAAGATTCAGGAAAATCCGTCTCATAGGTTTTTTGTAATCCTAACAAACAAACTGACACAAGTGAAATCTCCTCGGTGGAGGTAATAAACTAAAACTAAAGTTTCAGGCTTTAAGTAAAAACATTAGGATGTTAAACGATAGTAAATTAAATATAAGTGACTGTTAAATAAGACAGCTGAGCTCTTCTCACTATACTTTATAAATATAATGTTGAAGTAACCTTTTGTGTAACCTGAGTGTTAACAGGCTCTGAGTGAATGAATGTGGAGGATTGTACCTTTCAGGCTGTTTTGCTGGAGGATTTACATACATTACATTTTCTTTACAGTAATCCAGAGATGTTTGTTGAGGTTAAACATCCTTCAATGATGCACATTTTTCATGCAGGTTGAGTGTTTTTGAATATATTAGAATTATATTTAATGCTTTGACGTTTCTGAAGTTTCTCTATTTTTTGTTGTTGAGTTTTTAAGGACTAAACAAGACACTGAAAATGCATGAAAGCGATGATTTATTTATTTATTTATTGGTATTTTAAGTTGTCAGAAATGTGTTTGACTTTACTTTCAGGGGTTTTAATATAAATTGTGTTTTTATGAATTCAAAAAAATGTAATTTATGTAATAAATGTACTTAAACTTAATTTCCAGCTTATTGCTGAATTTATACGTGAAAGGGGTTAAAAAATAAAATGAAGAAACTTGAAATATTTGATTTCATATAAAAAAATATGTTTTCAGCAAGAAAGAATTAAACTAATTTGTCAGATTTGAACTCAAATCCACGGCTGCGTGTCTGATTTGGTTCAACAAACACACAGAGGCTCCAACATGTTCTTAAAGCCTAAAGAGTAAGATTTCAGAATCAAGGAAATGGAAAACTCAACACCTAGGATTCTGATTACACAGCAGCAGAACTCCAAATCTAAACTTATAATATTTTCATAATGCAAAGATAAAGTTTTCAAAATGGACTCAAACGGATGATAAAAATCAGATTAATGCTGTGTTTCTGGTTTCTTCTCTCCTGCTGGCTGCCTGCTGTGTGTTTGTCCTCCGCTAGGCGGCAGCATTGAGTCGTAGTCAGATAATGAGAGAGAAAGAAAGATACCCTAAAGAAGCAGAAATCCCTTTGAGACTTGTTGCTTATTCTGTCCTGAACGAGGGAATGAAGGATGAAACGAAAGAAATAAAGGAGGAGAGGGGTAAAGAGGGATGAAGGAGGTAAGAATTATTATAAAAAAAAGAAAAGGAGAACAGTAGCAGAAACTAAATGAGAGAGAAAAAGAGAAAAAGAAGAGTTGAAGAGAAAATGAAACTCAAAGAAATGAGTGATTGTCTAATGAACAGGAAAAACTAAACGACCTGTCTCTCTGTCGAACCCACAACCCTCGAGTCTGTCGGTTCAAGTCTCAGGTCAGCAGAGCTTTTAGAGTCAGGACAGAGAAACCACTGAACGTCACTTCATAAGACAAAGAAAGAAAGAAAGAAAGAAAGAAAGACAGAAAGACAGACAGAAACAAAAAGAAAGAAACAGAAAGAAAGAAAGACAGAAAGAAATCTCTTCTCTGCTCCAGTGTTTATGAAAGTAAAATAGAATTAAATTAAATCACTGATGAGTTAAGAATCAACTTTACTTTATGGGGCCAATAGTTCATTCCAACGTCATTTTAGACAAAATGACATCACTTTCCGATTGGAGGTTCGAGGTTCCGAGGAAACACGAAGATATACAACCAGTCAACTAGAAATACGCACCAGTCTCCGCGCGTAAAGGCGCGTCTAAAGTCCCTGGTGAGTCTGGAGTGAACCCGAATCATTTAACAGCAGTAACTTATTTTTAAGAACTTATCATGATTTTGTGATTAATCTGGAGTCTAATTCCTCAACCAGTCCGTAAAGATGACGTTATATCAGTCCTGATGTGAGCGCAGCGCTGTTTCAGTCTGCAGGTGATTGGTTCAAGAGTGCGCACGTCCTGCACGGTGAAACAAGTCATAAACGTAACGGCTCCTCTCTCTCTCTCTCCCTCTCCCTCTCCCTCTCCCTCTCCCTCTCTCTCTCCCTCTCTCATTGGCGCTCTGCCAGCTCCAGCACGCTCCGAGCCTCCTCTCCTCTTGCGCCGCTTGCCGCTCACTTTACACCACCCCTTTTTCTGAGCGAAGGGAGGAGAGGGGAAAGGGAGGAGGAGGAGGGTGGGGGGTCCTACAGGAGCTGAAGGAGGTGGAGCAGAGGGGGGAGGGAAGTCTCTCCCTCTCTAGCCGACGCTGGAGTGAGGTGGGCTGAGGTTGGAGGGGGCGACGGGAGCCCTTGGCCGCCTATTCGCCTTCCAGTTGCCTCCGCACTATATAAACACTCATTGGTGCCTCTGGCCTGACGCACACACTCTTTACGCACGCATCCATACAAATACACACACACTGAGGGTGACTTGTATATGCAGCCAGTGAAGAGTGAGTGAGAGAGAGAGGAGCGCTCTGAGAAACAGAAAGGTACACAGAGAGGAGTGGACGACAGAGAGTAGGAGAAGGAGAAGGAGGACGGTGGCTCCTGAGCATCTCCAGCGCACCTTTTCATTCCTGCACCCTCACGGATCTTAAAAGTCTCTTCATCTCCCTCGTGTTTGCTCTAGAGAGAGATTAAAACTTTTGCAGAGAAGCGTTTTTCATTTTTTTGGAGTTGAGAGGAAAGATACGCGATTCCTGGAAGAGTTTTCCTTCATTTTTTCCCCCAAAACCAAGTCTTTCCATCCCTCGAGAAGTTTTAAAAAGTAAAGCCCTTGTTGGTTCCAGGGCTCGGCTTCACTTTTCCACGTGTCCCACGGTCTCCCAGCTTCTGACATAAACGTGTCACTCTGAGATTTTTGTTTTCAGACTTTAAAAAAAAAAAAATCTTCATTTTAAATATCTGAGCCCAAAAACAAGACTGAAAATGAGATCTCCAACATCAGGACATTATTGTCCTAAATGCTTACATCATTAAAATAAAGTGAGTTTTAATGCTTTTATTTTTTTTAGTTGACAAACTGAGGTGATAAGACACGCAGCCGGGCAGCACTGCTCACCTGTAGCATCTCCTCCGCTCAGCTGACACTTTGATTTGCACTTTTTACGCACAGAGACGCCACTTTGTGACTGAAGATAGAGATTCCTTCTAGAGTTTCCACACTGTTCATTCATTCTTTAAAAACACAACCGCCTGTTGTCACTCGGGGACTTTGGAGTGCGTAAAGGAGCGTTGCACTTTTACGCAAAAAATATATTAAAATAAAAACTTTCAAATCACCCATTTCCACCGATTTTTGCGACGAATAGAAAGTTTGAAGAAACTTCAGCATCTTTTTGAAAGTCGTCCAGAGCTCCAGAGAGACCGCCGGGCTCTCCATCACCATGCTGTTCGACAGTTTCGACCTCGTCTCGGCTCTGGCCACTCTGGCCGCCTGCCTGGTGTCCATGGCGCTGCTCCTCGCCGTCTCCCAGCAGCTGTGGCAGCTCAGATGGACGGCCACGCGGGATAAAAACTGCAAGCTTCCCATGCCCAAAGGATCCATGGGCTTCCCCTTCATCGGCGAGACCTGCCACTGGCTCCTGCAGGTAAGCGCGCCCTCAGGGCGGGGAGGGGGGCTTGGTGGAGCGCGACACAGTGTCTGGGTCAGCGCGGGTTCTGGTGTCTGCGGGACCAGAGTGGGGCTTTATCCGTGCATGATGAAATCAGTCTTATCTGTTGCATTATTCCAGTCTTACAGACGTTTCTGCGTTTTGAGCTCTGAGTTCATTCATTACACGTTTAACTGGATTTACTGAGCGCGCGTCCTCCTGATGGGTGAGTCTGTGACGGGACAGTCCTAATATCAGAAAGACTTCTAACCATCAACATCGCGCATTTTCACAGATTTAGTCACAATCTTTAAAACTAATCCGGAGATTTTTGCTCACTAAACAAACATCAATCAGTGCAAACATTAAAATCAACAGTTCGCCTCATTATTTTCTCAACTTTCACCAGTTTAGCTCAACATCCCATCATGTTCTCATAAAGTCTCATCAGTAATTTAAATTGTGCTGTAAAATATGTCTTCTGGTGAAACTGGTTCGCCCTGCGCGCCTCTCACGCGCCCAGCAGCCGCGCACAGATACACGCCAATCAGAGACTTTCCTTCACTTTTGATCGGTTTATTGGCCTGAAATCGATCTCCGTGCTCCGCCGCGGCTCCATCAGGTGATCGCATCAGTTTTTATTATCTCACACCGGAGCGTGTCGGGGCGCGACTCTCCCTGCGGAGGGCTGGAGGCTGCAGACTGCCTGACGGGCTGCCGCTCATATCTGATGTGACGGTAATTAGTGACGGCGGGTGTCTCCGCGCAGAAGTAAAAGAAAAAAGAAGAATAAAACAAACAGCCTCACCTTTTCCAAAAGATTTCATAGAAAATGTATAAATTTAAAACGCAAAAAATACAATAAAATAAAAAAGACGAGTTGATTATTAGAAGTTTGGAGACAGAATGATAAAGAAAGTTGTGCGGGTTGAGGTGAGGGTGAAGTGCACTCCTCTTTCTCCTCTCCTCCTCCTCCTCTCTCCCGTTAAAGCTCCCAGCATGTCTCAGAAATCAATCAGAAACCGGCATTCAGAGGATCCGGCACGCACGTGTGTTTGACGTAACTGAAGCTCGATCTTTGTTTGTTTTAAAACTTGAGGCACTAATCTCCTAATCAGGATTTGTGTCCCACAAAATCCTTTGCTACAAATATGAATCTGTGCTTAAACGTCACGTTCAGACTGAAACGATGCGTCCTGAAGAGATGACGGAGGAGAGCTCGGGCTTCTGGTTTGACCCCCACGCGAGTCCCGCTACTAAGCGGCGGCTGTCAGCGCGAACTGATGGCTCCCAGGAGCCCTTCAGCAGAAAGGATCGGGGGTGGGGTGGACCAAATAAAATAGAGAAAGAGAGAGAGCAGGGGGAGAGAAAGAGAGAAACGTGAAAAAGAAAGAGAAAACAGCAGCGGCTCGACGAGTGGAGGCACGCTGGCAGCGCGCGGGGCTTGAACTCGCGGTGCTCCTCTCCGTTACATCTGACACCGAGCGAGACGCGTTCCCGGAATGCAACCGAGGACCACGGCCAAGTTAATGGTGGCGGGGTGAGAGGGGGGGGGGGGTGTCAGCCAGATAGAGGAATGAAAGACTGCCTATACTTATGAGGACCAAATGTCCTCCTCTAGGAGTAAAATCTGCGGAGAGAGGAGCGTTTTGGCTGCTCCTCTGCTCCTGTCTGAGGCTGGATGGATCTGATCTGTAGATGAAGGTTTAGAAGTGGATGTAAGAAGCCTAATGCCTCTTAAATGTCAGTAAATCATGTGTATGAGAGCGAAACAGACGCTGGGCTGCAGCCTAATAATCATCTGCTCTGTGGGAGCAGAGATCTGATGGGACCTCATGGGCCAGATGCGGTTTTATGTCCCAGCTACTGGTCTGATTGCTCCTGGAGAAAACATGTCAGAAAGTTGGGAAGGTTGGAAAAAGACCTCAGATCTTTAAAGGTTGAGTTACTTTCAAGAAAAAAAGGGAAGTTGGTTATTTTGGGCCAAAAATGCTCCTGATTTAGAGCCAGAGAGAGAATATTTCAGATCCAGAAAAGTGAATGATGCAGTAAAATTCATTTATTCAAATTACTTCAAATCAGAGGCCATGAAAGGTCAAACAAATCATGTGACGTCAGATCAGACCTTTAATCACTTTAATTCTAAAAATTAGAGAAATATCTGAGTTGCAACCATTTGTCTCACGAGTCTATTACAAGTATTCTGGTGTCTGTCCATCTAGTCACAATACCTGATTTTTGTTGCCATGTTGGTGCAGCTTTGACGCATTTTGGACATAGTATTTACACATCGTCACCTTTAAGTTGTGACCTTTTCTATTTCATCTCCATTTTTGGTTTCCACCAACGTGCTGTTTGGTGCTGAGGAGGATTTTAGGGCTCATTCTTTTAAAGTGATGCATTTAGAGGGCCGAAGCCAAAACGGTAAAGTTAAACCATGAGCTGAAACTTTTTTCCATGTTCTTCTCTAAAACCACTAAAATACTGCTTTGTCTGACTGGTTATCAGGGTAAAGGCTAATAAATAACATTTCAATAACAGTTACAACCTCATACTATATTACATGCTGATATTTATGATGTGAATTAATAAAACGTTTGTAACCATCAACCAAATTTTTAACGTTTCTGCATCTACGAAGTCAAAGTCGGCGTGTCAGTAAAAAAAGAAGAAGTATTTCTGTGTTGTTTCAATCTACGGTGGTGTTTTAGTGAATTGGGAAGTCATTTTTCCGATTACTCCCACACCACCTGAATGCATCATAGCTGTTTAAATGAAGGATCTTTGACCTACAATTACACAATAAACACAAGCAGTTATAGCAGATATTGTAGTTAAACAGTAAGTGCATCAAATTTGTGAATTCAAACAACCAAAAATATTTATTTTCTTGCATCTTGAATATTAAAGTTGAAAAATTCTCTTTTTCTTCATTTACATTTTGCTCTTTTTTTCCCCTCTCGTCTTTTCTCTCGATGTCTCTTCCAGATTTCCTACATAATCGCTCCTTCTGTTGACATTCTTATACATAAAGTGTATTTTTAACTCTACACACGCGCAGTAGCAGCATTAGCAGAAGCACATTTTTGTGACGGATCCATTTTAAAGCCATCTGCAGTTAGGTTTATGGCCCCTCTGCCAAAGGCCTGTCTGCTCTCATTAGGAGCTGGAGCTTTGTGAAGGGTCGGTGCCAAGCAGGAGTGTTACTACCGAGCAGCAGACACACACACACTGAAACACGAGCTAAAGGCTGCAGCTTCACGTACACATCAATATTAATACACACGTATGTTACACACCAAAAACAACATGATTTCCATACAGGTGCATGAATCTACATTTAAATGTCTACAGTCATAAAAGAGTGCTTTATGAACACAAACATGATTCAGCTGTTTATCTGTAAACACAAACACAGTCATGAACCACAGACAGGGGGCGCTATTCATGGAAGAAGTCGCTAAAATATCTGTTGCATGCAAAATGACTATCTGCACATTATTTGGGGGGATTGAATGATAATTTCTAAAAGTTTATTTGTTTTAAAAACTCTGTTCTCACATTTTGCAGCTCAGATACAGACTGACATTAAAGGAGCAGTTCATCCAAAAATACAAATCCACTCATTATCTCCTCACCCACATGTGATGGAAAGATGGGGGAAGTTTTTTAATTAGCAAATTATTTCTGGAGCTTCACAGCAAAAACAGCGTTGTGCGTTCTCCTAGGCAACTGAAGTAGATGGGGACTTGTTTTAAGACACAAAAAAACACAACTGAAAGCTACGATAAAATGACTCCACACAGCTGGTATGATGTAATCCAAGTCTGCAGAAGATCGTAGATCCCGAACTTTTTAGAGCTGGAATCATCTCTATAGCCGCTAAACTAGAAGCGTTAGCGCACACCTTGTTCGCGTTCGAGCTTGTGCACCTACTGCAGATTGGGTGCGCGCCAATGCTTCTAGTTTAGCAGCTAAAGTCATGATTCCAGCTATAAAGAGGATGTGAATAACGTCTTCTCAAATCAATTTAGGATCTCGAGTCTCCTGGAGATTTGGATTTTTGTTTTCAGTCGTGTGTGAGGAGTCGTCAGATTTGAAAAATTAACCCAAGCAGCAAAAACTTCGTCACCAGGTGAACAAATGAAAGGTCAGACGAAAAGAAAAAGTACTTTTTAAACAGTAGCGTTCAAATTCAATATACCTGAACTGTCAAACTTCTTAAAACAGTGACCTTCTCCTGCCACTAGGGGTCACCAAAGTCACCAGACGTGGTTTAAATGATGGTTTCCAAATGAAAAGTTTTTAGCTTTTTTTGTATTCGTGCATGTTATTAATACAAAAGTCTGAGACATATGGACTTAAATAAAAGTTACTTATTTGCCCTTTGGTGCAGAATCAAAATCAACAAACAGATAGCGTTAAGAGTCGACGAGGGAAAACCAGTCTGCTCTTCTGGTCATGCCTTCTCCTGGTCCTGATACCTCACACACACACACACACACACACACACCTTCACACACACACACACCTTCACACACACACACACACACACCTACACACACACACATATGCGGTGCAGACAGGCTGGGCTGAATCTGGGTCAGACCAGAGGAAATGAACACATGGCACAGAGACTCAGACTGTACTGTGTGTTTGTGTGTGATTTAAGTTTGTGAATGACTCTGAGCCAGACACACACACACACACACACACACACACACACACACACACACACACACACACACACACACACACACACACACACACACACACACTAGAGGTCTGTGCAGAAGCAGTAAAGTGTTATCAGTTATTCCCTTTATAATTAGTTAGCAGCCTCCATACAAACTGTACATGAACTCAGTCTGATGCGTCGTCCTTCTGTCTGCCAGCCTCTCTCTTGTCTCTGTTTTGCAGTGATGAAGTGTAAATGATGGTGGGCAGAGTAATAACAGTCCTGCAGACCAAACACTCATCTCACACAGTGATGACAGCTCTCTCTCTCTCTCTCTCCCTCTCCCTTTCTCTCTCTCTCTCTCTCTCTTCTTCTACACCTGTCCCATCGCCTCCAGCTCTTTCACAAACCAAACCCCTCCATCTTTATTTATTTATATATATATAAATGCAACAAAACTAATGATGTATTTGAACAGTAACTTTAATCCCTCTCTGTCCCTCGTGATGCATTCAGGCGCTATGTTCACATCTCCAAGCTGATTCAGATTTTTTTGCCTAAATGTGGCACAAATCAGATTTTTCTCAAGGCTGCGTGAACAAAACAAAACAAAGACTTCAGGGTCAAGATTGAATATAAAATGACGTTTTTATTGTTAGTTATGCAGATGACTCATGCAAAAACGTATCAGTGTGCACATGGCTGCCGATTCAAGGACAGATGAATTCAAACATGACTCAGGTAATTATGAATGTGAACCATCAAGATGACCAAATCTAATCTGAGGAATAAAAAAACAATCGTAAATGAACAACGGCTGTTTTTCGTTTTCTTTTTTTAATGCATTTTAATACTATTTAAAACAAAAAAAATTGCAGTGTCTAATTTTGTCATTAGTTAAGTGTTCTCAAGCATAAAAAAAAGAAAGCAATATCATACGTTGCATTTGAGGGCATGTGTTTTGTAATGACTGATGATTTGTTTGCAGCATCACAACAACATGCAAACATTCATATTTTCCAAGTATGGAAAATGTGCAAACGTAGCTCAGTGTTACGGGAGGATGGGGGGGGGGGGGATAAGATCATTAACAGGTTTCATGAAAACTGGGAGAAAATATGATTTTTATCATCTCCCAGTAAAATGGGAATCACACGTTTGACATTTACAGTCGTTAGCAGTTTCCGTTCACGTCTGATTTAATGGTACAAACGATCAGCTCCGTCTCTCACACACCATCTAACAAGCTGAAATCCATCCTTACGTTGTGTTTTCCAGCCGGAGAACACCTCTAAGCCTTCCTGCTTTACGGCGCCGGTGGGATGGGTCGCTTTTGGGGCGGACTGTGCCTTTAACAGGCTCAGACAGAGTCGGGATTGTGAGGCCTGGTGGCTTCATCTGCGCTAAGGTTCCATTACTGCGGTCCAGCTCGCTGTGTGCTGCATAGCTGCGGTTACACAGTCCTGATGCACACACACACACACACACACACACACACACACACACACACACACACACACACACACACACACACACACACACACACACACACACACACACATGTTTAATGGAAATACTACAAGTATATGAGCACATACATACATGCACACGGCTACACGGGCTAACTCAGCACACGTGCACAGAAGAGTGTGAGCTCAGTGGTCTCACGTTACAATCCCCAACGATTCCTTCTCTCTCTCTCTTTTTGTGTGTTTGTTGTGAGACAGATACAGAGTTCAGTGAACGGGCACAAGGGGCAGCCCTTCATGTTTGTGTGACGCTGTTAACATTCAAGGCAGGACCCTTGAACCTCCAAGACTCTTCTTCTCTCACAGCTTCTCCCCATCTTTCCTGCACATCGTTCCATTTTTGGTCTATTTTTTAGTCTAATTTATCGATCGATAATCAAGTTGTTTTTTTGCACGTTTCTGTTATTCTTGTTCATTCAGTCGTGTTGCACGTTAACGTTGAATCATTCCTCATTTTGATACCTCTAGCTAAACCTTCTCCACCTCTATTTTCTTCTTCTCCTCCTTCTCTTCTATAGCCGCCTCTTCGCCTCCTCCCATGTTTTTATCTTCCTCGACTCAAAAACGACAGATTTTTACCGCTTCATCGCAAAATCATATCAAAAATGTTAGCTTGTTTAGGTAAAGCTAGCCTTTATATCTCTCCCTCTGCATCCATCCATCCATCCCTCCATCCCTCCCTTCCTCCTCCTCTTGTTCAGATTAGCAGGAGGTGCTGGCAGCGTTCTCCTTGCCCCTTCTTTCACCCTGAGAACACACCGCTCCCTCCTCCACCTCTGTTGTCCCGGACCGAACACAGAGTTAAGCTCCTTTTCATTGAACGGGTGCATTTTTGTGAAACTTTAAAAAAAAAAAATTCTTTTTTTAACCAGTGATAAACTTTGTATATTCTCACCAACTTTCATTTCAGTCAGTGATTTCCCCCCAAAAACGGGTTTCTTACTGCAAAAAGCAACTCTTTTACTTCAAATAAGGAAAAATGGAAACGCTGGCAGAAAATGACTGATGGTGTAAATTCTTTATTTTGTTTACAGCTCAGATCTCAGTAGAGCTCTTAAACGTTAAAGATGACGCAGTATATTCAAACATTATTCTCACACTGTCAGATAAGGATGGAAATGCCTGGAAATCACCACATAAACATCTGTGATATCTGTCAAAAGCACCGTAAGATTTCCTCAAAAAGTGCACACAATCCGGATCTGTCCTCGGATCTGATCTTTTTTTCCCTGCACAACGAGCAGGAGCAGAAAACATCACTGCTTAATGGCAAGAAGGCAGAAACAGGACTTTATCAAAGTCTTATTTATCTGTTACATTTCCAACCTCATGTCTCCTATTTGTCGTGCTCAGTGGGAGAAAAACAGAATCCTGATCAGACCGTTTACAGACTGTTTACACTTCCTTCACATCAGCAGGAACCAGATACGCATCTGATGTAGAACCACAGAAAGTTCAGATTTCATGTGATTTATGCTGTTTACACTTTCCTGAAACAAACACTGCTCTGGTTTTAGATACACAGAGAACACTTTTTAGACGACGACAGTATATTTTAAACATAGAGCATCATCAGAACCCTCCATGTGTTTGTGGAGCTCCACTCTGTGTCTGTTCCCCTCTCGTTGTGTGTAGTGTCAGGGTATTAGCTGGGGGTCCAGGGGTGAGTGCTTAGAGAGTTTTGAACAACCATAATCTCCCCCTCCATAATGTCCCTGGGTCAGGGGCCAGCCCCCTCTCCCTCTCTCTCTCCTGCTCCCTCTCTCCTTTCTCCTTGTTTTTTGGCTGAACCATCCAAAGCCCTTCTCCGTTAATCCGTCCTTTTTGAAGCGAGCACCCTTCCCATCTCCCCGCCTCCTCTGCCACGCTCTGCGCTCGCTTTCTCTCGCTCCGCTTTTGGCGCTCACCTCTTTCTCATTTCTTTCCCCCCTCCATTCTTTATCTCTCCTCCTCCTCCTCCTCCTCCTCCCTTTATCCCTTTCCTTCCTCTCATCCCACCTTCCCTTTCGTGTTCACTCTCTGTCACTGATGGCGTGGCGTGACCGCAAAGGGACGGGGTTCATTGTCGAGTCAAGGACCCGTCGCTCCATTCAAACACACACACACAAAAATCTCACACACACAAAATCTCACACACTGGTTTCTTGGTACTGAATGATTGGCAGCTGAAAAGAAAGAAGGAATTCCCTCACAGCCTTTGACCTCGTTTCCTCTCTCTGCCTTCTCTGCTTTCTCACTTTTCATTTTTAACCTTTATTTAGTTGAAATTGACAAGATTCACCTTTCTGACAAACTTTGACACCCTTTTTGTGTTTCTGTGTTGCATTTTTAAGAAAATGTCCTTTCAGACGAGCAAAATTGTGACTCATTTAGAATTTTCTGTTGAAGCGTTTTCATTCTGGTGAATCACTTCTTCTTCAGAAATGTGTTTGATGTTATTTAGATTTTTTTAAGACGCTTTATTAATCCAACAAGCAGATATTCTTTCTCTGCATTGGACCCGTCCCGGAGGAGCAGCGGGCTGCCATTCAGCGCCTGGGGAACATTTAGACTGCTGGGTCTGGGGATTGAACCACCAACCTTCTGATAAGTGGACGACCACTCATCACTCTTAACATCTGACCTGCTCATTGGCGACTATAACGCCGAGCTGACAAAGACATACTGATGCATCATCTCGTGCCGTTTCGTTGTCAAAACGTACACTTGAGCAAACGGCTTCAGCTGCATCTGTAGTGAGAGGAAACCACCAATCAGGACTCAGCATCTCTCCCCTCGAATCAGTTCAGCTTGTGTTTTAGCGCTCCGGTAAACAGAAAGGGCAGCAAAGAAATGACTCGATATTAAGATAGTGGTCGTCAAGGTGACCCAAAATAAGTTTTCAATGCAGCAGAAAAGCAAAAATTTTACCTGAATCTTTTATCTTTTCTTTTCTTTAGCCTTTATTTAACCAGTTATGTCCCAGTGAGATCAAGAGGAGCAGCAACACAACGTTTCACACAAAATCACCCTGATCAGGAATAAATAGGACAAAATCACATAAAACATCTGCACAGTGACGGCCTGGAGTCTTGAACTCCTTTACGGTCACCAAACTTTGAAGTTGAAGATCAGACTGCAAATTGTTCCAAGAATCAGGCAGAGAACACATGAAAGACTTCTGTCCAAGTTCCGTTCGGGCTTTGGGAACATTAAGATGTAAAAAAGTCCTGAGAACGGAGGTTGTGATTAGATTTCTGGGTAAAAAAAAGAAGATAAATAAGAAGGTGTGTTGCTGATAATGAAAATATACCAATCTGAAAATCAAATCCACGCAAAAAGCTGCAGGAATACGGCCCAGCAGGTCGGAGGAAGAATATAAATTCAATTTGAAAGCGTTTATATCGCTGCAAACGATTTCACCAGGAGAATCTGGAGGAGTCATAGAAACCAGCTGAATGAGGTTTCAGACACATGCATCCTGCAGCTGATGCATGCATACACAATATGCACACGCACTTTAAACAAAGTAAATTAAGCCGGAGCAAGAACAAGCAGAGAAACGTGCATCCCTCCAACATTTACAACTCATTTGACAATTTATTGGCTGCAAACGTCAGTCATAAAAAAAAAACCCTCTTCATCTTCTCTTTTTGCTCTCGCACTTGTAAATGTCATTTAGTTCCTGCTACTCTTTTCCCATCAGCCTCTGCTTCTGCCTGAATGTTTCTGCTTTAAATCTGCTTCAAACGTTCAGCCTCTCTCTCTGGGCCGTTGTGTGTGTGCTGCTCGAGTCGCCGCGTTGATCTGAATAAACATAATTAGCCGTGTTTTTTTGTCTTCCCTAATAAAAGAGTCATTTGTTGGACATTTCCACTGAGCTACAAAGAGGACATTTATAAGCCGGGGCCCAGGTTCGCCCCCAGGCCAACCCCAACAGAACAGACGGGGGTATTTTTAGCACGGCCTGCGCGCTAGCTAACTCTGCTCGGACAGTGTGTGTGTGTCAGAGGAGTGTGTGTTTGTAGAGAGAGAGAGAGAGAGAGAGAGAGAGAGAGAGAGAGAGAGAGAGAGAGAGAGAGAGAGAGAGAGAGAGAGAGAGAGAGAGAGAGAGAGAGAGAGAGAACAGGGAGATTTCATGAGATTTTCTGTGATCGGAGTTTGTCAGAAATTGAGTGCATGTGTGTGAAGAAAGGTTGTGTGTGTGGAAAATACCCCCCACCCCCCACCCCACCACCCCTTTATTGAGGTTCTTGTAAAATATCCGACAAATCTCTGTTCAAAAAATATAAAAAGGGACTGTGTAGAAGCTGGCATCACTGTTACAAGAACAGCCCTGTCCAGACCGAACACACACACACACACACACACACACACACACACACACACACACACACACACACACACACACACACACACACACACACACACACACACACACACACACACACACACACACACCGTTATAAGCTCTATACTCTGTTATTAAACCCTTCTCCTGACCCTCATTGGTGTGTTCATAACCTGTAACCCTGACTTCACCTTTATTCTGCCCTTCTTCTGCCCTTACCCCTGATGCTGAAGCTATGTGCTCTATTTCATACTTAAGGACGCCTCGGGGTCCAGTTTGAAGCTGCGTTCACTCTCATCCTGCACTGGCGCCGCTTTTATTTTAGCCCTAAAGTGAACGGCGAGTTTTGGGCGAGGCAGTCGGAACCTTTAGGAAAGCCTTATTTTTTATTCGTGCACGTGCGACAAAGAAGAAGAAGGCGTCATCCGTTGCAACAAACCAGAATGGAGAGAATTATGAAGCTGGAAAATCAGGGTCATTGTGGAGCCTTAGTATCGCTGATGTTGTGGTCGGTGGCTTTTGAGAACACGTAGGACAAAAACACACGAGTTAAAAAAATGTTTGAAATAAGTTTGCCTCAGCTATTTCTCTGCTGATACAGTATTTATGTGTGACAGATTGTGTGATAAACGTCCCTAAAGATGCTTTTTAATCGTCGTGATTCCTGAGGACGTCAGTGAATCGACTTGACTTAATCAGAATCAAACTAAATTAAAGAGCATTATTTAAAAGTTTGCGTTTATTTTTGAAAATCTGGATAAGATTATGTTTTTGTGACTTTTTTTTGTTTCGTTTCTTGAACCTCGTTTTCGTCCGTCGCAGCCGTTTGTGCTTTTCGCTCATAATAGAGAATATGAGTTATAGCAGAGCCCAAATTAAAGTCATGATGTCAGCATTTTGTGGACGATTGCAAAAAAAAAATGTCCAGCTGTTTCACGAGGCATCTCATTGGCTGTTAACTGGAGCGATGAAATTGAGCATCACACAAGTGAAGATGGCTTTATGTTTACAGTAAGTATGGAAGTCAACCAATCAGCTGCATTCACACACAACCATGTGAGGTTTAACTGGAGAAAAGCCAGTACAGTGTGAGTGAACCCACTGTGCAAGGAAAAAACACACACATGTACACTTCATGTAGCTCCACAGCCAGCTTCTCTTAGTTGCTATGGCAACACATCCACAAGAGAAAAGCTTTTAAGACTTTATGCCCGCCATCATTAAGAGAAACCTCTTTATGGTTTTCAGCTCACATCAGGGTTTGCCGTCTGGGACCTCAGTGGTAAAAATCAGCCCTAATGTTGTGGTAGCAATTTTGGTTTCTGGGTTTTTGTGAAACCAGGCGAGTTTTTACAGCGAACGCTCCCGACGCTGGAGGGAAAGTTGTGCGCTCAGCCTGCGCAATCAGCGCGAGGCTCTGACGTCTGCGGCGAAGTCCGCGACCCTGTCTGTGTTGGGATCCCGTGTGCGGTTCTGTTCTCCTGCGAGAGAACTGTGGCGTCATTACATCACAACTTTTCCATGCTCGCTCTGTGTGTGTCTGTGTGTGTGTGTGTGTGTGTTGTCGGATTTGGATCGAAGACGAGGGTGTGCACTTCTCACCTTTTATGCTAAATGTCATGGAGACCACACCCCAAGCACACAGACAATATTTTAGTGTAACCTTTTTTGTTTTACACACATTTTTTTTTCTCCATTTTCCTGCAGACAAAAAGCTTCAGTATCCACTCGAAATGTGTGTGTGAAAAGAAAACAGAAAGAAATGGAAAGAGAAAATGTAAGAAGAGATACAAACACACACATAAAGCACACAATCAGCCCAATCTGATGCTGTGTCTTGGAGTGTGAAAGGGAGCCTTGTCTGGCTGCCTGAGGAACTCCCTTCGATTTGGGCTGTGTGTGTGTGTATGTGTGAGAGGAGGCCTGCCAGGCAGACATACTAAACCACTCTACATCCATGTGGCAGCAAAATGTAGCTTGGAAAACAACCCCACTCTTAAACGCACACCCCCCCCGAGGGCTCCAGAGGCCAGCCGGCAACCTGGTGTGTGCACTAGTGTGTGTGCATGCCACAGTAAAAAGAGGAAGTGTACAGGAGCTGTGAAAACAGTTCAGGTCAACAGTTTGTACCCAGACAGACCGACAGAGAGGGAAAGAAATCTGCAGAGGTGAAGGAATGAGAGATAAAAGACAGAATGTCTCTTTAAAAATACACTTTGATAGGAAAAATCAGCCTGATTGGTCTCATTTAGGTGGTAATTTACCGAAAATCTACTGCAGATAAGTTCAAATGTTGGTGTCAATCCCTCAAAATTAAAGAAGAGTCAATTTGAGCCAACGTTCAACAGGAAGAAATGTTTCATAGGAGCAGCTGAGACTGCAGCAAGACGTTCAACGCAAAGCAGCACCAAGAAAAGGTGGATCTGAAGTAAAACCAGTAAATCTCCAACGTGCACCGTGTAGATAAATGTCGTCACCTCGTGAAAAAGGTCTTAACGTCTGAGGCAGCTTAAGAACAATGACAACAGCCACAGAGGCGGGGCTGAATGCTAATTAGCAGCACTTTTCATCTGTAAAAGCCGTCTGGCAATCAGAGTTTTCAAAGCAACATGAAACAGCGAACAGAGCTGCAGAGAGGCCGAAGCATCTGGGCCCAATTTAGGCCCAGGTTCACACAGAAAACGGTGAGATGTGAGGAACGAGGGATGAGCTGCAGGAATGAGAAGAGAGGCGTAGTTTGTGCTGCGTCTTCTTTAGAGTGTTTTAAAAAAAAATGTTCACCTTGTTTTCTGTGACAGGATAAACCTGTCCAATGAAAAGGTGGAGGTGAAAAGCAAAATGAACGTCGAATAGTTGAGGATATGTTGTCAAGAGCGTTCAGAGACTGTAGACCTAATCATTCCCCCTAAAGAGACCTTTAGATTCTGTCCCTTTGAAAACATACACTTAGATCTTGGATCCCTTCTACTTTGATTCTGCAAAACCTTGGATTGTCAAAAGTTCCTCAAAGTATTTTCTTGGCGTTCCACAATATCGGTGCATGGCAGCTACTACAGTTAGGGTTGAGGATTGATCACTGCTCCAAGAGAACTCTACGCCCATCCTTTCCATCTCTCCGATAGCGTTGTAGGTAAAATCCCGTCAAAGTCTTGGAGAATTCTGCGATGCTTTTTGACGTTTCCAGAAGCTCCAGACAGTTTTGTGGCCTGAGAAGATTCACCCATCAGTTTATCTGCCTGGGGTTGAGCAGACCGTCAACGAGGTGGACCCCATAAAACCTCAGCGCAACGTTGAACCTCCTGTTGTTTTATGCAAGCGTACCGTCCTTTTAATACAGAGGGGTTTGCACGCATCGCTGCTGATTGGGTATTCTTCAGCGCTGATACAGATGCTGATTGGGTAACACTTGTGAACACATCCCACACAGGAGGGTCAGTGCTGGATCTGTAGTTTCTGGATCTTTTGAATTCTCCAACTTTAACCTTACAGAAAACACTAAATCACCGGATTACTCCTTTAAGACTGTTCAAACATGCTGAATGGGTTCCTACCTTGTAAAACTACCAGGACAGTATCAGCTATTAATCTTAAAATAGAAGGATAAAATACGAACAGATGTGACTAAACAGGTTCCACCGATTCTACAACTCAGTTCATACTTTCGCTCAGAGCCCTGCAGCGACTTAGCAGGTAATTTCTTTGCCTTTCCTTCATTTTAACGGCTGCTGGCGACTGAGACCGTTTCTGATTTGATTGTATTAAATGTATCAAGGCTTCGCTGCAGGACTCTGAGCCACAAATTACACCATAAACCAGAATCACTGTGAGGATAAATCTGTAGCTTCACCACCGCTGTGAGAGGTGTGTCTCAAACAGGAAGCAAACTACCTGCTAAAATTAGCCCCTGAACACACACACACACACACACACACACACACACACACACACGTATCACACACACTCAAGTATCCCGTTGATCTCCTGTTATCTGCAGCTCTTGATGTTAACTCACGTCAGAATAAAAAGGCAATAAAGAAACGTTTAAATGTGGGAACAAAATGTTAACGGCACCTCATAGCGCTGCTTCTTTGGCACGTATGTTTATATATGTTACCCCTGTGTGTGTGTGTGTGTGTGTGTACCTCATGGTCGTACATATCTCTTTCCCCTGGAGTAAACTGGGGTCAAACCAGTTAGCGTAGTCACGGCAATTTGCAGTTAGGCCTCAGCGTGTTTGTTTGCTTTGCAGGTTTTTTTTTTTGTGAATTTGCAGAATGTGTACAGGCATGTCTGTTTTCACTGTAAGTGTGTGAATGATGTGTTTGTGTGTGTGTGTGTGTAACACAGTAAGCTGCCCTCAGGCTGATATATATTCTTTTCACTCAGTACAGCCCATTTACAGTTCTGGGGTCGGCTACCTTTCGCTCTGCCGTGATCTGGACCGTTTAGAGGTCAGAGTCAAAGCTGAACCCGGGTCAGCTCACTAACTGACTCCAGCTTCAGTCCTCTGGGGGTTTACTGACTGCCGGGCGGCTCAAAATGAGGGGCAGGGGCGCAAAATAGGCTGTGTGTCTTCCTCTGGTTTGTGACAAAGAGCTTGTCTGTGTCCTCTGAGGCTGAAGTTTGAATCTTTATTGTTTATTAGCCTCCAATCGTTCATTGATGTTTCTGAGCTTCAGTTCTTCTATATCAGCTCATAAATTTCTTCCTTGGAGTTTCTATGGATTCAAATTGAGTTTCGCTTCGCCTTTTAAGACAAATAAATGACCCCATTGGTTCTTTTATTACGTCCACAAAGGAGGTTAGCTTTTCATCAGAGTGAGTTTGTTTGTTAGCAGGATTAAGCAAAAACTGCTAGATGGAGTTCTGCGACACTTGGGAGAAGGATGGGACATCGGCCAGGAGAGAACCTGTTGAATGTCGGGGTTTAGGGTTTAACATTTTGAAAATTAAGTTGCTGATCAAATGAACACTGTGAAAACCTAAATTAAGCAATCTCAGGTTTTGAAAGTGTTCCCAGTGGGAAAATATATCATTTTACATCATTGGGTCTCCAAAAAGTGTTCAAATAAAACAGATCTGAAAAGGTCTCAACCTGAAAGAAGTAGATGTAGTTTAATCTGCAAGAGTCAAAACATATGAGGAAGCACTGACGAAGAGGAGGGTTTTTTTCCTCCCAACACTCAAATGTAATCTCTTAGTAGCAGATACACATCAGAAATACTGAGCAACATTTCAACAGGCTATGATTAACTGAGGGTGAAACTGATCTACATTACTTCATTCTGCTCCTTCTGGATGAGAAATTTCATTTGCTGTACTTGAAGCCTGAGCTGAAAATGTTTGGAGAACCTTTAACCTCGACTATTCATTCTGATGTTAAAGCTGAACTCGGATCACATCCTAAAGGCACCCTAAATCAGCTTTCATTGAATCAACCTGGTGTATACGGCCGTCCTAAACATCTGCAGTCTACCAGTTTACTTTTGCTCGGGGAGCCGAGACGATGGAAACATCAGTAACTTTTAGCATGTGGGGGGGGGAGACGACTCACCCGAAATGGTCTGTTTGGGCCCCAAACCACAGAGAGAAAAAGTACTTACTCAGAGCTTTTAGAGGTGAAACATCAAAAGCTGGAGTGAAGGTCAGATTCTGAAAGTCTGGTTCAGATTAATAGGAAGCGTAAAAATCAGTCGTAAGAATCGCTGCAGACTTTTTGTCTTTCGGCATCATTTGGAAGCTTGAAGAGTAACTTTATGTTGGCGAGGTGAGAAGGAGGAGAGAGATGATATATGATCTACAAACTCAGCAGGCGTAAAAGCATCTTCATCATATTCTTATTCTCAAAGTCAAACTGAGCATAAAAAAATGGAGATCAAGACAATGTCAAGAAAAAAAATCATAAGTAGGAGATGCATAGCTGTGTAACGTCAGAGTGGAGGGTGGAGACACGTCCTTTCCAGGCATCTAGTAAATCCCATTTCTTTCCTTTGGCTTTCTTCAGGCTTCAAAATGTCCCTTCCTTCCTTTCAGCTCCTAGTAAAGCAACCTTTAAGCCACAAGAAACCCAGGTTGCAGAACGGCTGCTGATGTTTCAAGACATCTCTTGAAGAGACGTCGAAGACTTGTTTCGTTGAAATCCGTAGAGTTCTTCCGATTGACCTTCCTTCCTCTCTGTCTCTCCATCCAGGGTTCGGGATTCCATGCGTCGCGGAGGCAGAAGTATGGCAACGTGTTCAAGACTCACCTCCTGGGCCGCCCTGTGATCCGGGTGACGGGCTCTGAAAACATCCGCAAGGTGCTGATGGGCGAGCACACGCTGGTGACGGTGGACTGGCCTCAGAGCACCGCCACACTGCTGGGACCCAACTCTCTGGCCAACAGCATCGGAGACATCCACCGCAAGAAGAGGAAGGTCAGAACACACAGATACATCCACGTTTCAGAGGTTATGCGTGTCATTTGTGGGTGAGGAAGGGAAAATCATTATTGAGGAGGTGCAGACGTTCCTGTCTTTGATAGCTATCCCGTAATGGAAAACGACCTGCAGAAAAGTAGCCGATACCATGCCGAACCGAGCCGAGTCAAGCCGATACCACATAGTGGAAATGCGGCTTATGTTGCATTGTGCAGCTGCTCTGTTACAGATGTGTTTCCATTGGAGCTTCATGAACACTCGGTACGTCTCATCCAGATATACATTCTGTGTCTGGATATGCAAAAACATCGGTATTTGACGCCCTGGGAATGGACAGGGTCACTTCAACCAACAAAAAGATGATTTTGGGGACCATTGGGATACATTTTGTTCTAGCCTTAACCCTGACGGAGGCAACAAAACCAGATATTTAAAGGTTAAACATGATGCCTCCCTTACTTTGAACCCTAACCGAACCTTTAACACAGCGCTGTCGCAAACAAAAAATTTAAACACAAAGAAAGATAAATTTGCAAAATTTCTGTGATTGGTGGATTGGTGATCGGTGCATCCAAATCAGCACCATAGTGAAAGAGGACATCTAATGTAGAACTGAGACAAGCAGTAGGTTGATCTGCTGCATAATGAGGAAGGTAAGAGACTCCTCCTCACAATCAGGGAGCATCAGTGTAAAGCTATCCCTTCCTCTCAGTCTTATCAGCAGCGTTCTGGCTGCTGAAGCGTGAGAACGGCCCCCCGTCACTCCATCCTCTCCTCCACTCCTCCACAGTCCGGTCCGAACCCGCCCACCTTCCATTACCTCTTTTCTTTCTCTCGTCTTTGCCTAATTTCGCCCTGAATCTCCTTCTGTCTTTTTCACATTCCATCTCTCCTTCCTTCCTCTTCCTCGCTCTCGCGCTCTCTCTCTCTCTCTCTCTCTCTCTCTTCGGTGCCAGGACCATTTCAGGTAATCAGCCATTTACCTCTCCCTCCTATTATCCCGTTATCCCCGTGGGCACATACCTTCCCTCTCTCTCACACACACAGGGCACCAGAATTAGAAGAGGCTGCTGTGCTTTCCTGTAAATCAGTGTTTAGTTTTCTCTCTGGATGCTCCATGGAGATTTTTTTATTTTTTTATTTATTTTTTGGAGGCGGGGTCAGGTTTCGTTACCGCAGCGCCCGGGGACAGTAAGGGGTCGGCTGGGTCTAATCTGGGCTCTGATCCCCTCTCCTCTCCCTGGAGACCCCGGCACTAACCTCATGTAATGACCCCTGATTAGGAAGGCTGCCTCCAACACAGCACAAAGAGGGGCTTTCTGTGGGGGCCCAACACACACACCCACACATATAACAGTACACAAAAGCATGTGTGCACACACACCTGAACGTTTCCCCGCTCTCAATCCAAACAGCCAGAGACAGGGGTCAGTAACGGTTCTTATAGGCACAGCTGCTGACGGGCCTTTGAGCAATACCTGCTGCCAGTCTGTCCACGACCTCTGACCTCATGAGGAGGCAAAGATGAGCATCATGAGTCCTGTTACAGAGCTGCACTTGTTTTAAAGTACAGTGTAAAACCCTCCTGTTGATTGAAAAAATACTTTTTGTTGGTTGTATTATTATTTGTATATCATTATTATTATATTATATTATTTAGCTTCATGTCGCTCCGACAGTGTTTCCAAACAGGACGTGTGTGGAGGGTCAACCAAAAGAGAAAGGCAGTGAGAGAGAGAGAGAGAGAGACAGAGAGAATGGAGAGGAGGGCAGAGAGGTCAGCTGGACAGTTTTCAAGGCTTATGTAGGTGTGTGTGTGTCTGTGTGTGTGTGTGTGTGTCTGTGTGTGTGTGTGTGTGTGTCTGTGTGTGTGTGTGTGTGTCTGTGTGTGTGTGTGTGTGTGTCTGTGTGTGTGTGTGTGTGTCTGTGTGTGTGTGTGTGTGTGTCTGTGTGTGTGTGTGTGTGTGTGTGTCTGTGTGTGTCTGTGGGTTGGCAGCGCTCCCTCCTGTTTTCTGGCTAATAAAACTGAGTCAACAGACAGAAGCGAAACGACATCAACTGAGAAAAAGACTGAGTGACTGGCTGACGGTCTGACCCACTGGACCAGAACTGCTCCTCTGTATGTGTGCCGGCCCTCCTTGTGGTTTTTGTACGGAAAAACAATCTTCACACAGAGCATTAGCCTTTGGTGGATCGACAGAGCAGCCAGTTTCCATATAACCCCGTGCTAAGCTAGGAAACTAAGTCCCTCAAAGAGCAGCAGCCTGCTTTTCTTCTGACGGACCAATCAGGGACAGACGGGGGCTCGGCAGGGTTTAGACGTCGTCCTGGTCTGAGAGGAGCATCAAACATGTGCTGTGGACAGTAGAAGTCTCCTATTGGCTCCTGATCTTTTATTCCTAAACACAGATGTCCTCACTTGAACTTCATCACCACCATCATCATCATCACACACCTGCATCCAGTAACCTGCATGTCTTTTGGAGACTTATTCAAAGACTCTATAAAGACAGACTCGGTTGACCCCTGTCACACACAAGTAGTCGTGTGATTCATTGTTGATATAAAAATACTGATTACAGCCACTTTAAATCTTTTAATGTCTTATTTTAGCTAGAAACTGAAACTTAATGACCATCTTGAAATCAGCCACTGCAAATCGATTCAATAAGAGATTTCACGTTCAGCGTGCAAACGGCTCAAAACCAAAGTATATTTGACATCTCGCTCCCTCAGCGTTACACAATAAGAAAATATGATTCTACCTCTTATTCCTCTGAATATTCACGGACAACATAAATAGTCTCTGCTGCAGTAAACATGCTGACATGACCTCAGGAAGCCTCACCTGACCTGTAGTGGAAAAATGTCCCTGCATACTGAAATAGCTCTGGCTGAACCCAAGTTAGGAGGAAACACACACATGCAAATACAAACAGTAATGTTGACACTGGCAGCCACGGCTTTACTTTCACCTGTTTTCTCTAATCCACGATTTAAATTCGCTAATTTTTTTAAATTATCTTGTTCTTATATTATATGTAAAGTCGGGAGAAGGAGAAACACAAGCAGGAAGCAGAGGGTGAGAATAAAAGAGACACATGGAGGGAGTCAACCTCTCTCAGCCTCTGTGTGATGATGCATCTGTTTCCAGTCCTTCTGCTCATCACCAGTAGAGGGCGCTGACAACTCTAACTGAGCTGAAGCTCATTCTCTGCATCCCCTCCTGACATGACTACCAGTCAAATGTAAAGATACATGAATGATGGGCTGCAGCAGAGTTTTAACTTTAAATTTTTTTTTTTTTTTACACAGAGTTGAATATATACCCGTAGTCATACATACTATGTCTCTGTTCCGTAAAGGAAACGTAGTGGCTGCAGGTCAGGTGATTTTTATATTTCCATTTCAGCTCTATTGGTGAAAATCAAAATCCAGTAATGCAGCATTAAAACACTGCAGTGGTGGAAGAAATACTTCCTCTCAGATATTCAAAATTATAACTGAAAGCATAGTTTAGAGTTAAATTAAAATAAAGTATTATTTTAAATGGATGTTATTATTGGTGCTTTAAGATGTAGGCAGCATTAAATGTTGTAGCTACAGGCAAATTATAACTAATTCAAACACTGCTGATAGTTTCATCTATAAAAATGCATTATATTATCCAGTATCCAGTAAATATGTCAGATAAAATGAATGTAGTGAGGTTAAAGTAGATCGTAAAGACACGTGAACATCAGAATGGCTTCCCTGTTAAAATCCTAGATTCACCTCTTTATCCGGATCTACTCCAAAATTCAACGGTTCCATTTTTGGCCCTTCCTCCACTCCTCCACATAAACTAGTTTTATGCAATCCTGCTAATAGACAAACCGATTCAGATCAGTGTAGATCAGGCTGCATCATATAAGAGCAGTCAGGACGTCTGAGGCAGCAGCAAAGAAGTCGTGATGGATTTATGGTGAAACATTCAGAAACCCTGGTTGAGATTAAAATGTTTTATTATGTGACTCAGATGTTAGAACTGCTACACCTCTGTAATAAAGACACACAGGGAACCAGTACACACTGCCCACACCTCATTCTGCAGAGTAACTAGTAACTGAAGGGATACTTATTGGAGTAAAAAGGAAACACTCAAATTATTTAAAGCAGCTCCTGATGTGGTTTAGCTTTTTTTTGCATTTTTCTCCAGCTGAAATGCATTTGATACAAGACACCTTAAAGTAACAGTCAAAGAAGAAGAAGAGGAAGAAGAAGTCGTCTCATTGGTGGCGTTAACAGGCTTTAAGACGAACCGCCTCACCACACCTGCTTAGTCTGACCCGAACAACTAAAGCGCTTCAGCTGGACGACGCGGCAATTCGTCTCATTTGACGTGATGATAGACGCGGGGGGAAGACGTATGGACTGCTTGTTTGACTAAGAGGGAAAAAGAGAGGAATAAAATTTAAAAAAGGATGAAGGGGCAGGGAGAGACGGGAAGAGGTGGGAGTAAGGAGAGAGAGAGAGAGAGAGAGAGAGAGAGAGAGAGAGAGAGAGAGGCAGGGAGGGAGGGAGAGGAGGGCAGAGGGAAGAATAAAGGAGTCTTTACATGTCGTGGAACCAGCAGCTCGCAGCACTTTCACATAATTTAAGACATATGGACGTTATTAGGACGGCCGTGTCTGTGCCTATATGTGTGTGTGTGTGACAGAGTGTGTGTCCGCAGGCTACAGAAGACAGTCACGTTTTTGTGGTGCAGCAGAATGACTGTTGTACTGAACAATCCTCCCCCCACCAGCACCACCAGCACCACCAGCGCCCCGTCCTCTGAGAGACCTGGAACCTCCCCGAGTGACGCTGCATTAAAAAACTGGGTTTGATTGACAGCAGGGCCGAGCAGGGAGATACCAAGCTCGTGTGTGTCTGAGTGTGTGTTTGTCTGACCTGTAGTTACCTTTCCGAGTCTCGGCCTGCCGTCTGCTGGCACACACACACACACACACACACACAGACACACACACACACACACACAGACACACACCACAGACTGACTCACTGGTCCTACAGTAGCTCAAGCCTGCTCTGTGTGTAGGAAGAGGCGAAAGGACTCACCCAAATTGACCAATTATGCATAATCCAGAGCAGACGGGTTAAATAGTTCAATTAGCAGTTACACAACCTCCTTTGGCTTCAATATTTTGCTCAGACCTCTTCATTTTTTAAAGATGGTGATGAATACTGATGGACAAGCGAGTGATCAGCTGACTCAGTTACAGATAAATACTTTAGTCCGGAATTCAAAGACAGACGAGAGCAGTTGATTGATAGGAGACAATTAGTGACAAATTAACCAATAACTGTCAAATTTACTGAAGAAAGAACACTTAAAACTCTTCAGAGTGCACAAAGCTCTGTTTCCCCATTATGTCATTGCACCTAAACGCAACAATCCCATTATAGTTTGACCCTCATAACTGGAATGATCATATCAGAGGGACAGCACAGGTAAGAGAGAGACGAGACTGAAAAGGCTCGGGCATGTCGAGAGAAGAGATGAGGCTCAAGAGGAACGAAAGTTAAATGTCCTGTAAATGTTCCCATCCCGCAATGAATCATAAAGAAAGAATCATAAAACAAAGATCAGGATCCAGATGATGACCCAGATCACCACCAAAATCTAGTGGATTGGTCCTTGGGCTGTTCCCTGCCTCTAAAAAAGATTTCATTGAAATCGTTTCATAACTTTTTAAGTAACCAGACAAACGGCGGCAAAAACATGACGTCCATGGTGGAGGAAATGAATGAATGACACCAACTAAATCTCTAACGGATATCAGTGTCCTCACCTCCATTTCTCCTCTCATGATCGCTCAAACATTCAATTGGAGTGATTTCTCTCGCCGAAAGTCTCCACCGCCAATTCAAATCGGAGAACAAGCTGCAGACAAGGGCCGACCAATGGGACACACCGCAAACACAAGAGTCCCAGCTGCTCACCAACCCCCACGATTCCTTCAGTGTAACTTTGATAATGTAGGAAAACAGTTTTAAGATAGACAACAGTCCCAGTCCAACAGTTACCAGTCGATGATTTAAACCTCTAAACTATCTAAACAGACAGCCTAACAACGACAAGAATGGTCGTGACCGCCTTGTGTTGAACCTCAGACTGTTCTGAGGTCAGATCGTGTATGTAATCCCCTGTGGTCAGGGTTGGAGAGCGGGTCACGTAAACTGATCTGTGACCAGCGACGCCAGGGTGCGGCAGCAGAGGAAATGTAGATCTGCTAACGTCCTTTAATCTGCACTAAACACACAGTTTATATGCACCCATCCAGCGCATACACATAGTTCACACATGAACACAGCTCAGTTGACTATTGTTCATTCATTCAAGGCGACGGAGGGAGGGAAGCGTGGTTTGGAGGGATGATGAGAGAGAGAATGAGGAAAGTGAAGTAGAGGATGAAATAAAGTGCCCAACTGATGGTTTGGTGGCTGAAACATCGACCTCAGAAACCACTTGTACCCTCACTGGCCTGGACTCAAATCCCACTAGAAGCTTCTTTCTTCCCACTCAGTCTGTGTAACGTCTCAAAGTCAACCAGTAACCAGTGTAAACATATGAAAAACATATTCAAATACACAATAAAGTAATTCAAAAAGCAATAAGTGCAAACACACTATGGTGAACTTCTGTGGTGTGATTTGGACAGATGCCACTTCAAATGAACGCTTCATCCAACTATGAAAATTCAGTCATTGTCTGCTCCTTCCCATGACGACGGGGAGTTTGGCGAAGTTTCAGTCCATGAAATACTTCTGGAGCTTCACAGCAGAACAGAAAGCAAACATGCAATGACCTCATATAGCTTTACAGGCTAATCCAAGTCTCCAGAGGCTGTGCGATCCCAAAGAGATCTGAAAAGTCATTATTTACAACATTTCTAATGTGAAATATTCACTTAAGAGATGCAAGTTTGGTTGATTTAGTGTAGCAGAGCATGTTCACATGTGCGAGATCATGCAGCTTCTGCACGCTAATGCTTTTAGCTTAGAGGCCAAAGTGCAGATTTCAGCTTACGAAGGAGTGTAAATAACATCTTTCAAATCTATCTGGGATCTCAGAGACTTGGATTATTTCATGTCTGATTAAAGTTCATTTCAGTTGTTCACTGTTTTAATGTGAAGTTCCAGAAATGTTTTCCGGATCTTCACTCAACTTTCCATCAGGATGAGGTGCCTAGATAATGACTTATTGTTGGATGAACTGCTCTTTTAAAAAATTATTATTATTATGAGGTTAGTCAGCATGTCATTTTGCAACATGCTGTCAAAGTTCCTAAAAGTAAACTGTATATTGTGTTATATGTAGTTTATCTGCATGGTTTTACAGAGTAAAAGTCATAAAACGATTAAAAAAATAACTGATAAAATACAGACAGGATGCAGTTATGAGTTTGTGCAGGTTAGAAAATAAAGAAGGTCATAAAAAGCACAAAAAGTATTTTGAAATTCTATAAAAGGACAGAAGCTAAGACAGCAAAAACATGCAAATGCTCAGCCCACATATTAACTAGCATTTCCAAAGCGATCACAAGGCTCTCCAAGTGAATGGAGAGGCTAATTGAGCAGCCATTGATAATCAGACAGAAGCATTCATGCCTGAAATAAAATTTGCTTGTTCAAATGTTCCAGCCTCATTCCACTGGGAGGAAAATGCAAAACATGTGTAGCGCTTGACAAAGTGCTGCTTTGCCGTTATAACTTCCATGAGATTTAATTTGAAGAACTAGACAGTCCTCTCTGGTTCGAACACGGTTCTCCTTTAAACCCCGTCGTTTAAAACTACAACTGTTCATGTTCGCCGGCGAGGAGTCGACGCGTCGGAGAGATTTTCGCCCTGAGCAGCAGTGACATTAAATCACCGTCTTCTATTCTAAATTTAGACAGCATTGTAAGTGTTTGTGGGTGAGCGCTAAAGGTTAAGTGCACAAGCTATTCATCCAAATGAAGCTGAGTGTTAGTGACTGATTCATATTAATATAAAAACTCTATTCTAGTCCAGTCTGCCCACTGTTCTCCTCTCCAATGCTCTCTGCTTCTAAACCATTTCCAAGACCTTTTTAAGGGCACTTTTGGAGGTTCAATCAGATGGAATGTTATTTGTCCAAACAACACTGACGACTGGCAACTGATTCTTAAGAAATACTACGAGCAGCCAGGAAAGACTTAACCCCCCCCCTCCTCTCACTGGCTCTTTCTGCCTGTCATTCTAGTTCTGCTGACTACAGGGGAAAACCTCCACAATGTATAAGTCTCTGTAAGGAGGCGAGGGGTGAAGGAGAGAAGATGAATAAGGAACGGGCATCACAGAAAATGAATGAGAATGAGGGCATCATGGAAAGTCTTGTTGGGCTAATAGAGAGGGAGGAGAGGGGGATTAATGGATAGAAAGTGTAGTAGAGATATGACAGGAGGGAGAAAGGAGGTCGTATTAGGAAATTTGTACAAGGATCAAGTTTGTTAAATTGACTTCTTTTGGTAAGGACTGAATCAAGTTTGTAGGAGTGTTGATATATAATATGCGTCACGTCTTATTTTATAAGCAGAAAGGTAAAGTGCGTCATCCTCGTGCAACGGTGGAACTTTTCCACCAAAGTCTGGGAACCAGACAAATCTGTAAGCTCATATGTCATTGGTTCTGCCACATACGTCCGCCCAATGGAAAGTGTAGTGAGCTTAGCAACCGGCTACTCTACATTAAATGAAGCATCACTACGCTGAAGTTACCCACAGAGATATGTAGCGAGCTAAGCTTAGCAACATGGCAAAAGTTACAGTTATAAGCATCCTACTCGTCCTCCAGTAAACATCCTTCTTTATGACGGGCCAATCACAGCTGTTTATCTAAATAGGGGTGGGTTTGAAATTATCACTGATGGAGAAGGGTCAACATCCAAAGATGATGTGCTACTCTCGTTGGTTGTAGGTCTATCCAGGTCGCATCCTGTCAGCAGGTCTGAAAACTGAGGCCCCATTTGAAACAAGGTTTTTGCTGAAAGCTAAGAAATTTTTTCTTTGCGTTTCGAAAAAGTTCTGCGTTCATCGTTTTTGAAATGGTCCCTGTACACACAGATCTGCAAAGATGACTGGAATATGAAAACGTTGTAGTACGTGTGCCAAGGCAGCAGATCACAGTGGGGGGGGGCAGCAAATCTACATCGGAGGAGCGTAACCATAACTGGTTGTAGGTCCATCCAGACTTATGTTGGTCTGTCAGACTGGATTTGTCTGAGGTTTCCTACACATATTCTTCTGCTCTGAGTGTTTGTTACTTCCTGTATGCTGAGTACAGTCTTTTACTTGTGTCCTCTGTCTGGACTTGCCACTGGTTCTAATGAATCTCTCAGTTCTTTGCATCTGTGAGCCAAGTCTTAATATTTATGAGAATATAATGTAAATTCAGGTGGATCTTCAGATCCTCTGACAAGTGTGATCTCAATCTGGAACTTCATTGAACCCTACATGCCTCTTTCTTTGTCTCTCTCTCTCTTAGGTGTTTGCCAAAGTATTCAGCCACGAGGCCTTGGAGTCTTACCTCCCAAAAATCCAGCAGGTCATCCAGGAGAGCCTCCGGGTATGGAGCTCCAACCCTGAGCCTATCAACGTCTACAGGTACAGTGAGGCTCCTAGTGTAGATTTTTAAAATAGACATAAGTATCATTGTTGTTGCAGCCAGAATCATTTTAATACAGGTAGGAATGTCATAGCGAAAATATAATGAATAATAATATTACTGCACATAAAGATGCCAGTAGAGTGTATAGAACCCTAATGTTGGTAGAAGCATCACATTTCAGAACGTGCTACAACTTATGGAAAAATTAACTTTATGAGGTGAATGTTAAGACTGGATGACCTCAGAGAATTGGACTCAAATGCAGGAGTCAGAGAACAGGTTCATGGAAAATACTCAGTCTTTACTCCCCAGAAATAGGTTCAGTACACAGGTGAGCAGTCAGACTAGGAAGGCAAGTCCAACAGAGGCGTGGTTCATAACAGGCTCATTTCAAATAACCATATTAAAACATACAAATAAGGCTGAACTGCTAGAACCCATGGTACAAAGACACACACATGCATAGTACACACTCTGGAAAGGGAACTAGCCACAGGTGAATTCAATCAGGGCGGAGGCATCATGGGAAGAAACGGTGTGTGTAGAAAAGTTGTGGAGTTACTCAGCAAATAAAGAGCTCTTATGATGCAAAAAGGTTTTATCATCTTAATGCTGGATGTAACTGGTTGGTTGTCGTCCCACAGGGAGAGCCAGCGGCTGTCTTTCACCATGGCGGTGAGGGTGCTGCTGGGATTCAGGGTGTCTGAGGAGGAGATGAGGCATCTGTTCTCAACCTTCCAGGACTTTGTCGACAACCTGTTCAGCCTGCCGATAGACCTGCCCTTCAGCGGCTACAGGAAGGTATGTGTTCGCATCCTCTAGTTCTGTTCAGCTGCAGACTTTCCCTCTTCCAGACAGGTTTACGACATCACAGAGGGACGTACCAGCAGGAAACATAGTGTTTAGGAGTTCATTAAAATATGCTGCACATGTTTGCAGGGCATCCGTGCACGAGACTCCCTGCAGAAGGGCATAGAGAAGGCCATCAGGGAGAAGCCGCTGTGCTCCCAGGGGAAGGATTACAGCGACGCGCTGGACGTCCTGATGGAGAGCGCCAAGGAGAACGGCACCGAGCTCACCATGCAGGAGCTGAAGGTAACACATCTACGCACTATAATCACCTGAGAGGGAGGGAGAGCTGGAGGGAAGCCACGTGTTCAAACACAAACACAGCTACACAAAGAACACCTTCACTGTTTACCTAAAGGGATGCTGCCAAAGGGAATCCAGCTGGGCGGCTGAACACACACAGACACACCAACCCGTTATTATTTGTCGAACAAATCATCTTGTAATCACAAGCAATAAAAAGTGATTTATGATACACATCTCTATGTAAAATAGTCTGCAGGGCTGATGCCACAGGCAGACAGTAACACACACTCATGGCTGGGCACACCCTCCATTTACCTGTTAAAGTAATTCAGAGGAATTTTGTGGAAACTCTCTGCCTCTGTGGTTTCTGGGTTAAGTCCAGGGCCAAAAATAAGTCAACACTCCCCCTGCTAGGGGTCTGAAAGAGGCCTCCTGTACGCACACATAAACACACACTCAGAGTGAACTGGGGAGGCCCTGTCGCTGAGGCCCAGGCTGCAGCTCTCTCCTGCCGTTTTCTGACGCACGCATATTTAACACACACTCACGCAGGGTGAGGCCGAGATGTGTTATGACATGGATGATGGCAGACGAGAGGTTTATAATGAGAGTCGTGCTGCCCAACCTCGGTGTTATTTATTCCACTACCTTAATAATGGGCCTGCCACAGCGCGCTAAATGTTATTATTGGATGTTTCGCACAACTTTTCAGGAATTAAAAACAACATACTTTTATTATATGCTGGCTTTTTTGGTGTTTTTTTTTGCTCCCTGTGGTAGTGGATTTGTTTGCTCATATTTTGGCCTAATAGTTATTGACAAAAGTGATTTCACGTAGAAATAATAAATCGAAATGCCCGACAACTCTATAGCTATAACGTATTCTGTGCTTTTTGCTTCCACTACACTACAAACAATACTGATGTCTAACATCCACGACATAATTCTACCATCTTTAGTTCCACTCTCTGGAGTCTTTATTCAAGGAAAAATCAATTAGAAGACGAAGGAGAATTAAAGACAAATCATTACAGTTCTGCACAATAACATTATGCTTCACTTTTCATATCAGACACTGGCTTTATAGTAACAGTGAGGTAGGGAGGCTGTTTTATAGACTGAATATTAAGAGTATTATATTTGAAAATATTTGAAAATTTGGGTCAAGTGGAGAGAAATTTAAAAATTGCTAATTTTAAACCCCAATATTAAGTTTTATACTGATGCAGTGGAATAAGGTTGTTGAACTTTATACTCCAACTCCACTACATCTCAGAGGAAGTTAATTTACATTTACTTTTTTAAATTTAAGTAAAGGATCTAAATTCTTCCATCACTCCCCAATATGAAAATGAAGTAGATGTTTCCCATCACAAGCCGAAAGGTTTGGGAACCAGCCAACTGACGACCATCTCACCTCTATAACATCCCACAGGAGTCGACCATCGAGTTGATCTTCGCCGCCTTCGCCACCACAGCCAGCGCCAGCACCTCCCTCATCATGCAGCTCCTCCGCCACCCTCCCGTCCTGGAGCGCCTGAGGGAAGAGCTGAGAGCCAGGGGTCTCCTCCATAATGGCTGCCTCTGCCCCGAAGGAGAACTGAGGCTGGACACCATCGTGAGCCTCAAGTACCTGGACTGCGTGATCAAGGAGGTGCTGAGACTCTTCACACCAGTCTCAGGGGCCTACAGAACCGCCATGCAGACTTTTGAACTTGACGTAAGTTGTCCAGTGACAGATCCTGACTATTTAGTGTCGCCAAAAAGTGATGATGAAGGTGGCACATTCATCCTTATTCATCTAGCATTGATAACAAAGTGCCAAAGTGAGAAAACTTTTCAGGCACAGACTACATTATAGACACCTACCTGCAGTCATGAAGCTGTTTGGCTTCATGTCTCTTTCTGACTTCTGTCTCCAGGGAGTCCAGATTCCGAAGGGCTGGAGTGTGATGTACAGCATTCGAGACACCCATGACACCTCAGCCGTCTTCAAGGACGTGGATGCCTTCGACCCTGATCGCTTCAGTCAGGAGCGAGGCGAAGACAAAGAGGGACGCTTCCACTACCTGCCCTTCGGCGGCGGAGTTCGGTCCTGCCTGGGCAAGCAGCTTGCCACCCTCTTCCTTCGCATCCTGGCTATCGAGTTGGCCAGCACCAGCCGCTTTGAGCTGGCCACGCGGCAGTTCCCCCGCGTGATCACGGTACCCGTGGTCCACCCCGTCGATGGGCTGAAGGTCAAGTTCTATGGCTTGGACTCCAACCAGAACGAGATTATGGCCAAGTCGGAAGAGCTGCTGGGAGCAACAGTTTGAAATGCAGTTGATGAGAAGGGGGGGTGAGTGATGAAACGAGTCTTTAGGCAGGAGATTGAGGGAAGGAAAGAAAGAATTTCAGTTATTTTTTCTTCTACACCTTTGCTCTGCCGAGTTGGAGGTTCCTTTTCAAACTAAAAGAAAAGTCTTCATCTCTTGTTACAACTGATGATGATCTGGACTTTCCTCTGAGAAAGGAAGAAGCTGCCAAAAAAGTTCTTAATTATTCTCTATTCTGTGTATTTTTTTAAAGAAATATACGAACTAAATGTATGTACAAAAAAGCTATGTAATATAATTTGAAAGAGAATGTGGGTAGTGCACAATTGGAGAGGGGGGAAGTATGGTGGTACTTTAGTGGAAATGAAGTGTTGAAATGAGAAAAGTAGATGTTACGACAGTCGTGGGAGGAAGAGGAGATGGATGAAACAGGGTATAGGATGAAAGAATATGATGTTTTAGCATTTTACTTGTCCTTAATCAAATTCAGTGAACCGTTCCAGTTGTTTAGCAGGGTAAAAGAGATGGGTAACTCGGCCTAAAGTTCTACATTTTCTGGTCGAAACTGGTAAAAGTTTAACCAAAATTCCTCTTGGTGCCGCCCAGATTCAACTCATGTTTTCTGTGAATTTGAGAACGATTTTTGATGACAATTACAATCATTAGCTAGCATACAGATGCAGTCAAAAGGATCATCATGTCTTCAGGCCAACAGTATCATGATGGAGCAAATACTTACATTCATACTGCTAATTCAAGTCGAGGATAAATTCATGCAGTGAAGGAAAGGGCCATGTTTAGAAATGAGCAATTGGGAAGACACATAACATTTTGAATTGATGTAAATGGGTAATTTGTTCAGTTTGTGACCTTTCCATTGATTCACATTGCTGTCTCTACACTCTATGAACCTGACTGATTTTTGAATCAGAAAAGAAGTTACGCTTCAACAACATGAGTCTCAGTCCAAAGAGCCAAAATACAGCAAGCGTATTCCAAGAAATTACGAATGGGTATCATGTCTCAAATTTCCAAATCAAGAATGACAAATATTTTGTTTGTAATATATAAAATATTCTGGAGAAGGCATTGTTGCCAAAACATCTGTTTATCTTTGTTTATGTGAGCCAAATAAAGAAGTGAAATGTGAGGATTTTGTTGCTATATTACAAAATTTGAGATGTGTTACCCTAAATAATTATCATAATTCTTTTAACATAGAAGTTCCTATACTGTTTCCTAAAACCATCAACCGAGGAACATAACTGGTAGGAACTCCAGTGCTTTTATGAAAGTGATATAATACTTTTGAGAAATGCAATTAAAATGATACTAAGTGAGAGAGAAACAAGGGAGTATTTACGTTATGTAATAGCACAGGGTACATCTTACAGTAAATCCTTGTTGGATGATCACATTTTCCTAACTCAAACTGCATCATCCTCCTCTTATTATCTGTAACTCCACTGAAGACCTTGACCCAGTCTCTTCTCCTTCACTGTCTACTGAACACGTTGCCCACTATAGCATCGACTCAAAATGTTGCCCATAACCAGTCTACATAGCATATCCCAGTAATCTTGGTGGTGTGAACTCAGGTGCAGAGTAGATGTTGTGAATAAAGAATACAACTTTGCTTTTTGATATTTAACTCTGACTGACTGCACATAAATAATGTCACTAACTCACTGTTGTAGTTTAAGACCTGGACTCATTACTTTTTTGAAAACCTGTCAATTATTTTGGGAATAACTTCTGTAAATAGAATGACACTCAGTAGAGTGAAGACCTCTGCCAACGGCCAACATCCCCTTTAATTCAGTCAAGCCTCCAAAATCAAACCCAAAGCAGTCTAACCGAAAGTTAAGGCTACAGAATTATATCGATCTGGACACTCATAAGCCATATTACCACTGCATAGTACCGGCTCGACTCGACTCGACTCGGCTTGGTATCGGCTACTTTTCTGAAGGTCGTTTTCCCTTATGGACCAATCAGTGGTCTGTAATGTTTCACGTGACCTTTTAGTACCAGCTCAGCTCGCTTGGAACCGCAACTGAGGAGGTACTAAAAAAGTAGTACCAGGTACATTTTACCTAATGGAAAACCAAAAAAGGCAAGTAGATTTGAGTCGAGTCAAGTAGAGCCGGTACTACTCAGTGGAAATGGGGCTATAGATACCAACCCCTTCCTGATTTGTTTTTCATCAAGATCTGAGGTGAGAACATAACCTCCTTGGCGGGGATTTCGTATCCCATCCCCAAGGATAGTCCAAACTGAACAAACCACCTCCTAAAGTCAAAAAGTAATGAGGTCCATGTCTGCTTTGTAAACTCTGAACCTGTGCTCTGATACGTTAACAATACCAAGCTGTATTCGGATAGTACTCTATCTGATGGCGACTTTCCACGATGAGGACCTTCCTGAGCTAGAGGACAAGCTAAGACAGATGGAGGAGGAGGAGGTAGACAGGAGAAGACCTACATACATGCTGCTTGAGTGTTGCTTTGTCATTCTGTGTTTGTATATTTGTGTGCTGTTTTTATTTCACCGTCTCCTTTGGGCAGCCAGTTTGAGTTCTACGGAGAAGGTGACATTCCGTCTTGCTGCTCCTCCAACCAACGCTAAGAATGCAAAACAAAATAAATCCCATGGTTTGAGCAACTTTATTAGCTGAAAGAGATTTATTGTTTGAGGTGATTGCACAATCAGAAACTCTCAGAGATTTGTGTTCCGTAAATCCGAGGACAGGAAGTGATTTTTCTTATTTCCCTTATATGGAAAGCTTCTACGGAACTCTGGGATCCATCCGCGGAACTCTCCGACATTCTAGAATTCATTGAATTCCAAGTTCCAAACTGGAGCTTTGAGAGAGAAGAACCAATGAGGTTTCAGGGGAGGGCAGGGTCACGCTCAGAGGTCCTCTCTTACTGGACGATCCTGTCGTCCAATAGCGTCCCAGAAGGATTCTGCCCATGCTAGACATCGTTCACTCTTTCTACCAACCACACCACTGATTTCTTCCTGATTAAAAATATAAAGATAGATTTTTTTGCTGCTTCTTTTCTGTACATTTTCTAATTGAGAGTTCTAGATTGCAATAGTTTGTGTCAAGTGAGATTTACTATGTCTTTCATATATATTAAAATATTTGCATTTTGTGAAAGCAAAAAGAGCATTAATGGGTTATAGTGTATATTAATTTGTACAATATTCCTTTCTTTAGCAAGCCATGGGGAAAATCAGCTATTTACATCTACTAATAACCTAATATTAATGTTATTGTATGATTAATATTGTTGTTATAAGATATTTGAAATGCTATTTTTTATTCTATTACAGATTTAGAGTTTCTAGCCTAAATGAGAAGGTCTTTGGTAAATATTGGATGTATCTAGAATGTTATGTATTTCAGTTATATTGTAAACAGTGATTAAAATGTTAATATTGTTGATTTGATTACTGTAATAATTATTATTTGGTTTGTTATTCAGACTTATTATCGCTGCATTTTATTTGATATTAATTATGGAAAACAGAAAGCACTTGCGAGGTATGTCTATTTTTTAAGTGCCATCCGACTACACTTCCTTTCACCTGTTGGTTTTTCTTCTCATGTCAATCTGTACATAATATTTGTATTTCTTTTTGCAAGAAAAATGTTCATTTAGTTGAAATCTGAATGTCTCGTTCTACTTTCTGACATTACTTTTTTGTTACCGTGACTGTTAAATGTACTCCTGTAATAAAGTAAAATCATATCTGAATAGTGAATTTTGTGGTGTTTTCCTTCTTCCAGCTTCTAAAAAGACTAAAATGGTTTGAAAAAAAAATCAAATGTTTGTATGTTTTTATTAAATGAAACAGTTTAAGTGCTAAAATCTCCAACAGTGTAGCAGCTGCAACACTTCTGGAGAAAATAAAACTGACTTGACAACAAATGTAAAACAGCTTCACATGAAGAAATTGATTCAAAGAGCTCCAACTGAAAACAATGCATTCTCCACTCTGAAGATCCAGATATCTAAACCATATCCAGGAGGACTAAAGTGTAACTTTGTGTGTTTTCATAAACCGCATGAAACAAGCACACAAACAAAAGTGTGCACAGATCCAGCCTGTAAATCAAGTCGATGGTGTTTTCAGAAAAGCCAGAAAACTGCTCTGTCTGTCTGAATTAGACATCCACCAGCTGGTCGGTGCCATGTTGACATTAATTCCTACAATTGCTGCAGCTAAAACACTGTTCAGATTTTTACCATATTTTCAAAATGCCTCTATTGACAGAACATAGACTGGTTTCTTATGTTAGTATCGCCTATTGATGACAGTGATGTAAGAAGGTCCAAATGTTATAAAATTCCAAGTAAGGCTGCGCTCATAAAAACATAATACTTCATTAACATCTTTAATCAAATAAAAAAATCATCAAATAATCTGTCAAATTGACGGGTGAAGAAACACGCACAAATTCACACCATCAGCATGAATATAAAATATGACTGAAAGAAGCAGGCTGAGCATTTTGGAGACATGCAGTCGCTTCATTCAAACAGACACAGCTTCTCTTGTTTCTGTTTGTTTGTAATTTATCGTCAGACAGAAACACTAAATACTCCAAGATGGACCACAGCTCTGGGATCTGGGATCTCAGAGGTCTCGATTAATCCTTTTAACTGTTTCGACATATCTTCTGTATTTTCAGGTCAGTTGTTGAAGTTTACATTATAAGTGTATGATGTGTTTGCAGTAAGCCGAGAACTTTCAATATGACAATTAACAGTAAAAGATACACTTTGGTGATATTGTGCTTTAATTTCCAAAACCTTGACACCCCTGAGAGGATAGTTTCATCTCTATACCAGGAGGGATAAACTCCAGCACATCACTTTTAAGATGAAATGTATATTTGTTCAGGATTTCTGAAGAAGAAGAAGAAGAAGAAGACTAGCCTGGCAGCAGAGACAAAGAGACAGAGGACTTAGAATGAGAACCCTCTCAGCTGTGACTCTCTTCTCCTCTGATGGATTAAACCAGATTATTATCCACCGGACTGGATGCCGAGGCACGCGGCTGGATGCTCAGCTGCAGATAGGAGGGATCATGAGGAACAATAACCAATCAGCACACAGACTTTTTCAATAGATGGCTGCTGTGGGAGGTGTGACGGCCCATCTCACCACAGGATGATGATGATGATCCTTCGCGGCCCACCCTATCCCAACACTCATTGTGCACCGGTGATGTTTACATTTTGTCCCACCCAAACCAAAAACCACAGAGTGAGTGAACCGGCAGTAATGAACACCCCATAAGAGGATGAGGGGTATACTTTCAAATATAAGTACTGGGTTCCAAGTCACTGCAGTAGATGTGAATGATACTGTATGAATGTTAAAATACAATTAGCATTAACAATGCTAATCGACGAAGGACAGGACTTCGTAGACCTGGTCCTTCGAAGGATGTGGCCCCTGATTTGGAACACATGATGATGTCACCATGATGCCGTAGCTTTAATTAGATCTGCTTCATACCAAATTAAGGAATAACACCTAATTGTTCGACTGAAAACATGACTGACGAGAGGGATGACATCATCTGGGCGAGGATTACTGCTGCAGTCAACGATGATGGGGGTCTGACTAATCACTGATTGTGTAAAATATTGTGTTCTCCAGTTGTGTCACCTGAGAAAATACATTTTAGATGTTGTTTTTGTTGCGTGTCTGATTTTATTAATGATTAAAGCTTAAAGATAATGAATAAAAAGTTGATTATTTTCATACTACAAGAGCAAATTTATGGATAAACTAACCTGTTGACTTCTATTTTTAGGGGCTTTGTTGAATTCTCGTCACGGTTTAGTCATGGTTCAGAGTTGTGTGTCAACAATTACAATTATTTCCTGATTGTGAAACCTACAGTTGTGTTTCCTAGGAATCGGTTTACACAAGTTTCCTCAATAAGATTGTTGTGTGTTAATCATGCAGGAAAGAGTTTTATGGAGAAGTCAGTAGTTTAAATTGGACATGTGGGTCCTGGGGTAAAACTGCTGTTGAAAGATGATGAAGTGACCCAGAGGGAAAATGATTTTTGATGTCATCTAGATGCTTTTTCCGGTAAGAGATACTGAAAATCTGAGAGAGAAGGGAGTCTGCAGCCAGCAGAAGATTTTGTACCAAGATGTGAGAAGTAGGAGGAAAAAATCAATCTCATATTAATCAATACATCAACAAGCAAAGAGTAATTCTACAGAAAGGCAGAGAGAGCCTACAGGTGTGTCCTTGATCAGGTGTCCATATTTCCTGGAAGATGAAATGAAGGTTTTAAACCTGTGGTTTCCTCAATGCAGTAACGCGGGGTTTCCCTGCATGACAGCCTGTCAAACATGTGTGAACAGCTCCTGGTTCGTCATCTCTTTTTAAAACTGACTACAGCTGCAGCAGGCAACAAACACATCCTGCTGCTGTGTACGGATGACAAACTTCCAAAGAAAACACGAGTGACGACCAAAAGCTCTTAGCAACGGAGCTGAAACTCATTTTGCAATCAATATCAAAGGAAATGAGAGCAGAGATGGAAGTTATTGGACGTCTTCGTCCCATCGAGAAAAAACACAGACAGTTCCAGGATTTTTCATCTCAAGGACTTTGGAGTTGATTCATGTGATGTTTTGATTAAGAAATTCCCAGCTGAGACGGCTGCATCCTTCGTCCATCCATCACCTCGCAGTCTGTGTACAGCCAGACATAACGACAATGAAACACAACCACAAAGTGCTTCATTTCTAAAGATGTTCAAATACATTCTGGGTGTAAAATCTGGAAATCTCCAGGTCTCCCATGACTGTCAAATGAGAGGAAATCTTTAGAGGAACCTTAAAATTAAGAGGTTCGATTCCTTTGCTAATGAAAAAATAATCTAGATGAGAAGTTGTCTTTTTTTTTTACAGTAAAATTAGCATGAATGCAGATTGTAGCCTTTGTAACCACCTTTTGTTAGTGTGAAAGGTAAGTGGTATAACCGTCAAATATCTAGCTTCATGTGATAAACGAGTATTTTAAGTGCTGATGTGACTAATTAGAAAATAAGTATCACAATCTTTTAACGAATTAGGATCCAGACATGCAGATTTATCCAGTTTAATCCAGTTTAATCTTAAGCAGTTACTGAAATCTTACAGTGTTTGGTGTTAAAGAGATGTTTTATTCTGAACATTTAAGCATTAAAAGTATTTATATGGTACTGTTTGTGGGTTCTGTACAGATTACATCAGTCTCACATTAGTTTTATACAGTATCAATGTTTGATACTATCAAATCCTACTTTATCTCGTTAGTATGCTAACATTTGGTAATTAGTTCCATTGGTTATGAAGGTAATTGGTCATGACCAAAGAATGTATTTGTTAGGACAATTGAAAACATGCATGGAGATGATTTTTATTCCTAAATAAATAAATAAATCCACTGTTTTCTTCTTTCAGGGTTGAGGAAATTAAATTAAATTATCTTTGGTTTTACAGAGGACAACAGGACGCCCTAGCAATGACCCTTAGAAATCCCCAAACTGCTGACATTTAACTATCATAAAGTTACTATTACTTTCAATATTAAATCTCTCTTTTCCAGGAAAGAAAGAAAGGAAGAGTAACACAGAGAAATGGTGTGACTCATTGATAACTGGAAGAAAGACTGGAAAACACAGAAAGACGAGGTGGAGACAGAGAGGGAATAAAAAAAGGAAGATAACGAAACGAGGAAAAGCGAAAGAGTTGACAAAGATGAAATCAGAGATAAACTGTAGGAATTACCACAGGTGTGTGTGTCGGGTCATGAACTTCAGGTGAACTCATATTGATGCATCTGAAGCCCAGCAGGTGTAGCAGTCAAACAAAAGACAGAGACAAGCACAGACATGCTAACACACACCCAAGTTTGTGTTTCTATACTTGTGAGGACCTCCAGTGATACAATGCAGTACCTCTAACCATATAACTACATGTCTAAACCCAGTCCTAACTAAACATAACCTTAGAATCAAGTCTGAACCCTTAAAGGATTAAAAAACAGAGGAATGACCAAAATGTCCTCAAACTTCCAGATGGTCCTCAGAAAGATGGGAAAACAAGAATCAAACATACACTGAAACACACGCAGGATGCAGCTTGAATGACGTTTTAAAAAAAAAAGAGTGAGAGATGAATCCAAGCAGCGCTCAGTGTTTGATGTGAAAACCATATGGTGTGACACCAGCCGTCGGCTTCCATTTACAACACTGTGGTGTTTTTATAATAACATATTCAGATGAACAGCGACACCTAAACGAGTTACAGGGAAGAAAAAACTAAAAAGTAGAAGAAAAAAGTTAGATATATGATAAGAAATATAATAATAAAGAATGCAACATGTAAATGTGGGTATTATTAAATACATATACATATATATATATATATATATATATATATATATATACACATACATTTTATGTGGGAATATAAAGCAACAGATATGACTACAATGTACAAAATAAGCAGATATGTAATAATAATAATAATAATAATATTAATAATAGTAGCTCCTGATTATTGTTATACGTTTCATAAAGACAGAGATTGTGTATTATTTCAACCACAGACGAGGCCATAATGATTTATTGATGAACACAGTAATGAAGTTTATATCAGGTTCAGTCTATGACATCACTCTATTGATCGGAGGCACACAGTCTGCATGTATCATGTTTCTTACTTGTGTTCTTGTTGATTCATATCCTGTATTTACAGATAATTATTTTCGCTTACTATCAGGTATTACATGATATTCCTGCCAACCAGATGGATTCAGTATCATCTGAACAAAAACAGGTAGAACCTCATCATAAATTCATCTGCTGGCATGTTAGGAAAAGCCCATCATCACTTGTTTGTGCTCATTTCCAGGTGACATTAAGTTAAATCTCTTGTGATTTAACAGAATTACTGTAAGAAATAATGCATGAAAAACAAATGAAAAGGTGATGATTGTTGTTGCCCTTGTTTTTTTAGATTGTTTCGGCACCACAGCCAGAAGAGTTTAGTGAAGGAAGCTGGAACCAAAGTCAGAAAACTGGTTCTTCTGAGAACCTGATGACTGTCTCTTATTCATCTAATGATAAAGCATAGGAATAAAATCAATGACTGACATGCCGGTTAAAAGAAACACGATCGCTTCATCTTAATGCTTTTTCTCTTGATTTTACTGTAACCCTAAACAACAAGAGGACAGTCAAAAGTATCCATAATCAATAGAGCTGATTGGTAAGAGAAAGATGAACCTACCAGTCATATCACCAGGGAGACGAGGAGAAAGCCGACCAATGAAAGGGATTGGTTGACATTTTAAACACTTTAAACGTGATTTTTAAGACATCCTGTTGTAATTCAAATAAAACAGATTTCATATAAATAAATGAGGATAAAGAGAGAGAGAGAGTGAAGGAGAGAGAAGACAGGAGGAAGGTCAAGAGAGAAGAGGAGGATGTTGTAAAGAAGAGGTAGAATGAGAAGAAGAGGAGATGAATGGGAAGAGAAGAGGAACAAAGAGAGGAGGAAAGAGAAGAGTGAGGTGAAGATACAGGGTGTGAAAGATAAAAAAAGAGAGGAATAAAGTAAAGTCAGAGGAAAGTGAAAGAAAGAGTGTAAAAGGAGGAAAGTTAGAGAAGCAGGAAAGTAAAAATGAAAGGTCAATAAGAAGGAACGACATCTGGAACTAGATGATACAGGTGGATGGACGGAGTGACTTCAGGAGAAAGAGGAGAAAGGACTCAGAAAGAAGAAGAGAAGAAGAATAAAGCTTGATAGACTGTCTCAGGAAATGTGAGAAAGGATGAAAAGAAAGGCAAAGAAGAGCAGATAGATGGAAGAAATGAAAGAAAGACAAGGTAGGAGGAAGATGAGTGAGCAAGGAGACAAGAGAAGGAGATGAGAAGGGGAGTAAGTATATGGAAAGAGACGAGTAGAAGGAAGCGTGTCTTGGCACTGAGTTTCTATCAGCCCATTAACATCTAAATTTCTTTATCAGTGCCATCTCACACACTATTTTGACTACACTTGCCCTCCAGTTCTTGGGCTCTTATCTGTTTTTATGAAGGAACAATGGCTTCTTTCAGTCGTCTGCCCTCCCTCTCTTTCCAACTCTCTCTTTCTCCCTCCGTCCTCCCTTGTCTTCCTCAGCCTGTCTCCATCCTCGGAATGCAGATTTCCGACCACAGGGTTTGAAGTCGGGCTGGAGGGGAGCTAATTATTATGGAAAAGAGAACTGGACATGGAGCGAGGGAGGGAGGGAGGGAGGGAGGGAGGAAAAAGATAGAGAATCAGGACAGACAGATGTAGAGAGAGGAGCAGTCCTGTTGTTCATTAGATGAAGGAAGACAAAAACAAAGGAACACAAAGAGGTCAAGTGTTCATCTCCACTACTTTATATCTGAAGGGCTGGTGGGCAGCTGGGGAAGATCCCAGCATGCTTTGGGCACAACACAGGAATTAGTCCAAACCAAGATACAATGGCGTCATCGATGATCACAAACATAACAACTACCTGGTTAAACCTGCAGTGAAGAAAAGCCCTGTAGACTTATAAATAAGAGCTTTGTCCTCCATATTTAAGGCCCATTTATGCTCTACGTTAAAGACGGAGACGGACGAGACAAGCAATACCACCGGAGATGGTTGGGGGCAGTGTAGCTACAATTCAAGCAAGGCAGGACAAATGTGTACGGAAACAACGAAGAAGAAGAAAGTGAAGGGATAAAGTGAAAAGACTCTCTGCCCTCATGTCTTGATGTACCTGATGACCTCACAGACCATCACAGACCTTTGTAATTATTAGGTATATCATCACAGCCTCCATGAAAAAGAAAAGGTAGATGTAGGATAAGGATGCTCCCTGTCTTTTAGACTGACTCAGAATCCTTTTTCACATCACAGTTGTAACATCTGACAGTTTAAACTCTTTTAAAAGGAAATACTGGACCTTAAATTGTGGACTGAGTCTTGCCACGGCTGTTGGCTGCCCAACAAATGGTGTAAACGAGACAGAAGAAGAGAGAATATTCCCCCCTTCAACTGTACGTGACCTGGAAATTAAATGGATTCCAGCCTCATAAATGCGAGTTTGTCATTAGCTGACACTTGAAGAGTTCATTTAGAAAACCAGCATTTCCCACACGGCGCTAATATCCCTGTGGACCAACAGGGTAAATTTACAGAAACCAAAAAAATGTTTTTAATCCATTTTGGGATCTTTGATGTATGAAACTAGTGATTTGCATCAATAGAGATTCCAAGCAGCCAAATCTAATTCTGCCAAGACTGAGCTGAGAGCTTGTCATTGAGCGACATGTTCATTATTTATTTCACCGCTCGCAGCGTCTGTGCCAACAGAAACTAAAAGGAGAGACAGTTTGAATTGTAGCCTCAGGATTGGCCCAGTAATGAGGAGGAAGCAATTAGCTAATTGCCCTAACCATTAACTAATATAGCGGTGCTAAAGTTTTAGGTGGCTAAAGTACTTTGTCATAGTGTATTTTGTTATATCTAGCAGTTTATTGGATGGTTTTGTGTTGGACTACTTCAGGAATGATGCTAATCTAAGCTAAGCTTTTACACCTGAACCATATTTCAATTAAAACCATGGTCTCCTCCTCTGCCCACGTGCTAAAACAGTTCATCTTTTATCAGTTCGGACAATAGCCTGCCATGACTGTCAGTAATTTGTCCGAATCTCGCACAAGAAAAAAAGAATTATGGTTGAACCGAAACCGAGACCACCTCTTTCCGTCAGACCAAAGTTTAGGTCTAAAAAAGGTTCAAAATAAAAACCAAACAGTAAATCAGTTCACATTGGAACAAAGAAACCTGTGATTTGTATTTAATTGGGTTGAAATTATGATTCAGTGCTGGGACATGGCTCCAGTCACAGTGCTATTTATGTTTAGTTACATGTATAGAGCAGTGATAATGAGGTGCATCTGAATTTTGGTTATAAGCATCGATTAACGGCGTTTTATCGTTCAGTATAAACAAACAAAGGCGGCGAACAAAAAGGTCTTGGTCGGTATAGTTTACAGCTTTTGTTAATGTTGGACTTTTAGTGTGTAGCTGTGGATGTTGACCCCAAAAAAAGTCTCTCTAAAGTCTTTTTTTACCAGCATCACTTTGTCCTTTTCTTATTAAAGGTCAGCTCTGGAGTGTAAACCTGCTGTTTTGTACCTATAATGAGAATCGCTTTGACCTTAGGATGATGCATCATCAGCATTTAGTAGAGTAAGTAAATTAATAAGTAATAAATAATACAAAAGGAAACTAGAAACTGTGTCACAGATGTTCACACTAATAGAAGAACTGAATATGTGCTGATGCGGACAGACCATAACCTTTATGATAGGAGAATGTGAGCAAACTGACATGAGGTCAAATGTGGCTAAAAATGTCTAAATAAGCAAATTGAAGAAACCAATTATGAGATGCACACATTCACGGCTCTTACGAAGCATGTGTCAAATTTCATTGAATTATGTCTAATGGATTTTGAGGAGATGCGGACAGACCATACCCCGTTACAGACCTTTGTACAGGCGGACAACAGTCACCCAAAATGCCCCCTTTATGCAGGGGCATGAAAATTGAAAAGTCAAAGACTGTAACCAAATTCTCCCCAGTAGTCTCCAAAATACCACAAAACAACCGAGCTTCAGAAAATCTCTGCCAACCTGTCACTAACTCCCAGAAGAATCTCTGCCTCCGCCTCAAAATCTAATATCCCAAATCTTCTTCATACACTGTTGGAGGGGAAAGTGATGGGGTAAAATATCATTGTTGTCATATTGTTGGCTGCAGGGAGCAGAGTGGATATGATGGACTTTAATGTAGTAACTGGGATGTTGGTTTGGGTCCCAAACCTCTGCTGAGCTTCATTTGATACCACAAGAGACTGGAGGGATGCTGGAAAGCTGGCGAAGGTAAACGTATAGGCACACACATCCACAGCTTTAGTACACAAATACAAACTAATAGCATGTTTTTGTTCATGTCGAATATAAACAGATACACATGCAGTGATTGGACACTGCACAATATTAGAGCAAATATGAGACAAACAGAGAAATGCACAGTGTGGAAGGGGGAGAAGCTGCCTTGTGATTGGTCCATTAGTTCAGCTGGAGGCCTGGTGATGACTCACTGTGGAAGAGTGTGAGAGAGAGGGAGTAAAAGACAGAGAAAAGGGGGGATATAAACGGTCAAAGGGGGAAGACATGAGGTCAGAAAGAGGGAAAAAGAACTGAAACAATAGGAAATACTGTAGAAATGAAATATGAAGGGTGATCGTTGGTAATAGTTTTGTACTTGTACTTAAGTCAAACATTTAATTATTACATAATACATGAAACAGAGTATTTCTAAACTGTGGTATTGATCATGTAGATATTTGCATGTTTCCACAGCGTTCAGTACTGAAATACCTCTTTAAGTACAAGGTCAGAGTACTTCTACTACCTTTTACCAAACAAACCAACAAGTCCAAAATGGAAGAAGCTCTGATATCGTAGTTGTGTCACATGAATTTAAAGAATGACTTGGAATTAACTATTTCATGCTCAAGCATTATATGGCCTTAGCAATTAGCCTGATTTCTCACACTTACACTTACAAGGGTGGGAAAAGGTTAAAAAAAAGAAGAAAAAAAAGGAATGGGAGCAAGAGAGAAAGTGAAAAATAGAGTCAAAGGTTCAAAAAGATAGAAATAGACTGAAGGAGGTCTGAAAGAGAGAAGAAGAAGAAGAAGAAGAAGAAGAGAGATGAAGATGAGACCATAACGAGGGATTCCGTGCTCAGCTGTGCTTCGGTTGACCAAAACCAAGACATCCACCTCTCTGCCCTACACTTCACCTCTACACACACACAGACACACACATGCTGAAATACATCCTCCCCCTCCCATTAAGCTCTGAGGGGGAGATATTTGCGGGGAGCGCCTGATTTGAAAACAATGTGCATTCCAGTTCGCTTCCCTGTCCCTGCTCAGAGACAAACAAGACTGTGGTTCCGTCCCCAGAGACTCTGTGTGTGAGAGACTTCTCAGAGTTTTCCACAATCATCAAAGATGCAATCAAAGATGGAAAGAGAACAAAAGAGAGATGGAGGGAGAGAGAGAGAGAGAGACAAAAGCTGTGGTTCTATCCGCTCAATTTTACATGAACTCACAGCAGAAGAGGAGAATTTCTGGTTTCCAGGCCCGAATCAGTGGCTGCAGCCTCGTGAGACGTCGATCAGTCCAGATGCATCTTCAATCCAAACATTACAGATTTTCTATTGCAACAATTAGCATCAAGGGCACCTGAAGGCAACGTCAAACGTTTAGAGTTTTAAGACCTATCAGACGCGTTCGTTTAACCCAGAATCACCAAAACATGCCCCCATTGGTTGATTCTGCCCCTAACAACATGTATTCAATACCAATGCTCACAACCAGCAACCACTGAAGTCCTGTACCCTATTATATTATTGTTATCATCACATGTTTGGCTTCCCTGACGCATGGCCCACCCATCCACAAAGAATTATGGAAATCAGTTCAGCAGTTTTTGTTTGATTAGGGAAAATGTTGAAAAACACCAACCACCAACATTTAGTGGGTTCTTCCCTGATCCATGCTCCATCAGTCCACCAAGTTTAATGGAAATCCCCCAGTGAATGTATGTGTAGTGACGGACCTACATAAGGAACCAGTGCGTGACTTGGCTGCATGGAGATCCTCTATAAAACCTTTGTTTTCCTGCAAAAAAGCTTCTGTCAGAGCAGCGAATGTGAGGTGGAGGAAACATGAAAACAAGGACGAACAACAAATACGTCACATTTGTTTGAGAGAACTTTACTGCAAAGCTGTAATTCGGTGACCTGAATCCATGGAGATTTGGATATCTACTGTGAAAGCAGTAGAAGCCAAGTCTGAAGACACCTCAAGACGAACCCAGAAACGTCGCTTGACACACATGAACGGAGGAATTATGCAGTGAAAAGACATTTGAAAGAGTGATTAAGCAGACATGAGAGGATCTGAAGTGGCTTTGGATGTTCTGAGGTCTGTAAACTCATCAACTGAACTAAAGATATTAAAAGATAATAAAAGGTGACAACGACATTTGAGCTTTGAGTTCCACTTCTATAGTTAGTCTCCGTCTGAAAGCGTGAGACAGATGGCTAGATGTAATTTTAAAACCGTTTCTGTCGTTTCAGTGGTCCATGAATATGACACCACTAAATCACTGGTTACTGGATGTCACAGCTTTGAACTGAATCTGTTTACAATTTGTAGACGGAGCAGATTTCTTGGGGTTCTATTGTTCCTCATGCCAATAAAACACTGGAAATGAAAGCAAATTAAATGACCTTACAATGAAATGACAGAGACGGAGAAAATGAACGTGTCATCGGGGGAATGACCTTAAAGTTGGAAGCTGTGAGGCAGAACAATCTCTGACGACGCAAGTTCTCAATTTACTGTAATTATTACAAGATGGGAGAGAGAAGAGAGGAGATGTTCAGGGCAGTGCTGTGTGTGTGGGACACGGGGGAACTGTGTTAAATGTTTAAGGAGCCTGATGACACACTTCTTGGAACAGAAGCCCATAACTGACTGATACAGAGCAGAAGGAGGATAAACCATGTTTCATGGGAAATAAATGGATACAAAGGCAGCTGATGTTTTGACCAACATTTCTGAAATAATCAGAAATCACACAAAGACTAAAAGAACGATAGCCATGCTTGCAACTCAACTGTAATAGTCATTCCAGTCAGAAAGCAATATTAGTGAATCACTCAATATTTGAGTATCCATCTGTACCTACATCAGGTCCTGCTTATAAGTAACCTCAGTGTTGTTTCAATGCTTTAAGGTGTTCATCCTCTGCATCCATCGCTTTAATAACTATTTGATGGTTTGCAAAGGAGTTTGATGCAGATATTCTACCTTCTTACATAGCCTCTCATCCATGAGTAAATTAATGCTTCCTTCTACGCAATACAATGGTAGAAACAAAATAGTCACAACATGAATCTGCTCACAACAAGTTCTGTGGATTATCTTGAACAACCAGGTCATTATATTTAGAAAGAAACTTTTGAGTTTTCAAATGCTTTAAGTACTACCAAGATAAAAACTCCAAAAGACCAAGAAAACTCCACAACTCACACCAAAAAGATTTCTAGATGACTCTAGAAATATCTTGGAATCTATTAGACGTCTCAAGTCCTTATAAAATTGCTTGAAAAGGAAATAAAGTTCAAGACCGTAACTTGAATCCTTGAACGAACTACTGTGTTCTTTAGAGAACATTCTCAGGGTACACACAGCAAGACAAGTGTTATTTGATAAGACAAAGTGAAAAACACTTGCACTGTGATCATGAACTGATGAACCAATGCTCTGCAGATGCACACATGCATCTCTAAACATATGAAAGATGGAGCAAAACAGGAGAGAACCATCTGTAAGAAGAACCGGTTAACTCATGGATACAATCAATAACAGGATGGATGAGGATGATGGAGATTATGGTGAAAACTGAATGCCCACTGGGAATGCTGACGCCACCGGCTTCTTTTTTTTTCTTTTCAATGGAAACAGTCTGCTGTTATTTACACAGCAGACCCTATCCCAGCTTGTATCGGTATGTGTTTGAGTGCCTTCATTTTCACAGGGATACTAACAGGATTTAGCTGAGCCATTTGACCATTAAGCTAATTATCCTCTGTCTCCACACACATACACACCGGCCTCCAATCAGCATTCAGATATTCAATCCCCTCCACCTGAAAGCTTCCAGCTCCTTGTCCAGAAAACCGACCCTTACACACAGGAGCCGAGACCGGCTATTTTCCTAGACTGACATTCTGAGCCCATTTCCAATTATCTTAACTACCCTGAAAAACACACATGTGATGCACGCGTGATCACACACACACACACACACACACACACACGTGGGTGGACAGACGTGCGCACATACATTTGCACATGAGCACACCCTCTCTTGGAAGCTCGTAGAGGCCAGGCTTAAGCTTGGGTGGACATTCAGTTGGTGTCCAAAACCAAATTAACATAAGTGATACACTTAAAATGTCAACAACCATTCACAAAGGAGCCTTTTATAAATCAGTGTGAGAAAGAAAGAAATCAAGAAATACAGAAAAGACAAATTAGTAAGAAAAACCCATTAAAGTGGACAAGGTACACAGAACCAAGAATAAAAGGGAGAATAATGTGAAAACGTCCATAGAGAATATAAATAAACAGGGTGAAAGATTATTTATGGCCGGGTCACACCAGCATTAGATATATTTGAAGTAGCTGATTTTAATGCTGTCTTCAAGCAGTAGACAGGCCGGTGGTTTGGATGGGAATGATGAGGAGGGTGTGCCTGTAAAATAACAGAAAAGTTGAAGTAGGTTATAATCTTTTTACAAAATACTCAAAGGCAACAAAAAACTCCATCTAGGAAAAGTTTATAAGAAAGCGTTCACTTCTAAAACCAAATATGAAAGGAAGCATCTGTAAGTAAATGTTGGAGGTAAAAGACAGAGTGCAAGGCTGCTTTTATACCCTTAGGCTGTGCCAAATTGTGATGTGGCGTCTATGCACTTTGAACTTGAAACCTCAGGGTTGGATATGAACAACAAAAGGTCATCTGCATATAACAAAACTTTATGGACCTGGCCTGTAAAGATACAGCTAATGGAGAGATTAAAAGTCTGGGAATAGACGACAGTAATTTAATGGAGAGAAGGAGAAATGACCACAGATAAATTGGAGTGACGCCCGTCTAGAGAATAATCAAAGATGAGCCATTTGGTGGGATCATAAAAGAATATAAAAATGGTCACGGCGAAATCAAACCAAACAGATGGAGATGTGATTAAGAATACTTCAAAGACAGAGAATATCCCTCCAAAAAACATTTCCATGAACATTTAAATGTCTTCTATTTGAAAAACAATTTTGTGAAGCAGAAGTCCTCATTATATGGAAAAATTATTTGAATAAGATTAAATTAGTGGCTCAACTGTTCTATCAATCAAAGGCAAACGTCTTGAAATGCGTCAAGTGGTCTCTGTGCTTTCCTAAACAAATAGTGCGCCTGTTGATGAAGAGTCCTGTCAGGGATGAACACACTGGACATCTTACCCCGAGCTGTGTGGAGAATGGAGAAGAAATTACACCCTTAATATAGATTGAAATCCATTTGTGGTCTCGGCGTGATCCGCCAAAATGCTCCACTGTAAGAAAAATTAAATGTGGCTTTGGAAAAGTCTAAAAGATCTGTAAAATACGTCTTTTACAACCTCCCTGAGGTGTAGAGCCACATTTCTTCCCCAGGATCCAGCTTTCATCTGAACATGAAAGTGGGAACGTTCGCCAACATGTACAGTTTCCATTTTGAATGGGAGAGGCTTTTATTTTGAAATAGCTCTCAAGGTTTATTTATTTGTGCCAAGCAGCTGATGGAAGCAGTGGAAAATAAAGCAAAAAGAGAAAGCAGACATATTTATCTTTGGTTCACATTAGACAGGTCACTGGTTACACTAGTGAGCAGACAGTTACTGTACATGCTTCCATTTAGAGGCAGGAGAGTATCAGAAGGAAACAGCTCAGACTTTCTCTTTGGCTTTAAAGCCAAACAAGATGATAAATTAATTTAGTAACAATGCTTCTACTGTGTTCTGCAGAGCTAACAATCTGTGTGTAGGCTATGTGTGACAGAGAGAGTGCTGTATCCAGGAGTCAACTGTGAGTCATGTCAGATTTTCATTGGCAATCATGATTGTTTTTTTCACCCATGTCCATTTGTTTGTTGGTTGGATTGTTAGCATTACGCTAAAACGACTGGATGAATTCCCATGAGGAAGAATGGGGCATGGGCCCAGAGAGAAACCAATAGATTTTGGTGCAGGTCTGACCCAAACAGTGACATGTGCCAGCAGGTGCCACGGCATCTCTTCGACATCTGGGTTTTATTTTGAAAAACAAATGAGCGATAATACATGGATTAAAGAGGTGGCATTTTTTTCCACTTTCCTTCAACATTGCAAGACAGTTTTTTTCCCCAACCTTTTCCCTCATTACTCAAAACTACTGAACCGATTTCTACAAAACTTTTTTTGGGGGGGAAACAGCCGAAGAAGTGACAGGAAATGTGGGAGCGAGAGAGAAGACATGCGGCAAATGGCCACAGGTCAGAATCGAACCCGTGTCAACTGCTAGAGGACTATAGCCTGCGCTATTTGCGCCCCAGATATCTACAAAACTTTGTGTAGCGGTGGGGGATGGGCCAGGAAAGCTACACAGATGTGTGTAGGGTTGTCTGTATGCTAATATACTTTCATACAATATTGAAGCAGGATGCAGGAATATGAGTTAAACTGATGAGAAATTAAGAAATAAATGTTCTGTCCACCAATCAGAAATCTGCTGTATCAGATTTGTTCATCCCAACATTGGATATTTTGGAGCCACTGACCATCACCCAATATACTCTGACCATCATACTGGCTGACCATTCATGTTTTTCTCAGGGAATATGCAACACACTAATCAGGTTTGTGTTCATAGTAAAATGATACATGTTTTTGATTAATGACTGTTGTGTGTTTGTACAGCCAGCATGTAGACACAAAGTAAAGCAGTTTGGAAACTTAGCTTGTGATCGATTTCAGACGGACACAGTTTCTCGATAATTTCTCTCTCACCTTTATTTTTACCTGATGACAGTAGCTTATTCTCTCAACATACTAATGAAAGGCCATGTCTCTGGGAAGATGTGGGTGAGGAAGGGGGAGTGCAGTGTCCGGCTTACATGAATGAGAGTTGTGGAACAAAGGGGAGACATTATGAACGTTCCAAAACACCAGCAATATAAAATATCAATTTCAAAGTGAAAATTCCAGCCAACGAATCAGCCAACAACAACATGGCCACCATGTATGGCGTCCATTCAGCGGAAACCAGATCCCAAAGTGAGGAGGTTGTTGATAACTTGCAGCCCCAGATTTTACTTTAAAAAAAAAAAATTTTTATTAACTTTTTTTTACTTCAACACGAGCTATTTGATTTTACTTTATTCATTTTTACATCAATTTTTATTTCATTCTTCTCAAAATTTTTTTTTTAGCTACTGCTACTTTATTTTATTAATTTATCTATTTTACTTAACATTTGTTGATTATTTTTTTTATTGATTGTGGGTTCACTTTGACTTACTTGGTTGCTGTAACATTGAAATTTACCATCTATCTATCTATCTACCTATAAAAAAAAGATAGAAACTTGAATATTTACTCGCTTAAGTCAAAACAGCACAACAAACCATAAGATCCCAACAGAAACCTAACATAGAAAGGTCTACACATTTTTTGGATTGTGTTAGACACGATTTGAAGCTTCTATCTGTTCTTTTGAGTGGCGTCCATGAGCATACTTTTGCAATAAATTGTCATTTTTTTCTAGCCAAACATGATGTGCATCACGCCAGTTCCTGCCCAGAATCATAAATAAGCTTCGAAGGAGCCTAAGCTGCACTAAATTTGATCCTTGTATCTTTTTCTGTCACTTCTATAACCTCAGACTAAATTCTTTTCTGTTCTTGGAGCTCAGAAATCATTTGTGGATCCTGGTACAGAGAACAACTCACGGCTGAGCCTCTGGATCAGACCCTTCGATTGGCTTTGACGGCACCCACTGGAGCCAATGGGAGAGGCCAACTCAGAAACACTCTCTTATTTGTCATCAACCAAAATGAATTATTAGAATTGATAAGAATTATTCGATACACACAGAAAGAATAGTAAAGCCATGCAAAGGGTGAGACTCTCCACTTCTTTACACATGTACGTATTTTGTGTTATTTGCAGAAATGAAAGGCTCACATGGACCACCAGGGGCCTGCTGGTTGACCCTGTCCCTCTAGTTAAACAGGAGGAAGCAGCATGTCTTAGCAGCAGATGTTCTTCTGCACAAAAATATTCCAACCAAACACATAATCCCCTCTTAGATTCCTCCTCGCAAAGATAATAATGGACCATACCACAAAGCATGTGGCTCATGCTTTGTGTGTGACATCCCTCCAGTCGAGCTCACAAACGCAGACTTTTGACAACAAACACTGCGGTTTTTAAATGTCTTGCTTTAACAATGCAGAAAGAAAGTGGTCAGAAAATGAGCCTTTAGATCATTTCTATTGAATTCGTTTGTGATTTCCCATTTGTGTTGATGAAAACTCACCTTCCTTGAGCCCTAATGCAGGGTTTGCATTAAAATAACCCATTTTAAAGTCACACCAAAATAAAAAATTCAACTTTTTTAAAATTTCCAGTAAAGAACAGGTAACACAACATATTTTCTCGGAGTACACATGCAAATAGCAGCAGTACATATATAGTCTGGTGTTGAGCGGGACAATTTGACCCGAGAAGTTCAATTCTTTTTATTGTTGGTAAATTTTGTTTTCTCAAGAGTTAAATGAGATCAGGAAAAAAAGACAAAATCTGTTCAAACTTCTAAATTTGGGTCGTGATGTTGGAAAACTTCCATTTGTGCTAATGTGGAACAAGAAGCATGTATTATTGAGGTGAAGTTTGATCTCACATTGTCGATTCAACAGCGGAGGTATTTAATCAAGAGGCCGTGAGAGTGATTAACGACAGAGCAGTAAATTGATGTGTTTCTCCCTCCTTTTCTTTGTCACGTTTTTCTGTCCTCGTCTAAATCTCCATTTTTACCCGATCATCATCATCCCGGACCTTCAGAAACTGGAGTCCCCATCCTTTGCCTTCCCTCCTCCTTTCACTGCCTCCATCCTTCTCTATCTCCTTTTTCCATCTCATCATCTTTCATCCAGATGCCATGTTGTTGATGAATTCAATCAGAAGCTCATTTGTCACTGCCTGGAAAACACACATGAAGCATGGGAGTCTTCTGCACTCTGACATATCGTGAAAACAATGGCTGGATGCTGTGAGTGAGCTCTGTTGTCCTGAGAAAACCTTCTGCAACGCATCTAAAAGGTCAGCTTTTACAGAAGTAAACACGGTTGTTCCAGTTGCAAATGTGATATAAAACAAACTTTCCAACTCTGCCTCCTGTGAGTTGGATTCCCTACCTGATTCAGGAGGACAGCCAAAGGTTACCAGATGCTAAAAAACACAATGCAAAGCTGCATAAGAGTTAATCTAAATATGAGTCAGTGCATATTAACATCATGAAAATTTAGACTAACTCTGCAAGGTTTGTTCTCTGACTGATTATTAACGTCATTTTTTTTAGTGCAAATGTCTCAAACTCTTTAGGGGGTTTAGTTCCATCCAACAAGCCGACAAAGTGATCCAATTACCAAGAAGGGAATTTATTTTCTTGAGCAATGAGGTCCCTCAACTGGAATCTAAGTTTGGATTCAAATACTTCCCAGTAGAGGTTGACTGATTGATAATGATGGTTTGTAGCAGGGAAAAGCTGATGGCTGATTTATCAATCAATATTCCTCCCTGCGAAAAGAAAAGAAATAGACTGATGGTAATGAAAGTAAAGCAATAAATACCCAAAGTAGACAATGAAGTCTCCGCCAAGGCATTCTCCATGACGTTTCCCCTGTGAAGCTCACTTCTTAATACAATTTGTGGCTGCACTTCAATCTCCCTGTGGCACACCTTCCTTTTTCTAAATAAATCAGTAATGGAGCTCCCCTCCATCCCAACAGGAACCCGGTGTTCCTGGTAGCAGAACAGCACATGTGGCTCTTTTTCACTCATCTCCCTGATGAACACCTGGAGCTAACATCAGTGTGCTATCATGTTTGCAGTGACAATGCTACCATGCTAATGTGAAAGTGAAAAGTTCACCATCTTACTTTACAACAGAGTGTTTGCCTGACTGCACTTACATAGCGCCTTAAAAGCATTTTATAACACAAACCAGCATTCACCCATTCACACATGCATTCATACAGGGGAGGCAGAGACTACCAGGCAAGGCGCTACCTGCTCATCGAATCATACAACCACTCACACAACACTGGGAGCAAACTGTGGTTCAGTATGTTGCCCATGGAATCTTTGACATGTAGGGGCCAAAAATGGAAACCTTTTGTGGGGCTTTGGCCGTCCGTTTAAATGAGAACATTGTTCTCATGGCCTAAAAACACAAACATTTGAAAACAGGTTCCAGAGTGTAATCTTTTGAAAACGCCAACCTTGTCGTGTAAACCGGCAAAACACAAATCCACTGAAAATGCTGACGACACAGCCCCGCTTTGTGGAGGCCTATTATGGTTCCAGCCTTATTAACTTACGCGGACAGAACAACAAAAACAACGTTGGACTGTCCGGTTATTAACACTCCTCCGATGTAGATTAGCCGAACCTCTACAATGATCTTATTCTGTGGTGTTGAAAAAAGTTACACCATCAACTACTGAACTTTTTGAAAACGCAAGAAAAAAAGAAAGAAAAAAATGTCTCTATTTTCCGCAAAAATGCTGAGGATTGAACCATCGACCTCCTGATAAAAGGACGACCTGCCTACCCAAGATAGAGGGAAAAAAAGACACTATGATGTCACTTTGCTCTGACATCATGCAGTCATACTTTACACCATGTTTCCACCTAAATAAAGGACACACTACATCGGCATTCAGCGCAAATTGCACAGTTAAGAATCGTCCAATATGGACGTGAAAAAAAAAAGGAGAAAGAAAAGAAACATCATGAAACGATCATTTTCACACCTGATCTGTTTAAAATGGCCACATCAGATGCGTAGATGATCAGTTGAAGGGGTTCTGGTTTGCCTTCGCTGCCTCACACATCCATCCCTTCTTGGACTCTGATTGTCGTTTGCGGCTAGAAGATAAAACCATGTCTTATTTTTCTCGTGTTTCATTACAGCGATGCAACAATCAAGGCCTTCAATGAAGCAAAACTGGGCTCTGATTTTGAAAGTCAAGTTACATTAATTACGCATGTTGCCCTGTGGGCTTCAGCTGCACGGTGTACAAGAGACCAGCAGTGCATCAAAAGTCTCATTTTTATCATTATCATTTCAAAGATATGTGCTTCTCATGGCTTTTGAGAGGGGCTGCAGGATGCCCATGGTCCAGAGTCTTCTTGGGAAGGAGGGCAGAAAGAAAGGGCAGAGAAAAGAGGAGAGATGGAGAGATCCAGGTGTTTTTAATTACAACTGCTGAGAAAATGGCAACGAAAAGAAAAATGAAGGAAAGAGGATTAAAGATTTTTTTTTAAAAATCCATCCCTTGGAGAAATTTTCCTGGTTTTGTATTTTTCAAATTATCATTCTGTGGTCTGTAATTGGGTGTGCACATGTGAGTGTTCAAAATGTGCATTCTGCACAATACAATATGCATCTCAGTGAGAAACAGGCGAGCTGTGTGCACGGGCCTAAATTTGGGCCTATGTGTGAATACATTTGTGCCATTGTGTGAGTAAGTGTGTTCAGTGTGTAAATGTGTGTTTGTGTGAAAAATATGACTGAGGCCTAGCTATATGTGTGTGTGTGTGTGTGTGTGTGTGTGTGTGTGTGTGTGTGTGTGTGTGTGTGTGTGTGTGTGATAGAGAAAGAGAGAGAGATGGATTACTGATGTTGACTATGTGTTATAAGTCTCATGGCTGTGCTAAGAGATGTTTTATCAGACTGACACTCAACTAGGACATTTGGCAAAGACAACCCACATCCCGTTAACACACACACACACACACACACACACACACACACTCTAGAAACATAAAAACATCATTTGTGCCTTTAACTTTAATCAAAAACGTAAATCAGGCAGGTTTTAAGGTGTTGGAAGGTCGTATCACTTTATCCCTTGAAGGGAAAGTGATTTGGCAGCAAATAAAACAGAGGCCATGCAGTTAATAACCATTAGAATCACACACAAATATAGGCTGATGGATGTGAACCTAAAATCTACATCCACAACCCAAAGACCATGAGACAGAAGTTTAAACCTGTTTCCATGCTGATACCAGTACCATCATGTCTTCAAGGTCAAATTCACTGCATGTCAACTGAGTGATGCCTGCAGTGGCTATCCTAGACTCTAAGAGGGCAGGGGGCAAAGAGGCCCCCTCAAACTGGCATGTCCACTTCCCCCATAAAAATGCTTTCAGTTCAGATGTCCAGCTGTCACATGGTAGCTATAGAAGGGGCCCCACTGAGGGGGTTCTGGAGCTTATAGCTGTGCACTGTAACGTAGCTTCATTGGAGGTTTTATAGTTGTCACTGTAAATTATACCAATATGAGCGGCTATTTGGGCCCCTTTTCCAAAATTGTGCCTGGTTTGATTCTTCAAATTCCCGATTTGGTTCATAGGTTGTTTCTTTGTTTAATCTTGTTCAGTTTATTCTTAATTTTTTTTACTTGTTTATTTATGGGGAGGGGTGGTTAAAGACATATGAGGGGAAATTTCTGATTTTTTATTAAATTAAATACAATTTGTAATATCAAGACCATAAAATAACACTATGAAGGTTGATTAACTTTATAAAAGCACAGAAAACTCAAGCCCAACCCTCCACTGAGTTTTGTGGAAAATGTTTGAGAGACAAGAGGAGAGTCCAGTATGAGGGAATTCCTTTCTGGAGCTTCAGTGGAATCACATTGTTTTTAACCCTCTGTTAAATGTCAGGGACGAAGCAGATGACCTTAGCAACGGTCACCGAGTGTACAGACACAACACAATCCCAAACACAATGATGTCATCCTATAGAAAAAGGGCTTCTCTACGCTAACACACACTCTCTCTCACATATTTCATTAACAGTTGTGTGTAGATATTAGCGTTGTCGAGTTTGGTAGCGAGCAGCACTGCTGTGACAATACAAGTCATTAATCATAAAACACAACAGTGACATCACTGCGGCCAACACACCGACATGTAAAGATGTTTTGTCTTCTGTTATAGCTCATTGGTCATCCCACCCAGCAGTCTGTCCTACCCAGACACACTACAGTCACCTCAGGAAACAACATGTGTGCATTCAGTTGTGTAGCAGACGTAGTAATCATGGCTGTTGTCTGTAGGAAAAAAACAAAGCCGTGTCGATGTTAAACATCCGTAACGTCGGGCTGCTTGGATGCTTCAACAACACGTCGGATTTTGACGATGAGATCACTGTTTGCTTCCCGTTCCCTGTCGACTGTCAGCCGTTATTCTCCAACCATCACCGACAAGTTATTTTAGCACAAATCATGAGCCCAACCACAGCCGTTGTTACGTTCCAGCAATGGAATAGTTAGGAACCAAATGCAGACTCAAGGAGCAGAGACAAGTTCAAAGATCTAATAACTATAAACTCAAACCTACAGGCAAACTGCTAACACGTTTAGCTTAGAGGCTACGGAGATTTCACCTTTGAAAAGGGTGTAAATAATGTCTTTACAAATCAGTTTGGGATCCCATGTCCTCTGGAGACCTGGAATACACTGTTCAAGCTGTATGGAGCTCCTGTTTATTTTCCTGCTGTTTTTTTTTTTACATTTTAAACTCCACTAAAGTCTTCATCAGTTGTTTAGGAGAAAGCTCCAACACAGTTTTCCCGTTAAGCTCCAGAAATGTTTTCTGGGAAAGAGAGGGGGGGGAAAAAAAGGAAGGAAAAATAAGGTGAGGGAGAGGACAAGAGACGAGAAAGGATAAAGAGAATCAGGGAGAGAAAATTAAAGAGGGAGTTCATGAGGAAAAGAAATAAAGTAAAACAAGGAAAAAGCGATACAGGAGCAATGATTGGTTAAAAAACAGATAAGGAAAAAAAGCAAAGATGGGGAAGAGCAAGAAGGTCAAATCTGAAGAATATACAGGTGGAAGAAGAGACATTAACAGAGAGACAAAATACAAATACATAAATATTATGTTCATATATAAAATAAATGAAAAAACAAAAAATGTTACAATAAGAAACACTAAGAGATAAAGAATCTGTAACCTTTACAATCTAAATAAACATAACATAGAAGAAAAAGTTCCACCAATGATTTGATCAGGAATGAAACAGACTAACAGACTTTTTTCCACAAACCTCTCTTTGTCTCTAACAGTGTTTCATTCATTCGACCAATCATAAACGGCGACAACAGCTCAGCTCTGAGTCAGCGCGCAAATCAGATCATCTTAGGTTTCAACCATGAAGCTCTTTGGACGGTGTCACAGTTTATATTGATGTTTTCTGGGATTTAACCCCATACAAAACTGCAGCGGTTGATCCCTCAAGTGTCAACTATAGGACTAATACCTGGAATTAAATACACATCTGTATGACGTTTTGTTCTGAGGGTTTTTTTTTTTTTAATCAGAGGAGCCGATCTGAGAGCCGTGACCTGAGGGAGACGAGGAACTACCGTCAGCCACCGGACAAATTCATCCATGAAAGACACAAAGACACAAAGAATTATTTCTACTAATGTTAAAGGCAGTGAATTTGGAGCTCATACTTCTGCTTACTTTATTGTGAGATGAATCTTTCTTTAAGTTTTTGTAGATCCATCAAGATAATATTTACGTTTTCTAAATTGTTACTGAATCGTAGCTTATTAATATGTTTAATGCTGTATTTTACTGCATATTTCCAGGATGACTTGAAAACAAGATTAGACAATTGGAATATATTACATTTCATCTATAGCCTACCTGGAAAATAACTTTTGGTTCTCAATGTAAGAAAAAAAATTGTTTGGTCCAATCAATAATCGGCATCTGATTAGGACGTTTCCTGTCTGCCTCCACTTGGAGACTTCTGGGTACTGGTTAACCCAAAAACCTCATCATCTGTCCAGCTAAAGGCTCTACGTTAAAGACGGATACGTACAACGGTACAAGTTTGTCTTTTCCATTGTGAAGGATGGGAAACCCGTTCAGCGGTTCGACCCAGCCGGTCCTGTCCTGTCCATTCATTGGGCGACACACTGAAAGGTCTGAGCAGCACTACAAAGACTTGTTTCCATCAGTCTTGGAATGGGTGTACGAGAGGTGAACTGTAAAGCCCTCTGGATACTAACACTACATAAATAAGAGAGAGAGAGATTAGCGCCAGCACTAGCTAGCTAATGTGTTAAAGGTTAGCTCCCTAGCTACAGTAGCACACCAATAGTAATGAGGCTCTTTGGGTTGTATCCAGCCTTAAGTATTCCTGGATAGAAGTCAACACCATGACTTGATGGGCCAGATACTGATTAATACCTAGAATAAAAGCACAGATCAGGCTCTTGTTAAATCTTAATTTCTTATCTGTACCAGGTTTTGTTTAATGCATATATCAAAGTGTTTTTTATACTTCGGGATGAAGACATTACTGTGGCCTGAGGAGCTTTGTAACAGCTAATATTCCTGTATTATATCCCAGGATATAAACCACAGCGGCTGGCTGGCTGAGGAGGACTTCTGGCTCGTCTCTCTTTTTCTCTGATTTTTTTTTTCTGTCTATTTTTGGTTCCAATGAAGACAAAGTGCACAAAAGACGTCTGATTGCAGGTATGAGAGAGAAAGAGGAGGAAATTACCACCAGCCAGCAAACATATGATGGTGAAACTTTTCCTGTGGGGGATAAAAATCACAAAAATGTTGGTTGATACAGTGGCTGGATGTGGGTAGCTTGAAGACCAGAATAGTTCTGCCCTTAAAGTAAATGTGTCTGGGCTTCATCACAGCTAGTATCACTGTATTCTATTCCAGGATATAGTCCAATCCAAAACCACAGCAGCTGGCTGAGGATTCCCTCTGGCCTCAAGCATGGATAATACCTGGAATGAGACACAGATCAGTTACTCTCTCTGGGACACTGAAGGCCTGTACTGATGGTTTTGGCCCGCCGCCGCCAACAGCCGATCTTTAATACAGTATCTTTGAATTTAGACTTCCACTTCAACCCTATTCATGCCAATAGCTGCCACAAAATTACAAGCATTCAATGGAAAAGCATCTGAAACAGCATATAGGCCATGGAAAAATAATGATCTAAAAATATGTTCCTGCATAATTCTGTGGAACCTCTTCAGAAACCATTCAATAACTGAAACTGAACAGTGTCTGACCTTATGAGATAAATTAGCGCAGAACATCTGCATGCGCTAAAACAGAAGCAACTTTGAGGCGATAGATGAAACACCTGCCAGCGGCGTAATTCAGGATATCACTGCTGTCCAACCAAAACAGCAACATTCCAGACAGAACCAAAGCAACAGTGCTCTAATTTTTTTTATTAGGGGACACGATTCAAATTAGTGCACAAGGGAAATTAAAGAGCTACTTACTGGTGAAATAAGTGAGAAAAGCAGTGACAGCTGGGGAAATAAAAGTGGTTTCAAAGTTTAAATAGGACGCTTTGACCTAATATTGCGAGTTAAAGACAATAACAGATCGATTTCTTACTGCTAACATAGTTTGGGTGAGTTCAGGTATTGTGGGATAGATGTGCTTTGTGATTATTTAATGTTCAAAATCAATATCCAATCTCCAAAAGTGACAGTTCTGCTTGTCACTAAATGATGATTTGGATTGTCTGACATAATCAGAGTGGACGTGGTCTTTAAGGGAAGTCTATACACATGATGAATTCAGCAGTATCTAAAACTATTAATGATAAGGCTGTTAATAAAAGTTCATTTTTGTAGCCACCTGTTAGGGGTGTGTGATAAAACCAGTATACCGGTCTATGTTGATACGATGCACTAGTCAATGCATATTGCGTCATATTTCATTACAACTGGTACATTCTGAACACTTTAGCATTTATTTTTAGTTAAATTAAAAAGTATTTTAAAAAAACAATAAAAAATATTGTAAATAGCAAATACATTTTCTGTGTATGTCATGTCAAAGCAGGAATTTTGCAGTGCAATATGTATCACAATACGTCACAAAGTATCGCAACGTATCACAACAGTAACTGCAATATGCAATCCACTATAATATATATAAATAATATCAGCCCACATCTTCTATATATAAGGAAACGTCTCGGTAATGTTAGCTTAGAAGTGATTAAATGCTAACATTAGCTTTTAGGTTCATCAAATATTTTGTTTTACCTAAAAAAATTGTCTGCAGTTCTTCTCGATTTTCTCCATCCGTCGTGTTTTCAGTCGATCGATCGGGAAGCAGTGAAATGAAATGATTTGATCACATTAATTACATTTATGTATTCTTCTAGCTGGTGATGGTAACATGGAAACATCTTTACACACATTAACCTTCCCTCTGTCTGACTATGCTTGTATGAATGTGACCCACTCTGTCGTTGGTACCACAGACTTCCTTCCACATGTGTTTTCGATCTGTTGTCCTGGCTGTCTGTGTGGATCACAGGCTGAGATCTCTATTCACTCTTTGCATGACTCTCGTACCCTGAACAGAAGCAGAGAGGGTGGACTGTCTTTGAATGCATCTGTTCACATACGACCGCGCTCTGAACACATGATAGTAATGACATGTAAAAATACTTTCTTTTAAGCCACAAATGTAATAAAATGGCCACATTATTTTCACATAATGTGGCCATTTGAAGAATAAAGCACAAACCAATCTGAAGATGTTATGATGATGTTTTAGCGACAGTCTCCACAGATGTAAGGGGATCAGTGAGGAGAGACACTTACACTGGACCACTACTGCTCAACAACTTAATCCATCTCAACAATTTGAAGATAATAATGATTACGAAAATATTTGTCACATATTCACTTTAATATATTCATTGTAGCATTTCTATAATGCAAACAGTTAATAACTGAGTGAAGGGGCCCATAACTGAGGGGCCCACCATCGCACATGATGACATCATCTGGAGGTTGTACCGGTCCATGAGGAGGAGGATTACTGCTATAATCAATGCTCATGGGGGAACACACTGATTACTGATGGTGTAAAATGTTGTACACTCCAGTTGTGTCACATGAGAAATGTTGCTGGTGTTATTTTGGTTGTTTCTATTCATTTTTGTCCAGATTAAATTAAGATACTCATTAAAAGTTAATGAGGACCAAAATACGGGTTATTTTCCTACAACAAAAACTACCCAAGGAAATTTGCTAATAAATACAGTGGTTCGGTTTTAAATCCCTTGAGTCAAACTAGTAGACATTTACAGACTGGAGGAAATGAAAAATGAAAAAAACACAGCTGCACAAAAAAACCCCACCACAACGAGAGGAAGTCGCGATTCCAAGATCGTATCTCCACAGTAAAACGACAGATAGCATCTCAGCAACACTGCACATCACAAGGCTGCGGGTGAAAACGCTGTGTGAGGCCCTTTTGAAGACGTGTTGTGTGATCTGATTGGATAATAACAGAAGTGAACAAATAGGCTAATGTGAACGTAGCCGTGGCGGAGCTACGACCCTTGTCCTCCCAGCCTGACATCCAGGTGTTTTCTAAAGTAGACGTATCAGCAGTTTATTATAAGAGCCTGTATAAGTTTAAATTCCATTATTCTGTTATGGGTTTCCTACTTTTTCGTCACATCCAAACTACATGAGCAGATTCACCGTGTTATTGTGTTCGACCCAGAGGGCTGCACTCAGCTACAGAGAAAGACAGTTTTCTTAACCTCTCGCTTCAGTGACACAGTCTGCCGTGACACCCGCAGAATACACACACACACACACACACAGACACACACACACACACACACACACACACACACACACACCTCAACCGCGTTTATACAGCTGTCTGAGGTGTGTGTGTGTTTGTGTGTGTGTGTGTGTGTCTGTGTGTGTGTGTGTCTGTGTGTGTGTGTGTGTGTCTGTGTCTGTGTGTGTGTGTGTGTATGTGTGTGTGTTTGTGTGTGTGTGTGTTTGCTGACACTACTTTTACTATCTGAAGTGAAATGGGGGGAAAGAGAAGGAAAAATAAAAGAACAGCTATTTCTTTGTTGAAGATCTTGATATTACAATGATGGAGTCAGGGAGGTGAGTCAAAGGAAAAGAAAAAAAGACAGAATGTCTGAGTGTGTGTCCTCATGACCGATTCACCCTCCCTCCACTGCACCCATCAGTCCTGTGTTTGTGAACACGCTACATGTATGTTTGCTTACGAACGAGCTCGTCTCGCTACGTTCAACACTCGTTTATGTAGAACCTTTCAAACATAACACTTCTGGAACAGACAAAAGTTACGGACGGATCCGAGGTGTACGTTCTCATGGAGAGAGAACCTGCATACAGGTGCTGCATAGAACAGACATGTAACTTTGGATGGTTAATATTCATCAGCTGTGAGTCCGACTGACCCTCTTCACTTAAAAACTTCTACAATGATTCGCTCAGTCTGTGTTTTTAATATTACATCATTTATCACAGATAAAAATAATTCAATGTAAAGTAATATTTACGTTTCTGTGTCTAATGTTCTGGTCTTCTGTTCATTGTGTTTGTTGAAGTCGAGTTAAGTTTTCAGTGTGGTTCTGCCTCGGAGACACAGATGATGTAGACCTCTAGAAATGCAGTGGTTTCTACTTCAAATATACAGTTTGGACACAAATACGTGACGAGAATGAGTTCTGGACAGTCATTCTGGTTCCTCACCAGTAGACAAGCCCTGACCTCGAACCAGGAATGTGGTGGTTTAGACTGTGTGTCCATCCTGTACACTCTTGTGTTTTGTCATTTTCTGGCTGTGTCTGAATGATAAACGTGGATCTGTGTTGGTTCTGTGTCAGTCTGTGACACAGGACCAGTAAACTCTAATGGAAGACGCCAAAATACTGTAAATATATATACAATAACTGTTGACTACTCACAGGATGAGGCTGATCTGAGCAAACAGAGAAAAATGTTTTTAAAAAAAACCTTTAAACAAGCCATTCTGTGTGAAGATTCATTCATTATGGGATCACTGCTATGGTTTAGCAGCAGTAAACTGGCTACTAGAGTTAGCAATCTGCAGACGTCCATCTACGAAAATCTTTTTTTTTTTCAATATTTGCATTTGACACAGTTTATAGGAATTTGGTCCAGTATAACCTGTATTTTTCAGGGCCAAATAAAGCCACACTTTTGAGCGCTGCTTGCTGTGGTTCATGGTGGAGCCCGGCTCAAAGTACCCAAGGAAACTACGGAAGCTGCATGCCATCACCACGGACACTGAAACTTAACTTGAGCAAAAGTGAAATGAATTTAGGAACCGATAAGCAGAAACGAAAATAGAACCGGTTCCAATTTGGAACCTACCTGCATGTAGACGGAAACTACCATTACACCTCTAATAGACACCATGTCGCTATGCGTTGGGTGCAGTGATGCAATAACTGATGATCCCCTCATGGTGATACAAAAATAAGTTGTTCACACTCTTAAGCGCAGACATTTCTTCTCCCAGAGGCCTGAATGATGGAGAAAACTTCCTGAAGGGCTCGATTGTTCAGGATTAAGAGACGATGTTTGTTTTCTACGTATTCATCGGTTTAGAATCAGTGCATGGAATACGTTTAAACAAAGAAGCACAAATTATGACATTAAATGTTAAATTATATAAATGTGAGCTAAACAGACTTCCCGAATATGAGATAAAATGAGAGAAGATTAAAAGGGTTTGATTAGTAAAATGGTTTCTTTATAGTGTCAGATGATGTTTTATGGATTTTTCAACAAACAAAAGATATTCATGTGGTACGCTGCTCCATGTTGAAATCATTTCCCCGCAGAGGCAAACACAACCATTATGATGTCCATAAATCACTTCACTTTATCAAACAAATGTCCTCCTGTCTGCACTTTTGTCACAGACACACACAAAAAAAGGGAAGTAAAATATGGAGCTCCTGCAAAAGATTTCTGAAAATTGAAAGGATTTGTTATGAAATACTTGCATTTGTCAGATCATGGAAGCAAATTTAAAAAAAACAACTATTTAGTACAGAAATAGTATAGTAATAATATAAAAATATTGACCATTTCTCAACTAATATTTGCTATTTAGAAAAATGTAAACATATCAGAGCTCAGATTTTCGTTCACATTGTCCACAACTTTCTGCATGAATACTTGTTTTCTACGTAATTAATTCTGTTTTATTTGAATAAAACTTTCTGCAGCATTCAAATAGTTTTTTGAAGTCATTGTTGCATCTCTGATGAAAATGTATTGTAAGCTTTTGTTGTGACTTGGTCTGGAAAGTATTTTCCTGATTTCTAGACGTGCCGATCATGTTGTCGACAGAAGAGGTACGTGTTTTAAAAACATTCAACAGTGGCTCATTTACTCAATTGTAATTGTGTCATGTCACTAAAAAACGTCAGTAAAGTGTCGCTGCCCCCGAAGCAACTCGTGAGAATTTTCTTATTTGCTGTTTTACCCTAAAATGATAAACGTTTGTAGCGTTTATCAGCTTCACACGTCTATACGGTCCAGCCTTATTTGTGTACGTGGACAGAACAACAACAAAAACAACGTTGGTTTTGCGTTTACTGCAGACTACAGTCACTTAGAGTTAGATGGTCTGGCATCGTTGTCCCACATGCCTTTTTCTTGAGCTTAAATACTGGAATGCATGAAAAAACTAAGGTTTTATGAACCTTACTTGAACATATTTGAAGCAAAATAAAGCTTATTAAAAGAAAACTTTTGTTAAAGTCCAACTTGTCCTCATGAGTCCAGTCATATGTTTACTTGATTCATGCTGTGTAACACACTCACCAACCAGATGACTAGTAAACCGTATGTTTATTTGTTTTTTACCACTTCTAAATATTTCTCACCGACTCGAGGACCTGCCAACAGACCACACCAAGATTTTTGCCTCGACTATGTGACACTACGTCTGCACCAAATGTCCTCAATGCAGGGACCACAGAAGCCTTCCTCAAGAGCCTGTTTTGGAAAAAAAATCTGAGAGTTTCTTCATGTTCCCTGTCTGGAAATAACAGAGAGGGAATTCCAGAAAAAAAAAATTCAAGAATTGGTTTGATATTTAACAGGTGAAGGTTGGGAACGCCGTGTTCTTGGACTAATTCCCATGAATGTCACTAATGATGTCTGTGGCCTGTCTGGGCTGCTAATGGTCAGAAGCTGAGTAAAGAAAAGAGAGGAAGGAATGGAAGGATGGAGCCAAAATGAGGGGATGAGACAAAGAAGGTGAGACCAAAACAGGAAAATGAGGTAGGATAAGAAAAAAAAAGGATAGAACAACAAAAGAGAAAAATAACAGGGGATGGTCAAAACGGAAGGGAGAAAGAGGAGGATGAAAGACAGGGCGATGGATAAGAGAAGGATGGAAGTGGTGAGAAACGTTAGGGAGAAAAGGTGGAGGAATGTAAGAGGAGAAGAAGAGAGAGGGAAACAGCTCTAAGGAGAGATGGAGGATGGAGGAGGGAAAGAAATGCAAGAGTGAATGAAAAGAAAAAGGAAGAAGAAAGGATGTGGTAGATCAGAGGAGAAAAGAGGAGGAGAGGAAGGAGGGAATGAGATTTACTGATGGAGGAGGAGGAGGAGAGGAGGGAGGGAATGAAATTTACTGATGAAGGAGGAGGAGGAGAGGAGGAGGAGGAGGGAGGGAACTCCACATCCAAATCACAGCCGCAGACGCATGAATTCAGCCAAAAAGTAAAAGCATCTGAAGTGCTGTTATATAGTTCATAACAAGTCCTTCTATCATTATTAATAATATGAAACCACAGATTGGAATCTGTTCCTCTGCCTTTTACCAACCTGACAATTGGTTTTTACTCCACACAGACCAATAAAACCCAGCAAACTGGCTGCACTTATTAGAGCAGCACATGTTCTTGTGTACTGCCGCGGCCCAGCAACACGATTATGGACTTTAACAACCTGACAAATGCATAATATTCCATAGGGGCTAATAAAAGGTACTGTTCTCCTAGAAAAGGGGGCAATCAATAACAAATAATAAATGTCAACAACTGTAATGAACTTTACCACAGCCGGCAGCGTTCAGGACTTCACATTCTGCTCATGGAAAGAAGCAAATCTGCACATCTGGGTGAGTTTTTTTTCTCTCCCTCAGACAGCATTAAAACGCTGATTTTCATTTTCAAATGCATATTTTCTAATCATCACTGCGGCCAAGGAGGCCATGTTTTCACCTCTTTTAGTTAGTTGGTTGGTTGGTTATTTGGGGGGGGGGCTGGAGCCTATCCCAGCTGACTTTGGGGCGAGAGGCAGGGTTCACCCTGGACAAGTCGCCAGTTCATCACAGGGTCACATAAAAAGACAAACAACCAATCACACTCACATTCACACCTACGGCAATTTAGAGTCACTCATTCATCTCTACTGCATGTTGTTGGTGGGAGGAAGACGGAGAACCTGGAGGGAACCCATACAGACACGGGGAGAACGTAAACTCCAAGATAAGTCCCAGGTCCTGAGGTGGATTTGAACCCAGGACCTGAGGCAACAGTGATGCCTTTATCAGTTAAGTTTTGTTGGAGGTTAAAGCATTAAACCATTAGGCCCAAATAAATTTCACTTGTCTGCTTGGGAAAATTCTGCCCCTCGGACAAATGTTGACTCCTGCTATAAAGAATCAGTGAATCAAAGACTTACTAGAACTAAAGTAGAATTAATCACGCAGAGCTTTTTGGAAGCGTGACTGTTAAAGTGGATCAGGCCCAAGTAATTGCTTCAATGAAAAGAATTGAAACTTTCACCTCAAGGCAGCACCGAAACTTCAACCAGTCTGTTTTTTCTGTGTTTTAAATCAACGCAAAGGTTCCTGAAAGACGTGGAACCGAGTCGTCCCTCGGCCCGCATCGCCACGCTCCCTGGACCTGTTTATCAGTTCATTGTCTTGATGTTTACTGGACTGGTGGAATGAAGAAGCCATGACTCTGGCAAACAAACACAAACATGAAAACTCCAGTTAGTCACTCCGTCCACAACGCCTGCTGCGCACACACAGGAACACACTCGGCTGAGCAATGCTGTGGTCATTTGAACCACAGCTAAACATCCTGGCGCGAGACCTCAGGTTCGCCTTGTTACCATGACAGCACAAGTGTTACCCTGTCATGTCTATTATGGGATGGGAAAGGGGTGAACCCGGGGTTAAACCACATGTTCGTCTGTGTGTACGACTTAAGCGAGCATCCGCCACCACTGTTGCTTGGTGTGTTTATGTGTTTAGTCATTCGCTGCTGAAAACCTTCTCTCTGCATGTTTGTGGTGCGCGCTGCAGATTACAGGTCTGCTACAGGGCTGGCTGCAAGGCGTGGAGACTCGTCACTGTGTAAACACAAAGTAAACACAAAGTAAACAAAGACGTCTGACTTTGGCTGCCCGGCTGCAGCGTAATACTGACATTCATTCCTGCGTCGGTGGAAGGAGGCGGTTAAAAAAGGCTGTGTGGATGCTTGTCAACTGAGGAACCATCAGTCTCATCTGCTCCAACATGTACACAAGTTAAAAAAAAAGGTGCTTTACATAGAAGGAGACAGTCGAAGAGACAGCGTATGAAGAGATGGACGAAAAAGGAAGAAGACATGAGCACCTGTTCAGACCTCAGGATCCGGACCCCATGGCCACATCTTAAAAATGACACCTTCAAACTTATTACTTATTGTGTGTTTATGAATCACAGCAGGTCAGCCAGAGGCTAGAGGAGCACTTGTCCTTCTCTCTTCCCTTTTGTCTCATTCTTTTTTTTTTTTTTGTCTGGTTTCTCTTTCTTTTCTCCAGAAAAAGAGAGACAGACAAACAGTGAGGATAGGACGTTGATCAAAGGTTGAGAAAGAGGCCAACGATGAGGAAGAGAAGGAGAAGTACGAGACAGTGATAGAGACGGTGCAATGTGCCAAATATGTGATTGGCCCAATTGCGGGGTCTCGTAGGTTCCCATTACTGATTGGCTGTCTGATCCCATTCCAGTCGCTAATTGGCTGAGATGGTTTCGCAGTCCAACAGCAGTGTCATCCAACAGGCAGGGGAGAAGACTCCAAAACCAGGAGGTGACGAGGCCACTGATACAAACACACCAGCAGGTTCAATAATACACCCAATGAATGATGGGATATTCTGAGAATTACCATAGAAACCGAACTCGAGACCAAAATAAACCTGACATGAGATGGTTTACTGTCTGAGACGAGCCTCGCAGAAAGTGATTGTCTGCCAAAAACTGATCCCTGTCAGCTATGAAGCTATTTAAACTGGTATAATAAGGGCATAGAGAACAGAGTGTTTGCATATTATGTGTTTGCACATTATAATCCAGATAAAAGTAGCTTTACATGTGTATAAACTGGAGGAAACAATCGGTTTTTGTCAGGCGATCACTCTTTGGATCGATGACCGAACCAAGTGCTGCTGGCAAATCAAACTGTGAATCCATTATTTGATCAAGTCTTCTTTCAAGTCAGTGTCGATGAGCATGAGGACACTTATAATCTCTATATTTTTCCCTTCTGGAAAGCCAAACATGCCACTAAAAGACTCTTTTTTCCCCCCTCAGTCTCCATTAAAAGACAGTATTTCACAACCCAGATGGCGGCATTTCAAACAACACAATCATGTGTGAAACTGCGTCACATTGGAGACAGAATGAGGTGCTAAGCAGTGCTTGGTGCAGGTGTGAAACTGCCCATGGCTACTGTTACCACAGGATTAGACCAGAACCAATGCACTGTGAAAATTATCAGTCACCCAATCAATGGTCCTTTTTATTTATCATTACAGATCAATACACTGCAATAAATGATTAGTTCTGTGTTATTATAAAATATAGATATTTAAATCTCTACATGCATTTGTGACTACGGCCACTAGGGGGTTCAGTGAGCCACTTTCCCCAACAGAGACCCTGGAAGCAAAATAAAACATGCTGTCTTTTTATTTCCACATCTCTTAATGGAAAAGAAGGAGAAGAAGAGCGTCTGGACTGGTGTCTTCAAACAAAAGAACAAAACCCACCAAACCCACCCCTCCCTCTCTCCTAACCCTTCCTACCCTAACCCCTAACCCCTAACCCAACTTCCTACACCCCTGTTTCCTACCCTAACCCCTACCCCCAAAACTTAATGTAATTCTAATCATTAACCTAACCTGAGTTATTCAGGGATTCCGGCCCTTCATCAGGATCCACTCCAACTCCTTGTCTGAGGTCATTTATTAAAGCTACATAGATCTGTGATATTAAAAGGTTTTGCAGTCAGAGAGACTTCATTTTTTATTATGTTCTAGAGTTCAGTTTATGTATTTATCCAGAGAAAAAAAACAACATAGCAGGGGCACCGAAGAAAACATCACTAGCCTGATATTATTAAAAATTGTTGGCATGCTGATCATCATCATGGTGATCCGATAAAATCAAGTTTAAACATTGCCAGACAAATCAGAGACATGCTGTAATGGCAGGAATGAGAGCATGTAGCATATTCTCTTCCTATCAGTCCTTTAAAACTTGAGCCAAACTGGCAAACATGTCCACCCTGGCAAACAGAAGCAACGAGAATCCTAGAAATGTTGTTTTTTGAGGGGAGCAGCTTGGGATAAATGGTAAGTAGCTAAGCCCTGGTTAGGACTGATTTGGCCCTGTGGTGGAGACCAAACTGTTGGGGAGCATCCAGAAGACACAGTAGGATGCTGGCCTATGTTGAGATGAAAGTACTGGCAGCAAAGAAGACAGTTATAAAATACAGATATGAAGATAATTCCACGTCTCTGATGATTTGTCCATCTGAGGCCAAGCAGGGGTTAGCGACATACGCCATAGAAAAACATGTTATGTTCTCATGTGATTTGTCACTTTCACTGTGGTTTTATTATTTTTGATATTGACAAATATAAATTTAACATACTTATACTTTTGGTACCTTTGAAGGTTTAAACCATTGGCTGAAGTTGAAAGGAAACTATTGGCAGGCTAATAGACTGCAATGAAAAACTCTTCCTAATGATTTATCCATCTGCTTAAAGAGGACATTCAAAGGTCAGTGCATGCCTGCTCAGTTCTATTTTATTTACTGTACCTTCTTCTACTGTATACAAGTGTTAAGATATGAGCTGAGTAGACAACAAGCACAGATTAACGTCTTCGTCTTATATTGCTGCCTCATCATTTTGTTTGTTTTATGGAGTATTTTCATGGAGTCTGAGAAAACGCAGTATTGATATAGATGATAAATATTTTACCTTATCCTTGAGGATTACACTGAGGCATACAGTACAAATGTTATTCATGCTTTAACATGTCAAACCTAAAACATCATTAACAGAATATCCAAAGTTTTATTTTTTATTCCCAACTAAGACGAGACGATGACGGATTATTTTATTCTGATCACTGATGGTTCCCTCTGAAGGTTCCTCAGGATATCTGGAGCTCAGAGTCTCACAGTTTTATCTGGGTAAACCAATGATTAGAGGTTTTCGGGGTTGAAACCATCTCAACCTGTTGTCAAACTTTAAATGGGTAAGAAGTGGTTCAAAAATAAATCAGCCAATCAGAACATGTTCCATGTCTGGATGTATTCCTTAAAGTGACATCATGGTCCGGTCCAGTTAAAGTCTACAATCAAGAGCTTGGTGGAAAAAAGCAGTGCAGGTGATTGGGAGAAAAGAACAATGTAACATAGCCTATTTTTAGTAAGTGTTTTATTGTGTGTTTTTATTGAATTGCTAAAATAGAACGTTTGCACTATTATCCAAGTTTAACAACAAAGTTTATCTTATCTTATCTACGTTGCTCACACACTTTGTCTGGGTTAAAGGTGAACCAGCAACGTTTGGCCTACATTTGTACCAAGTATAGAAACTCACATCGGCCAATCCCATGACAGCATAAGTACATACACACCCACGCAGGAATGAAGACAAAAACATGACTATAATGATGGTGAGGTTAGTGAACTCTGCAGGACCTGTGGCTGGCTACCGTTACCTTAACACACACACACACACACACACACAAACATCTGTATCACACACTGAGTTTCTGCTTGGTCTGGGCCAAGGATGCTGCATGCTTCTGGTGAGCTCTGCTATTCAGCTGACTATTCATAGAAGACCACAGATTTATCACTCAGCACCATTTGTGCGTCTGCATACATGTGCATCAGCGAGAAGCAGAGGGTGTGTGTCGGAGTGAGTGTTATTTTACTGACTGAGAACAGCGATAGGGGGGTGAGGATGTGTGTCTGTTTGCCCTCTACTCTGTGTTTTCTAGTCTCTAATCATGATGTCAACCTTACCATCTGAACTTTAACAAATGTCCAACACTGACAAACAGATCAGAGATGCACATTGAATGCATCACGGTGACCATATGTTACACAGTGAAAGTGGCAGCTGCACACGAACACATCCATACCTGTGGTTTTGGGATCTCCTTGGGCTGCGGTTCAACCGGTGAACTAACACTGACTCGCAGCTTTGGCTCAGCAACTCAAAGGTTTTACTTTGAAAATGAAGCTTTAAAATCCTCTTAACTTTACATTTGCATGTTCTAATATTTCCACATAAATCAACAAATGACCTAATTTGTTTTCTTCCTTATAAATGTTTTAAAGTGCAGATATTGAGATTTTTTTTAGAGATAATTCAACATAAAATGTGTTTTATGACATTTTTCCTACAATATTACCTCAACATTCCGATGGTTTGATTTACCATTCAAATGATTATTGATTTACTTATGACCTCCACCAATGAGGTTATGTTTTCATTGTTATTTGTCTGTCAGCAGGATTACACAAAAACTATGGATGGATTTTCATGAAACTTGCCGGGTTGGTTGAGCTTTTATTAAGAAAGAAGGCTTTAAATTTTGGAGTGGATCCAGATAAAGGAGTGGATTCAAACACCAGTTTTGGACAGACCCAGAACTCACTGGAGGGATTACATATATCTCATTTGGCCGGGGAACGACTCAGGATCCCCTCAGGAGGAGCTGGAAAATGTTGCCAGTAGTGGAACGTTTTGGAGGATCCTTCTTAGCCTGCTGTCATTGTGACCCCAACTCCGATAAGTGGAGGAAGACGGATGGATTTAGCACTTTTGTAACTTTACAAGACAAGGCTTTCTTGACCGTCGTTGCTTGACAGACTACCATGAAACTATGTGGAAGGATGGGGGCATGTGTCAACCATGTGTCAACCATCAAATTCTAGAGGGCAAATATTTTCTGATCTGTTGCCCATTGACAGGATGACTTCTTTTGCCACTGCCTTCTAAAACTGATGCAAATCATCCCTGCGATATTCAGATTTTTACTTAAAAATACATCATATGCAAAACTGTAAACACATAAAGTACCAGTGATGGACCTAAACATGAGGTTCGGCTAAGTTTAGGCACAAAAACGACTCGGTTCAAGTTCGGGAACTTCATGGTTTGGATTATCATAGACTTGGTTAATGTTGTGCTTTTATAATATTTGGCATCAAGGTCCTGACATCATCCGGGAGGACATACCAAGGTCAGGTCAGGTCATCAGCAGCTGTTTTCAATAAATTGAGGGAAGGATGAGGAAAGAAAACTAGACAATAGAAGGAGGGAGACAGAATTAAAGTCAGGAAAAAGAAGGGGATATGGCTAATGACAGGAAACAGAACTACTGTTGGTTTTGGGCTTTACTAGTTAAGTTATTGATGAGCTGAATCCTTCTAACGCCGATACAACCCTGAACCAAGAAGATGGAGGGAGGAAAGGAAGGATGAAGCAAATCCTTAGTAACAAAGTCATATCAGACCTTCTGCCATTCCTCTGGATTTTACACAAACGTGTTCTCTGAGAACGCTGACTCGGGTTTCTAGGACTTAAACAATAACTTCAATAATCTTTTGGAAATGGTCTACGAGCCTTTTGGCTTATAAACGTTATTCAATTTATGTCTTAAATGAATAAATGACAATTCTCAAAGCCAGGAAGGATCAGAGAATAAGTAAAGCTATCAGGTGACGGCAGAGATCCGTTTGTGTATCAAAGTATTTCATGGGAAGTTACCGTTTTATGGTTTAAGTGAAATAGCGAACAGATGAGACGAATAAGGATGATGAACAGCAGCCATGCTGGGGACACACAGGAGGATTGCGGAGCTGGTTTTAACAAGATATTCAAGACAATCAAGAGGTGAGCCCTGATTGGAGGTTATGTCTTTTTTACTCAGACTGGTCCTCAACACACTTGCCTGTTTAGATCTGGTTGGTTTAAGTTGTGAAGCTTAAAAATGGTGTCAGAAATGGGTTTAATGGTACAAAGTATATCCAGCTTTAGATTAATGATCAGAACAATGTGTATTGAAAATTGCATGATTATAATTGTAAATTCATAAAATCAGAGTGATAGAAATATGCATTGTGCCTAATTGGCATTCATGTAATATCACTTTTTTATTATTTGAGGACAAGGCAGAGAAGAGCATCATCTGCACTGATGTCTGAAGTGATGTTGATCAGTTTGGAGTTTCTGTCCCTGCGTCGGATGGAAAAAATGATCATGAAAAATTGGGAGGGGAGGAAGGAAGGATGAGCCCTGCGATTCATATCAGAACTTACTCTTGGCCCAGAAATGGATTTTTAGGAAAAGACAGCCGGCCAATCCACATGCTTTAAACATATTTCTAATTCCCTGATGCCTTTAGCTCTTTCTGCCTTCTCTTTCTATGAATTTCTCTGCTATTAGTGTGTGTCTGTGTGTGTGTGTCTGGGTGTGCATGCTGTCATACAGTAGAAGTGATATGGATTGAGCGACCGCAGCCTATGATAACAGGATTCCTAGACAGCCGCGTTTCATATGAGCACAGTTTCTTTTTAGGTGGCCTCGTTTCCAGTAAGTCAGAGTTGGCTTCGAACCCCCGACTTACCTTCCTAAGTGCACACACAGACGTAGAGTCTGAGACGACACCACCCCTCATATTTGAATAACACCTCAATGTCTTTGACCGGTTCACTTATTTTTAGTAGGGATCACTTCCAAGGAACACGCGTGTGGAGAGATCAGCCGCGCCGTCCAAAAAGAAGATGAGGGGAGAGATTTATCTTTCTGTTGCGGTCAAAACGCTCGAAGTCAGGCAAACATAGTTGGGTCTTCAGTTACACACACACACACTTTTCCTTCTGTGCCGTGGCTGGGATCCTCAAATTAGCTGGTCAGCAGTCGGTCGTATCCAGGGGGGAGGGGAGGGGTGTAGGACGGATTCCCGTAACTGAAGCAATCTGGCCCTATTATTTTCTTTTAATGTTATCTAAATTCTTCGAATAACCCTGACTCTCGACATTCTTTCCTCTCTCTGTTTCAGTCTCTCTCTCTCTCTCTCTCTTTTTCCACCTTCTGTGTTAATGTTTAGATTTGGTCTTTCTCAGACGGTGTCCTGTTTTTGCCCAATAAACCTGCCGGGAGCATCCATAAAGTCTTTATTTCGTATTCACATGCAGTTTAAAGTCGATAAAAGTATTCCTTGGAAGCAGAGGCGCTTTGGAGGAGAAAATAACTTGAGTCAAAGCCGAGGTTTTCATGAATGAAACTTCAAAATATTATTTATTCATATTTATATTTGAACCATATTTCATTCTTCATGCATTTTAATTTTTCTGTTTTTTTCCCCCAGAATTACTGATGAAAGAAGCCCAATGAGAGATTGGATTGATTGACAGGAGCTGGTGGATCTTCCATTATCAGCGGTCCTCGATGGAGAGACAGTGTGTTGTGTGTTGTGTGTTGTGTCAGTTGTAAAGTCCTTTAAGATATGCAGCTTGAACACTTTATGTATTTAAGGCCTCATTCAGACCAAACCAGCAGATGTTGCTATTAGCGCAACTATATGACGAGACAGTTCCTGGTTTTGGCAACAGCTCCTCCAGAGAGGCTTCCTCCTTCTGGAGGAGCCTCCTGACAGAAACAACTTCAACAGCCGACCTGATGACCAGCCGCTCTGGTCACCGGGTTATGTGTTGAGTCTGTTTTCTCTTTTCTTTTTTTTTTCTGAAAGCATTGCAGCCTCTCCGCCGCAGCCTAAACCCACCCAGACTCAAACTGAATGGGAGGACTGGTCTTTGTGCTGGTCGGAATGAGGCCTAAATCAACCAGTGAGATTATTTCCAGTGCCAAAAGAGCTCGATTAACTAAAATCTAGCTTGTGATATTTGATACATTTCTTTTCATATACTTGAGGATATTTCTCATTAATTAATCTGAACTATTTTGATCCCTTCAAACTTTTCTTCCTCCCTCCCTCTGTCTCTCCCTTCTTTCTGTCTGCAGAGTTTGGTCCTTTTTAAGCAGAGGCTGTATTTGTGTGTCAGTGGTCTGAAACTCTGAGGGCGACGACAAGGCCTCAAAACTCAAGGTTTTTCTTTCTCTGTTACTTTTGTTCTTCTCTTTCTGTCTCTCTCTTCTACTTTCTCCTCCTCCCCCTCGGTCTGATGCAGTTTAACGTTTCAGTAATGTTCATTGGCTTAATAAAAAAAATGTAAGAATCCTATCAGATCTCTTTTTGACTCTGGAACTAGTTGTTTTTTGAACTATTTGGAGTCTGAGGGGAGTTTCTATGTTCTTACATATCTTTTCAATTAATATTTTAAACGTATGTACATATCAAATATTAGCCAAATGTTTTATGTCAAAAAGTTAGAGCACAATCTCAGCTTTCTGTAAAACGAGGAATTTATTTAACATTTTCATTCAGCGTTGAAAAAGGAAAAAAAGAAGTACCCCAGAACGACTGATGACACACACACACTCACACACACCACAGACACACACACACACACACCACATACACTCACACACACACACCACATACACTCACACACACACACCACATACACTCACACACACACACACTCACACACACACACACACACACACACTCACACACACACACACACACACAGTCTTCTTAAATGGTCCGTGGGTTGTTGGAGACATAAAGAGATAATGAGCCATCAAATACTGTATATGATCCACTTTTCCAGAAACTTCTGTCTGACCACAGAAAACAGAGCATACAGATTCACACACACACACACACACACACACACACACACACACACACACACACACACACACACACACACACACACACAGACACACACACACACACACACACACACACAGACACACACACACACACACACACACACACACAGACACACACACACACACACACCATTCATAATCCTCTCCGACAGTCACCCCATGTTGTGAGGCCTCATCTTTTTCTTTGGATGTTTCGGAAAATCCTCGCTGCTGCTCAGTGAGGCTGAACGGGGGAGTCGGGAGGACAGAAAGTGGGAAGGACGGACGGGAGGAAGAGAGGAATGGTGGAAAAGAAGGACGGATACCAAAGCAAAAGAGAGGTAGGGGAGAGAAAGAAAAAATACGGGCAGGAAGAAAAGCAATTAGATTGAATAATTGGATTTTTATTTATTGGTCTTTTATTGAAATAAACTCTGTATATTATGTACATATTTACCTTAAGAACTATTAATACCTGCATAAATCAGGACTCCTATCTCAAAGAGAGTTGTTTGCTTTTGTTATTAGCCTCACAAAACCTGTTGGGAAAACATCTGGGTCGTCACAGATAGACAACTTTTTGTTTCAGAAATGATGATGATTTTTCTTCAAAATTTAAAGCTGCATTAATTCCACTCAGCAGTAGCAGAACATCTTTCTTAATCTAATCTTTAAGTAAAATCTGGACTCTTTATGGGCTGGATGAAGGAGCCCTCAGGACACAGACGATGTCTGGAGCAGATGTTCTATTTCACATTATAATTCAAACAACATAGATCATTTTAGAAATTTGGCAAAACTGACAAACGGTGCATTTAGCTGAGGGTTAAAGTCACCTGAGGTGTGGATGAAGAAAACATAAAGAACGAGAAGAAAAGAGGGGGAAACTGGAAGAAGACAAGTCGAGAAGAAGTCGAGGATTGGGAGAGGATGTAAGAAAGAAGAGAGAGATTTGAGGAAGAAGCTGATCATTTCGAGGGATGAAGGGGAAAAACTGAGGTTTGGGTGAGCTAGTTGTTAGCGTGTAGCGCTAATAGCTAAAATGAATGTAATGGAATTAAACAGCTCAGAATCCAGAACAGACTGACTCCAGTTGAATTAAATCAGACAGACGGTCTGTTCAATGTCAACCGCCTTCAACTGCACAAAAAAAACAAAACTTTTATACTTCAACATTTTGCACATCCAAGACAGTTTGGCAAGACAAGGACACACACACACACACACACACACACACACACACACACACACACACACACACACACACACACACACACACACACACACACACACACACACACACACACACACACTGAGAGGTTGAATAGAAAACAGGAACAAACACTGGTGTCTTTGACTTCAGTCAATTCTGCCATAACCAGAGAGAGAAGTCTTCTGAGAAAGATGTTCAATATTCATTTGCTTTTGCACATTTAGCTAAATCTGGTGGCGTATCTTATTGGGAACCTGAGATGACGACAGGTTGTAGACGACAATGAAATACGGGTGTGGAGGAAAAGAAGGCCGAGGGAAGAGGGGAGCAAGAGACTAGTTAAAAGGCTCCGAAAGAGGAAAAGCAGAAGAGAGAACAGAACAAAACTCCAGTTGTAGGAGAAATGTGAGAGTAAGGAAAGGAAGTCTGGTCAAAGAAACAGATGAAGAAGAAACATGATGAGAAAAGATGTGATGTATGACCTCCACGTCCTCACTTCAGAATCCAGTTCAAAAAGACAGTATCAGTGAATGTGACTGTGGTGTGTACATCTTGGCCCAGTGTTTGGACCCTTTAGTTCTATACTGTACCTGTGCTGCTTCGGTCAAACTGTGTTGTTGGTTTGAATCCCTTCTGATAGTTGGACGCCGATGTTCTGGAACAAAAAGAGAGAGCTGCTGGTTCCAGATCTCTCTCCTTGACCTGAGCATCGTCTCACTGGTTGGAGTGAGTTAGCGGAGTGAGTTAGCGGACTGAGTTAGCAGAGTGAGTTAAGGCTCATTTATACTCCATTTACATACGAAATAGATACATACAGTACGTCTAAAACGGTGCGTCTGTCAATGTCAACATACTTCCATGCGTCTTTTACCTTGGCATCGATACAGTCAGTGATGTTTAACAGTCTGCAGCAGTCAAAAGAGCAGCAGGTGAAAGACGTTGACCTGTTGGAGGTGAGCTGTTTGCAGAGGTGCAGGTTGCTGTTTCTGCTTGCACACTTCTTCCCTGCAGTATTAAATAATAGCTGCTAAAAATAACTCCACTAATATGGCGTTAAACACACTTTAATTTCCCATAAACTCTTTACTATAAGAGTCCCTGTTATTTACAGGCTTTTGTTATGAAGCAGTAAAATCTGGAAATGTTGAATTTTGGCCGGCAGTTCCTGAACACGACTCAGCTGAAAGCGAACACAATGAAACAGTAAAATAAAGCAGAAATCTGAGAGTACAAACAGCGAGGCAGGAGAGAAAATAATCTTCAGAGCTCTGGGAATCGTTAGAAGCTACAACAGTACTAAGAGCTGAACACGGAGACTTTTATAGACGTCTTTCTCTCCTGCACAGAGTTGGTTCTCGTAACACGCTTGTTTGGAAGGAGATGGGGGTCATCAAGGGTTGGCTGCAGTCTCCAGATGTCACCGCAACTTGATTGGAGGTTGTCCAGGCACACGCTGGACCCAATCTGGAGATAGTCCATCGCTAGCGAGGCTCAACAAAACATGGCACGTTTGAGCTTGTAATGGAAATTCAAATCAGAGCAGCATAGTCTGACTCAGCACAGCCAAAGCAGCCAATGAAAAAGCCCCATAAGAGCTGTGGGTGCATAAACATGACTTTAACTGCTAACTGATAGTGTACACGAAATAAATACCTCATCAGTGAGCATTGTGCAAATATGTTTTCTAAGAACATGTTCAAGTTTGTTAAAAGCATTTAAACCCCGTTCACACAGCCTGGAACAGGGACGATTAATGATTGGTTAGCCATGTTTTTGTTGTTGTTGTTTACAAAGTGCTGCTCGATGCATACGTCACACCAGATGTTGTGTCTCTTTTGTTGTTCCACCGCCATTGTTTTAAGATTAAACAAAGGTGGCGTAGAGAAGGGTACTATTCCACGATCTCTGCGTAGAAGAAAAGGTTATTGGGTCATTGTGTTGGTAAAAATGGGGAGGTGATCTATGGTAAGACACATTTCCATTGGCTGAGACATGTTGTCATGTGTCCAGGTTTGATAGATGGTTTTCAGCCATCTGTTAACATTTTAAATGCTAAAAATCAGTAATAAAATTTGCAGAATAAAACATGTGAATGTGATTTGGTCTTTTACTGGCTGTACTTCCTGTTCTTCTTCTCTGCTTGTTTTGTTATCGGCCGCTACAAACAAAGTGTGGGGGGGAGAGGCAGGTTCCATCAGTCTGTCCGTCATGCTTCATTTCCATTTCCAATTTTTTTTCCATAAAACTTTCTACACACTACAACCGGGTACTGAAGTTGTGCCTTTTGCTATTTAGGAACTTTTTTCTGTTTCCATGGTTACAAATTAAATTTTGTCTCAGATGATGATTTCAGGCCCATAACTCAAAAAAACTGTTCAATATTTTTCCACAAAACGTCATGTTTTGTTCTGGAGAGATGTCTTATGATACTTGGGAATTTCAAGAACTTTAGTTTTTTAAAAATTTTTGGTCAATAAACTTTTTCACAGATATGCAATTAACACGATTAACAACTCATCTGTCTTTCTTCCTCAGTATTTCATGCTTGTTGATCTTCTCTCTTCTCTTTCACTCTCATCCTAATCGATGACAAACAATATTCATCTGGAAGCACTGAGAACGCACAAACACACACACATGCAGAAATACACACATTTCGCCCTCAGTATTTGTGTTTTCTCGCTATCCGCCTATTCTGCGATTCCTGCTGTCAATAAAAATTGCCTAAAAAGTTACTTTGCACACAAAACGAAGCTGTTTTTCACAGAGCTTTGCTGATGTGTGTTTTAATATGGCTGTAACACTGCAGCGAATGGGGTCCGTAGCGCTATAAACACAACATGTTCGTGGGCACAAACATTGTGTGCATTTTTCTGTGGGTGTCTGCGGGTGTTGTGTGCTCTCCCTCAGCCCTCTCTGTTGTTTGTTTGCAGTTTATATGGGGGCACTGGGAGGTTTGCGAGAGGCAAGCTGGTTTACTGGTCTCTAAACAGAGTTAATGAAGAGAGGAGTCAACTAAAGGACAGAGAGGAGGAGAAAGAGACAGCAGAGAAGAGGAGGAGAAACAGAGAGAGGAAGGATAGAGGAGGTCTGGAGTTGATCCAGATAAAGAGGCGGATCCTGGATTGTTTAAACTTTCTTTAACATTGCGAGATGGACTTTTTTTTAGCTATTTATCTATTACTTATAAACTATCTGATGGGTTTTGATGAAACTCTGTAGAATGGTTGGGCATGTGACACAGAAGAATCTATTAAATTCAAGGGTGGATCTGGATAAAGGGGTGGAGTCAGGAATTTTTTTCTTTTTTTGACGATTACACTTGAACTACGTGACGTTTACAATGAAACTGGGTGAGACGGTGGGTGTTCTCTCAAAGAACTAACTTTATTTAATTGATTTATGATGAGTCAATAATATAAGACTGTGTGCAAATGCAAAAAAATCCAGCTCATCCGATTAAATCAAACCTCTTGCTCCCAAACTGGTATCCAAAGGGAAGTGAACCTTTTTATTAAGACACAAATCTATGAGGCCCTTAAAGGCTCCATTTAGACAAATCAGATCACTCCCACGCCAGTTCTACATCCAGCTGGACCACCAACGAGTTGGCCTGACGGTCGCACAAATCGTCCTGCGGTCTGAACTGGTTCAGACATGTTTAAGAAATCTTTAGCAAAAGGTGTTTGATTTGGTCGGTCCGGTCTGGCAGGGCTCTGCAGTCAAACTTCAGCCAAGACTCACCGAGGCGGGAATCTGTCAGCAGTCCTGGCAGCAGCCAATGGGAGTTTGTGTCAAGTGGGAACAAAGAGAGTAATGTGGAGGAGAAGTACATCAGACTTCCTAGACCTCACTTGGAAACAAAAAAATCATTGGAAGAAAAGTCTGAAGAGAAAGGACGACTGCAAACATCAAACGTGTTCTTTGTGGTTCGATTCAAAGCGAAGTGTAGTTCCTCTGCCATGAAGCTAAAAACTACAGGATGCATCCAGTCTACGGCCAAAACGCCACCACTCTGGGTTCAGTCTTTCCACCTGAAACCTGGCTGCGGGGATTTGTTGAGTGAGGTCTTACAGTGATGATGGGTGATGAAGGTCAGGCCTCTGTGCAGGAGGCCAGTTGAGTTCTTCCTCACCAAACCGTGCAAGACGATTTCTTTACGGCAATAAAAAACGTGGGCTGACAAGCTCAGAATTTCTTTCCTTGTCAATCGAATATTAAGTTTGTTATTCCTGACTGAGGTGGAAAAAAAGGCTCCCCGACAGAGAAGAGCTGACACGAACATGTACGTCTGAAAAAGTGGAGAGAAATAAAAGTGTCAGTCATGCTGACTGTCAGGCTGGCATCAGACGTTTGTAATGTTTACCAGGAAAGACGTTTTCAAGTCATTTAATTGTCTTTGTGCGACACGGAATATACAGAAGTGATTCTGACTGAATTTAGAGTAAAACAATAGAGCGATAAAATCTATGCTTATGTACAAATATACCTGTCGTTATATGTTTTTAAAAGCCTCTTAAAAGGGTCCAGATTTTCGGTGATTGACAGATTGACTGTTCCAAAAGGTTGGGGTGAGATCAGAGAAGGGAACAGATAAGAGTCCAAGAGGTCAAACGAGGAACCAGAAGATCAGAAATGTATCTGGTATCCGGTTGTTCGGTGCCTTCAACAGATGTAACAAACTGCCAGCAGGTTATTTTATTGTATTTTATACTGGGAAGTTTTTTTTTAAATGACAGTATTTTATCCTTGTCTTCGTTTTCGTCCTGATTTCTCAACATTCAGGTCAAATCGGAACCTTTTCTTTCTCACCATCTCTTCCTCTCTCTCTACGTCTGTCTTGTGTCTCCGTCCCTCGACCTCTGTCCAAACGTCTCTCATCGTCTCCTCTCCTCCTCTCCTCCTCTCCATCTTGGCTTCTCTCTCTCCTTCTGATTTTCGAAGCATCACACTTGTTTGTGATTTCTGCTCCGACGCAGTGAGACTGCCAGCTCAACGTGTTGAAGACATCCTGGAATCTCGTCGAAGGTCACTGGACGTGAACCCGAATCTTGATTCTAATGCGTGTCTTTTTCTGCGTGCACATGTGTGTTATGTCTTGCATAAGTCTGTGTGTGTGTGTGTGTGTGTGTGTGTCTGTCTGTGTGTCTGTGTGTGTGTGTGTTCTGCAGCAGGGCGATCAGCCTTGAGCCAAAGGTTTAAGTGAGACAAGGAGGGCGGGAATTATGGGAAATGAAACCAAGTTGAACATGAAAAACTTTTGCACCCACACACACAAATATAAAACAGACAAAAGTTTAAAAACTTAGGCCTAAGAGGTTCACGGGGGGAAGAAATAATTTTTTCATCATTTTCCTTCTTTGATATGTAATTATCCACTCTTCCTCTCCCTCTCTCTCTCTCTGTCCCTCTGTCTTTGCCTATGTCTCTCTATCCCACAGTCTGTTGAATGATATTAATTGGCAGGAAGCAGAATTCGGCGTATATGGCCAACATTTCTGCAAAGAGCCACTTATTGCTTTAATTATCCGTCAATGGATTCAGCATCTGTCTGCACTAAAGACGTGGCTCGCTGTGCTGGAACACTCGACAACACACAAACACACACACACACACACACACAAACACACACACCTACACACACAGGTTTCCAAAACGTTCACTGTCCCTTAATACTAGAGCGTGCCAGCAATTCAGATTTGTGCCCTGCAAATAAATACACACTCACTTGACCTTCCGATGACATATTTCAGATATGATGGAGAACACATGCACACACTGGTTCATATGTATGCTGCCTCACCCTCTGGTTCAAACACACACACACACATCTAGACTCAGTATTTCAGTCATGAACAGGTCTTCACTAATGACTCAGTTCAAGACAGAATCATATCATCTGTACAGCTTAAATGCAGGCGGATCATATATGGAGATGATGCTGAACTTTCCTCCTGGTGGGCTTCCATTGCCCAAATCCAAGTTATTAAACCATTTAAGCTTTAATGGTTGCAGGTTCAGTAGGTACAGACACGGGGAGTCATGGCAGGAGCTTCCAAAATGGATTTATTTTGAAGTATGAGCCAAACTGAACAAAAACTGGCCATGACACACACAATTCTGCCATTGTGGGACACTTCCTGCTGTGTTTGCTGTCGAAATGTCCCCAAACATTTTTTGAGGACCTTTAAAACCTTCTTCCACTGGTGACTCTCATGATAAAGAGCCCTCTATGGTGGCCTTCCAATGGACAAGATGTGATGCATCCTGTAGGCTGCAGAATTAAATGGCCTCCATATGCATCTAAATGGTTCAAGAGTGAATAGTTCCCTGTGTGTTTTTCTTACAGGGGTGCAGTAGGAGTCACATCTTTGATCTTAAGCAGGGTTTGTATCTGTTTCACCAGAAGTACATCAGGTTTTCTGTGCTGCTGCTCTGCTGCAAACATGTGGAGCCCTGTTTAGTTTTTTTCACCCCCGCTCCTCAATCCGCCTGGGCTTCTTCTTCTTTAAAGCTGGTGGTCCTCCCATACTTTAAGAAACTACATTCTCCCTTCTCATTATTAAGTGATGTTGGCAATACTGTATAATGGTGTCACTGTGAATATACCACCTTAAAAACAGGACTTTTTTTATTAATGTAGATCTCAGGGCATCTTGAGACTTGGATTAAATTGTTCAAGCTGGTTTTAAATGTTTTAAACTGGTCTCCATCTTCTTCACATATTTGGGAGAACCCTGTAACTCTGTTTTACCGTGAAGCTCCAGAAATGTCTTGAAATGCATGAAAGAGAAGACAAACAAGTGAGAAACTTTAAGGTCAAGGTTAAGACGTCTCCGTCAATCAGGGATGTCGAGTGAGCAAAATGCAGCAAAGAGCACTTAACAAGCAAATACAGGGACAAATTAGACATAAATGAGAAGAATCTGCAGTAATTCTACAGCCCATATAATCTTGGCAGTCTGTCCGTCTCGTCTGCAGCCACAACAGATATGTTTTATCTTTACGGTTATTTGTGTGATCGTAGAGAAAGTAGAGCCTCGCTCCTGCCAGCAGAGACTCATTACATAACAGATTGGTGTCAGAGCCAAAAGCTTTTAACAAATTTGTTGATTTCTTCCATCGTAGCAAAAAGAGCTGGAGACGAAGAAGAAACATTAGTGTGGAGTCCAAGGAAAGTCCTCCCTCGTCTTCACTTCCCGGTACTTGTCTCTGTTTCTACCCATCCCTCTGGCTAGTTCTGCTTCATTCATTTGCTTTTTGTCTTTTTCTTTCTCTCTCCTCCTTCAAATGGTGTTCAGATTCTTTAAGCCAGGCCAGGCTGAGAGCCACTGTTGCCAACCATAATAATGTTGTAGGACAGGGCCGACACACACACACTGGGAGAGAGAAGAGCATATAAATACTTCCACATTATTGGAATAGTTAAGGTGAAAGAAATGGATGGCTGAGGACGGAGGACAGACCGGCTGAGGTGTTCCAGAGGGCAAAGAGTAGAAGAACGAAAGAAAAAGAATAAGGACTTATTCTTTTCATCCTTTCATAAAACATGATAAAATCATCAAATGTTCAATAACTTTGTTTTATGGCTTTAATAATGGATTCAAATGGGATATTTCACAGGTTTGTTGGTTGCTTGATTTGTTTTTTTTTAGAAGGACACGTTTCTTTCAACATTTCGCTGACCTGCTCAAAAACTACTGGATGGACTTTCACGAAACTTGGTGGAAGGATTGGACAGATCAGGTTAAAGGCTCAGATTCAGGAATCTTTCCTTTACAATATGAGATGAAGATATACGTTCCATCGAGGGCAGAACTTCTAATTTGTGTGATGCCGAGATTCTAAATAGTTTTTAACCGTTAAACCTTTGGGATTTGGAGACATGTTCAGAGGATATACTTGCAGCTGCTCCTTATGATTCTTTTGAGTTCTTTGCAAAACTACAGATGTTTTACTGTACAATATAAAATATTACAATATTTTAACACCGACCTGTGACACCATGTCTAAGGATGAATAAAGGACCGATGTAAGAGGGCCAGACGGGGATAGAGGCATAAAAGTAGGGCTGAAGGGGGGGAATTAAGTAGCTTATTTATGAACATGGCTGTTAGTTAATTCTATCAATGCACAGATGGGGCGACTAGGGAAGGAGAAAAGAAATGACAGACTGGATCAGACAGGAGAGGCAAAAATAAAAAGATTGAAAGGGTCAAAATAAGACTGTCCACCTAAAGGAAAACGACAGCAGCAGCCGTATCAGCAAATCTCCAACATGACATTTGTTTGCATTGAAGAGAAAAGACCCTCATGTGGCTCCAAGAGTTTTGTCGGAAACAGTGGAGGAAGTCGTAGGGGCTGGACCTCAACGCGCGAGAACACTATCCGCTTCCTGTTTCCTAGCAACAGTGTACTTTACTTTCTTTTAATAATTGTTCCCTCACCATAACCAAATAGTTCATCTTGAAGCGATGGTTTCAACAGTACTCTAAACAGGAAGTAGAAGGAAAACGGAAAAGTCCTTTTGTGCCTAAACCTAAACAAATGTAGTTACAACACTATGAGATCAGTTTTATCCACATCTCAAAAACTGACGGACGAAATTCAATGAAATTTCACACATGCTTTGTGGGGGCCTAAAATGTGTGCATCTGATAATTAGTTTCTTCAATTTGCTTACTTTTACATTGTTATGTACATTTGAACTTAGGTGCACATCCACCTGTGATGTGGTGATATAGATTTGGTCTTGTCACAACCTTTTGCAGCCAATTCATATTCACATCGAAGGCTTTCTTGGCATGAAAGAGTCAAATAACAATTTTTCCAAAGCACAGTATTATCATTTACAATAATGTGCACCAATTTTTAACTTATACTAACAGTGTTTTTATGTGTGTTTATTCACAGAGGAGGTCAAACAGTAGGGGAGCCTTTTATATCAAAGTCTAAGAGCCCCTGGCTGACTCTGCTAAGCTCAATCACTCCCGTATGACCCTGTGTGTGTGTGTGTGTGTGTGTTTGTGTGTGTGTGTGTTTGTGTGTGTGTGTGTGTGTGTGTGTGTGTGCGTGTGTTTGTGTGTGTGTGTGTGCGTGTGCTGAAGTGCTTAAATCGTTCCAGTATGATCATAATATCATCAGAAACTTGGGAGAGCGAGTACAGGCGAACACAATGTTCCATAAGTGTGTGTTTGCATCCAAATGGCTGAGCGTTTGCAGGCATACAAGCCTCCATGCATATGTTTGTCTGAATGTAAGCACATATTAGTATATTTGCATTTTTCAATGGCTGCATGTGGGAGATAGAGAGATAGCTCTGTCGCATCCAAAATTAACAACCCCACTGTTGCCGAGGTCGGAGTGCAAAAAAGCTCGAGTCAGGATTATGGAAATTTCAGAGGCCAGAATTCCTCAGTTCGCTTCCAGATATCACTCTCAGTGAGGTCAAGTCCATAAAACACATGCACACACATAAACACACACAGACACAAGGGTAGTCATTGTAACGTTTGTGAACTGTGTCAGTATAAATCTGATAGGCCCAACATAATATGACGACGTCCACAAAAATGTCAACAGTCTACTTAACCCCCTGGCATGGATGTGAGGGGGAACAGCAGAGAGAGGAGAAAACGGAGTGATGGATAAAATGAGGGAAAGACTGCGAGGTGGCCAGAGCTGACGGAGAACAAAATATAAGAAAAAGAACCAGAATGAAAGAAAAACGTTCTGCATGAATGGACAGAATATCCACCAACAGATGCTCACCTTTTGGTTTCAGGTTGTTTGAACGAATGAAAAACCTAAATCATACACAATAACACCAACAGAGCGGGGAAGCAGTAGAACTCCAATGTTCTGTCAAGGTTCCCCCTGTTCTGGGTAAGTTCCGACTCCAAGTTCTTCAGTCTGAATACAATAAAAAAGAGGGTATTTATAACGAACTGTCCAAAAAGGCTTTTTTTAATGTTTTCTCTGACGTTGGTTTGTCTGACTTTTAGCAGGTTCACACAAAAACTACTTGACGGATTGTCATGAATCTTGGTTTTCGGGTTGGACATGTTGCAGGAAAGAACCCATTGAATTTTGGAGCGGATTCGGAAACATTTGGTGGATCCAGTGATTTATTTTCACGTCCTTTAACAGTGTGATTCAGGACTTTTTTTTTCACCAGTGTCATCGATTTCATGTAGACCTCCAGATATATTTTGATGAAACTCAGAAGAGTAGAAGGGTTGAGCTTGTGGCAAAGGAAGAACCCATTAAAATTTGAAGTTGATCCAATGAAGCTTTTTTGCCCGTTTGCACGGCGATGGAACAAAGGCCTTATCAAAAGATTCCACTCCGGAACCCATTCCCAAAACCTTGTGTTTTCATGCCCCACAAACGCTGCTGTCGCGTCAACGAACGTCCAAAACCCAACAAAAGTTTACCGTTTTAGGGTAGAACCGTTGTCGTGTGAACGGCCCTGAGGCAGCCACTAATGCAAACCTCCTCATTTTGCTCCCATCAACACCTCCTGACCTGAAACTCAACTCCTTTACTTCACTCCCGCAATAACTTCTCACCCTGCTCCCCCGTCCCACCCAACCCTCCATCCTTTTTCGTCTTATCCTGTAAACCAAACCTTACCTCCTCCCTCCCTTCTAACATTAAACTCACCTCTTTCACTCCCTCCAACCCCAGTTTTCTCATCCTCCCCTCCCCCACACCACCAGCTGTAACCCTAAACTTACCTTTAAACATTGTTAGCCCCCCCCCTCTCAGTCCACACAGACATCCACACCTCAGCTCACCCTGAGCCAGCCCACCGGCCTGACCTCCTCTCCATTTTAACTTTCCCATAACTTCACACAGAGCTGAACTTGCGCCCTGGATGTCGCCATTCTCTTAAACACAGACGTGCACACTCATACATTCACGCACAAATCAGTGAAGACCTTTGAATGCTTCAGATCATCTTGCTCTCCTTCTCCGCTCCTCACTGTTCAGGCGTGTGGGAGTAAATCGATCCGTCTTCATAAAATTGTCTCATAGAGGGGCCGTTACACAACACGCTACCTAAGAATACAGGCTGCATCTGAAATCAATCATTCCTGCACGATGAAGGGAAAAGTAGAGAGTCGGTGGGAAAAAACCACAAGGCAGCATCGCTCTCCGTCTAGGCCATCCTTTTGCACTGTAAAGTCATGCATGAGTCATTTGTAGCACAGAAAAACACAGTTTGCATTATTTGCATATATGAAGTCATGAGGATTGATGCATTCATTCATCAATGAAGAGGATGGAGAATAAAGGTGGGACAGTGAACCTTGTTTTCTTGCTTGTCCATGAAAGAATTGTCTTCATAGACGGCATAAAAAAAAAAGTAACCTTAACACAGAGGGATAGAAATCTGACATTTGTGTTTTTGTTTTTTTGGGGGGTAAGAAAAAATGGAAAAGTGCAAAAACTTTGACGTTTGTTTCACAGCTTTACATCACTACTGGTAGTTCATCTAAATAAAGAAAATCTACTCCATTAAATGCAATTTGGGTTTTAAGTACATATACATAAAGATCCATATTTATCTACTGAGCCTCTTGTAGGATACAAGAAATGAGAGGTCGACTGGTTTTTATCGGCTAATTGGAGAACAGAAAAAGCTGATATCTGATTTGTCGGCCGACATCTCCTCTCCTCCTGAAAATAATCAATATTCTTGTGCAAGTGCTCTATGAATTGAATATATTTGGTTTATTTTTGCTAACATTTACCTATTTTTAAAGATCTATTGAGAGAATTGGCAGAGTTGAATTAATGGTAGTCCTTACAACATACATGTATTATTTATTCTGTTCCTTCATTTAGATTAGAACCTTCATAACATAATGCAACTTGCATCTCTGCCAGATTAATCTGTTATCCTTGGTTTCAAACTACTTACATCCTGTCATCTGTCTTAAACACCACCTTCTCCACTCTTCTCCTCTTCCTCTCCATCCTCCACCTTTCCCAGTATTCTCAGAATCAAGAAAAAAAAGTACATGGATGCATTTTTGGCCTCATAGATGAACATCAGCTCACTTTCATTTTCCCTCTTTCTTCTGTGGTCATTGGGAGGTCAGCAGCTCGTGAAACATCCGCTGGGTTTCTCTCCCAATTCACAGCCATTCGCTCTCCAATATATTCTCACATTCCCTGCAGTTATCACATTCTCAGATGTTAGTCAAGAGGGCAAGAGGTCTTATGGATTCGGAGAATACCGAAGTGTCATGCACACACAAACACACACCACAGCGTCTGGCCAGCCCCTGTTCTTCGGTTGACCCTTGCCTCTCTCCTGTGTGCTCTCACCCCGTAACTTAATGCATATTTTCACATCACACACACACACAGGTAGAAAAACACAAAACCTCTCTCAACCCACCAAAACAGATACCCAGGCAGTCTGTCTCACCTAAACAGGTTCTCTCTCCCGCCCTCGTTTTTATCACACAAACACACCGATGAACACACACACACACACACACACACAAACACACACACACACACACACACACACACACACACACACACACACACACACACACACACACACACACACACACACACAGCCCCAGTGTGCGTTGACCCAGGAGTAACTCAGTGAAGTCAGCCAATAAAACACAGAGGAATCGTCGGCACGTAACTTGACATTCTAGTGGTTTGTTTGGATAACCTCTCGCTGTGCCAAACCAACACACACATGATCACACTACAGCACAGTATTTTACATTTACGACTCTCTGGATCCTGCAGGAGCCCACCGCCTCGCTCGGCCCCCAGCGTTGCCCCCTCATCCACCCTGCCACACACGCACATTTAGACTACTTACACTCTTTTATAGCCAGATATTATCCCCAACCAAAACAATAACCAAAACCATTAACTACAGACCAGAGCTATTATGAAAGCTATACTGTTTTATAGCAACATTAGCGCCTTCTCTCTAAGAATGGCAATGTCACTGAGGGTATGAAATATTCATGCTCTGCAGAGGAGGAGTTTTACCTCCGCCAACGCCAAAGACAGTTGGACAGGGTCATGTGATCACCTGTGGTTGTTTGTTTGTCCACAAGAAGTCATGAAAAGTTGTCAACCGATTTGATTACATTTTGTGTAGCAATTGTATTTGCGCCAATGAAAAGTTTCTTAAATTTTGAGGCGAATCCGGTACAGAATTGGATTTTGGATGATTTTTTCACTTTCTTTTGTTTTTAAACATTATTGCGATACAAAATATAATAACAGGCCAGTCACAGTAAAAGTACCCAGGCTATGCTATGTGCAACTGGGTCCAGAGCCAGATCATAATCCATATCTAGGAGATTAAAAATATACAATATAGGCTAAAAATGGAAAAGCTTTTAAAAAGTTCCACATTCTTACGACAACATTGTGAAAACGATCCTTGAGCACATGGACCCACAAAAAAACAATTGCAAACGCTGTAGTATGCATGCCAGGCCAGTAGGTGGTGGTGTGGCTTTTCAAAACCAACACCACAGAATAACACCACTGCTTACAGATCTGTCCTCACACAGCGTCACACCTTCCACATGAATTGCATTTTGCGGGGACGTTTTTCAAAAGATTACACTCGGTTTCAAAAGGTTGGAAAATGCTGTTGTCCTGTGAACAAAGGGCCATAACACAACCAAAGGTTACCATTTTATGCAAAAAAAAGAAGAAAAAAAACAATCTTAGTTGCTTAATTGTAAGCACAGTGACTCTCAACCTGCGTCAGAGACACCAAAGAGTTGCAACGTCAATCTGTAGGTTGACACAAGATTTTCAACAGGGAAGAAAACCAGACAGCCTATGATCAACGGCATGAACAGAGTTTGCTTTGCTGTGTCACAAATGTCATGAATGATAAATGAAAGTATTGCCTAGATCATGTTTGACCACATGAATAATTTACATTACAACTTGCTTGTAAATCTATAAGCCTACATTTTTAATGGGAGATGAAGCCTGTGTCCCAGTGTCAAATATGTTCTCATAATTATCTTAAGAAGAAGTTACATTTAGTGATTGTTTGGTTGAATCTTCATTTACCTCTTACATATAAATCATTCTGCTCCTCTTTCAGTGCTGTGTGTGAAAGTGTGGCTGCATTGACCCTAGATTTTAAATAAAAAGGCTGAACTGTTTCACATTGTGCGTGTGCATATGCTGCTATGCATGCCTGTGTGTGTGTGTGTGTGTGTGTGTGTGTGTGTGTGTGTGTGTGTGTGTGTGTGTGTGTGTGTGTGTGTGTGTGAACTCCTGTCCCCCTGCTGTGTGTTCCAGGTCTGTATTTATGAGTCTCTGGGCTCCCACTGAAAACCAAATCTTCTTTAACTTTTACCTCAACATGACCCTCAGCGCAGTGTGTGTGTGTGTGTGTGTGTGTGTGTGTGTGTGTGTGTGTGTGTGTGTGTGTGTGTGTGTGTGTGTGAACACGGTGCTAAGAGTGTCATCATTACCTCAACCTGACCTGTGTGTGTGTGAGGGAGGGGGAGACCAGAGTGAAGTCGTTTTCACCTCTTTGTGTGTTTTTATGTAAGGACAGCGGATCAGGATTACCTTTACCTCTCACCTAATCCTGACCTTGACCTCTCGACAAAAACTCTCGTTCCCAATATAAAACATTGTAACGGCGGCGTTTTTCACCCCGTGCTTCAAAGGAGCACACGGAGGTGACATGTTAGTCATTTCACCTGTTAAGTTATGAGAACACAGACACCAAAATCATCCATGTGCACCTCATACATCAGCCGCTGTACCTCAACAAAAACCAGGACTTCTCTAAATTTTCGGCCATTACTGTCATTTTTAGGGACTGAAAGTTTCATGACCTCAGACTTTGGCGTAAATAAAGCTATGGTACTGATTTAAAGCTAGTTTTTGAACAGAGGCCACAGCACAAATGATAATTATGGGATAATGGTAAAGGTGAAATAGTGTGGCTGTAACTTAGAGAGTCATATATTCTTACTCTGCATCATCAGTTGCACAATATATTCCAAAATCTAATTAAAAACGAGCTAACATAGTATATCCCCCATACTGTTAAAAGCAAACTAAAGCTTTTTAATAAGCGCATCGGACAAAAAAAATAAGAGCCATCAGGAGACGTCTTATCCCTCCTGTTAGAAATAAATATATAATCGTGATGATGAAAACTACATGTAAATGATGAAATAAATGAAATGTGATGGATTTCCAAGGAACGTGGTAGAAGAATGGAACATGGTCCAGAAAACGGTTTTCCACTTCCTCCAATAATGACACAAAAAAGAATTAAACAATGTTCACAAGACTTTGTGAACGGGTTCGGCATCGGTCAAGCAAGTTAATTTTACTTTTATCCCTATGTATTGCTTATGCGGATACACTGCATCATGGGTAAGGACAATGGCCGCCTCCCTGTGGCTACAGTAACGTGTCCTATTAGTGGTTGTAATGTAAAATAAAGCTAAAATAATTCTTACTTAAATATCTCAAAGACTAACATCTGTGGGGATGGAATCATCTGTAATTGAAACTTTGGATCGATGTTCACCAGGTGACGTCTCCTCACCTCCTTCACCTTCTCTCCCAGGGTAAAATATCCTCCTCAGCCTTGACTGGGGCTCCTCTGGTGCTCCTCTGGTGCTGTGGTTAATGTTACTGTCTCCTCCCCGAGCTTCAACTGGCTTCAGCTATTGTTCCCTAACAGACAGTCTGACCACAGAGATTTCACAGATATCCAAAGGTTGTCAAATTCTACCTTCACTTCTGTGCGTGTTATATTTCATTGGGCCTTTTTTTTGTCGCTGTGTCTTTGAAAAACTGTGCATACGCCAGTTTTCCAGCATGTCTTCAAAGGCACGGGGCGTATGCTAATGTGTGTGACTCATATATGCATATATTTGCCAGTGTGTGCGCGTGTGTTTGTGTAACATCTCTATAACATCTCTAACACACTGTGACCATGGATGCTCCACAGATTGGTCCGTTGTGTCATCTTCTTTCTCTGGTGGTAAAAAACAGACCATCCTTTGTGTATGAGAGCCCTAAACTGATCTAATTGTGGGAGAAGGAACATCTCTGGAATGTGGAGCAATTTAATGTAGCTTGAAATTAGCTTCTTGCACATTCGTGGTGATGCATTTCATGAGATGGTCAAACAGGACAGGATTTAAAATCCAGTTCAAGAGCACATTGATAGAGGTAATGGTAAGATCAGGGTTTTCTTTTCTTTAGCCATGTTCCTAAATATTATCCATTAATCCATTAATTATGTGATGTGGGATTTTTCTCCTTGAAGGATAACATCAATGCATGAATGTTTAATAAGTGCTTATGACATTAGCAGATGCAGCATTGTGTAGTTATATCTCATGCTACTGATGTAACACAAGTCCTCTTACCTCACTGTAACGACTTTTTGTTCCTCAACTGGCAAAACTCACCGCCCACATGTTCAGGGAAGGCATCTGAGAAATTTGGAGGCTTTTTGAAAGGCTCTCCTCCTCATGTTTCAACATCAATACCATTGGTTATGTGTGCTCATTTGTGTACGTGTTCACCAATAAAGCGACTGAGGAATGTGCTTTCACTCATTAATGAGGTTCATCAAAAAAGTGAGACGTCCAGGACCGAGCCTCTTTACACGAGAGGTGGATTGGAAAGCCAGAGGGCAACTGAACATCTGTGAGATAAGGTGGGCAGCAGTCGTACCCAGAATGTGGAGGACTGTTTACTGAGATTAGCCTACACCCTCAGCAAATTTGAAATCCTCACTAAAATGACAAGTGAGCCTAATTGTTCACCCAGATTGGAGATCAGATTATACCATGAGCTATAAATGGAGCCCAGAGACAGGAAGTAGTGCAGCTAAAAACATGAGCCTGTAGTCCATCAATGTTAGAAAGTCTTAAACTGCAGGGATTTCTAACCTGAAACGACAGCGTGCAAGAAAATATTATGAGACTCACAAAGTTACAAAGAATAAAAATAGAAATATGATGGTGATATGTTAAAGGGAAGGTTTGAGAGTCCAGATTCCTTTATTGTTAGATCACATCAAACAGGTGTAAGACAGTAAAATTCTTGGGTTCAGGCTCTTAAAAATTAACGATAAAAAAAACTAGACGAGGCAACAATGAGGGGTAGAGGTCTTTAGATTTCCATATTTGGTCACTTAAATAAGCTTTTTTTATGAAGTAATAAAGATGCATGTTAGCAGGAGAAGCACGCTCAGACATTTTGGAAGAGGTTTTTAAGACCAGATTTTTTTTTTTAAAACAGCAGTTATAGAGGTTAAAGACTGAAAATAAACTGTAAAAGAATAAAGCGACATAAACTAGATATACACTAAAAATGTATGGAGAGAAAACAGAGAAGAGTGAGGCTTAAAGAAAAGAAAGTCTAAGGTTGATGACGAGTGCAGCGACCAAGAAAACAGCAGGAGGAGAGGAAGAAAAACAAGATTTAAGGAGAAAGACGAGGTAAAACTTTTCTTTCCAAATCAGAAGTTTCTACTTGATTCCCCATCGTAACGGTAAATCTTATATTCCACATTATACTGCCCGCAGTGTGTGTGTCTGAGTGTGTCTGTGTGTGTGTGTCTATATAAATCTACAGCATGTTTTCTTTTTCTCTGCTCGAGTGGAATATTTTTCTAATGAGTGTTTTATTTCTGGCTGCTGCCGTTACATGAAGCAACACACTCACACAAACACACACCGTTGGAGACGAGCATGTGGAAAGGAAATCAAGTGGGAGACAGAAAGCGTGCAGAAGCCAAAGGACACACACACACACACAGACAGACACACACACACACACACACACACACACACACACACACACACACACACAGATGTTCATATACACTTCAGCCTCATTCAGACCTAATCAGGCGTGGAGGAAACATCAGTCCTGCCCTTCGTTTTCACCGTTGGGTTTGTGCGTTTAGGCTGCGCCGTTGGAGGCCACAGAGGTTTCAGAGAAAAAAAACATGGCGGTTGTGTGGCGAGAAGTTCAAACGGACAACTTTTGAGGGAATGCAACCCAATGTCACGCTGCAATGGCCAATAATACACCCCCGGTGGTCAGACCGCTGTTGTTCAAGCCGTTTACAACCTGCTCTGAGTTTCTATTATGTTGCTTGGTGCCTCAAACAACATCGTGATGCCAGGAAGCCGAACTAGCAGGAGAAGAAAGGCTCTGAAAATATTCTCCTCCAGGAGCTGGAAACTGGGCACCATCCAGGCAAGGTTTACACACCAAACAACGACAGCATCACGCAACCCTCCGCTAATCGATGCAATGCCTGATTTGGTCTGAACGAGGCCTAATGCCAGACCTGGACACAGCGGTTTCCACTGATTTAATCCTGATTCACCTCATCCGACAAAGAGACAATTCTGGTCCAAGACCTTGGTAGGTACCGATGTTCAGCCCAGACTCTCTGGTCTTTACAGATCTAGTCTTAAACATCCCGATCTGCTCACAGACTCATTGAGGCAGCCATGTTTGATACTTCGTATTTAAATCGGGATGATTACATCAGTACTTTCCATGGGAGAGACGTCCCAAAGCAGCTGACGGTACTGCAAGGCAACGGTAAAACAATCTAGCCCTTGAGGCTAATGTTAGCTATCATACTACAGTTAACAGAAACTGAATCTCACCTCCAGGTTTCACTGGAGAACAAATGGTCCCTGATGACCACGTCTTCCAACCAAGACCAAACAAAGAAGGGTTTTCCAAACGTCCCTCACACCAGCAACATTTTCCAGTTCCTCCTGGGGGATTCCAAGGTGTTCCCAGGCCAAATGAGATATGTAATCTCTCCAGCGTGTTCTGGGTCTACCCCAGAGAACCTCCAAAGGGAGGTGCCCTGGAGGCATCCTAATTAGATGCTTGAACCACCACAACTGACTCCTTTCGATGTGAAGAAGCAGCGACTCTACTCCAAGCTCCCTCTGGATGTCTGAGCTCCTCACCCTCTCTCTAAGGCTGAGCCCAGACACTCTACAAGGGATCCACAATCTTATTCTTTCACTCACTACCCAGAGCTCAGGACCAGAGGTGAGGGTTGGAATGTAGATCGACTGGTAAACTGAGAACTTTGTCTTCCGGCTCAGCTCTCTCTTCACCATGACAGACCGACACAGCGCCCGCAAAACTGCTGACGCCACCCCGAATCACCTGTCCATCTCACAGTCCATGTTCCTGTCCCTCGTGAATAAGACCCCAAGATACCTAAACTCCCTCGCCTGAAGCAGTAACTCATCCGAGAACCACGGTCTGGTTGATCTGTAGTAAGTCTTGATTTTACAATATTCTCTTTTCATGTCAAACAGATGAACTTGTTTGTACTCAAAACCTAAATTCATGCACAATCATTAGACACTAACACACAGGCCAGATCTCCCCTCTGTCTGTCTTTGTTTTTATGGCACCTCCCTTACAAGCAATGAAAAAGAAACGTTGATTCCCTGGCAGACGAAACATGGAGGATGTAAAAACAAAATGGCCAAAAACATCTGACATCATCATCCTAGTGACTGTGCTTGTTTACATACTGTATATGTATTCATAAGTCAAGAAAAACATGCATGTTTCTGCTTGTGTGTGAGTGTGTTTGTGTTCACAGTGAGCATCAACATCCAAAAACCCATATATGCAAAAAAACAAAACATGCTGTTTCATAACAGTTTTGGGAAAAACATCAGAGGTTGTGACCTCCATCGCCCTCTTTATCTCCGGGCTACGTATGTCTGTGTGTTTGTGTAGACACCAGATAGTATCTGAGCTCTGCTATCGCTCCGGTTTTATTGTAAACAGCTGCAGATTCACCTGCCAGACAACATGCTCATTCAGGCTCTGCAACCTTTTGGCCTTCCCTTCACCCACACAACTCCAGCGGTTCAGCCAAAGAAAGAAAATAATGGAGATGGGAATCAGATTAAATGCGAACGCCGTACTTTTCAACAGCAGAGTGTCGTAAGCCCCTAAAAACTTCAAAAGAATTGTGAATTATTGGCATGTGACACTTGATGGATTCAAGCATCCTTTATGTGAAACAGCTTATAGGCAGCGTTGTGTAAGTACACATGTATAGAGTGTCTCAAAGACTTCAATGAACGAGTTCAGAATTCACATTCTGTTCATTTTAAGGGTGGATGGCTGCAAACCAGTAACTGATCTGATGAACAAAGGCTTCAGATTTCCAACAATGTGGTTGAGTACATGTCTGTCTACTTGTTAGGAAATGTGGCCACTCCTTTACTAAATGATGTGCATTGGACTGGGGTGGATGAATTTTGTGGCTGTTGGCTCATGATTTTATCTTTTCTTTTTTTTTTCTTGTGATCATCATCCATTTGCAGATATTTCCCAAGACTGGTCGGATGCTTAAACTGGAAGTGCTGCTACCTCCGCCAAGGAGGTAATGTTTTCAGCAGCGTTGGTCCGTCTGTCCGTCTGATACACTGCAAAAAAGAGCAGCTATAAGAGGAGTAAACACTGAATTTAAGGAAAATGGTTTAATATTAGTGAAATTATCTGTCCATGCAGCAAGATCATTGTCAAGAAATCTTAATATTAGTTGGTTCAGTCTAGAAATACATGGGGAAAAAAAGTAAATAACATTAAAAGCAAGATAATTATGTCACGTTTCCAGATTTTAAATATTGGTACGTAGAGAACAATTTGAGCAGAATGACACAAACACTACTTGGTGTATTTTCATTGAACTTGGTGGGAGGGTTTGGCACATTGAATTTTAGAGTGAATTTTGGAGTGGATCCAAATAAAGGGGTGGATCCAGAATTCTTTAAAAAAAAAGATTTTTAAATTTTTTTGCAAAATAGGGCTTTTTGCACTGTTTTAGTCAGTTTCAACTTAACTGCTTGATACATTTTCATGAAATTTGGTGGAAAAGTGGGATGTGTTAAAAATGGAATGGGATTTTTTATTCCATTTTATTTTTTACCGTAACTTAACCCCGGGAGCAGCCATTTTAATGGTGTCTTGTTGGAAGATAGATCAAGACTAATTTGATTAAAAGGACCTGCTGGGCGTTGGCGGAGGTATACAGACTATTATGTACCTTCTAGATTTAGTGTTGTTACCCTTTCAGACCCACTGGGCACAAACTGAATAAAAAAAGTTTTCTGCTGTGTTTTTTGTTTGTTTCTTTGATAGTTCACCATTCAACAAAAACGTGAGCATGCTCACTGAACTCACCCTTTTATGGCACACTGTGAACAGACATCTCAGAGCCACATCAGATTCACCACAACTGCAGAAATAAGAAACTGTTTTTAAAGCACCATGGTGAAATCTTGATACTGTTCTCTGAGCCTCCATCATGGCAGCTGATCAGACAAGATTGCCAACCATCGTAAAGGACGATCTAACCAGTCCGACCATCGCTGGCATGAGTTCCTGAGCTGGAAGGAGTCTTATCAGTCTCGGTGTTTCCTGTCTCTGCTCGCTAAAAAAAAACAACAACTTAGATTCACTTTGTCTTCCAAGGTGACATTTTTGCTGTGTGATGAAATCGAGTCGAATCCAAAACTGTGAGAAAAAAATTAGCTTTTCTGTGCTCTCTATTAATTCCACACACACACACCCCATGTGTTCATCTATTCTGCACATATATCACTCACTCTTTTTTCCATCTTCGCTCTGACACCTCGGAGTATCTCTCTTACACAGCACCCTCAGTGTGAACTCTGCTGGCAGAGAAATGACTCAGGTGTTTTCTCCATATGTGTGTGTGTGTGTGTGTGTGTGTGTGTGTGTGTGTGTGTGTGTGTGTGTGTGTGTGTGTGAGTCTTAAACTGTTAAACTATGATTTGTGCAAAAGAGCCATGTGTCTTCAGTGTGTTTGTGTGTGAAAATACAGTCCTGTTGGTGTGCGAGGGGAGTGTGTGTGTGTGTGTGTGTGTGTGTGTGTGTGTGTGTGTGTGTGTGTGTGTGTGTGTGTGTGCGTGTGTGAGAGAGAGAGAGAGAGAGAGTCAGGTGTCAAGTTTACCCCCCGATCGACCCAACCTGGGAATGATCTCGTCTCAGCAGGGGAAGCCAAAGCTGCTCCTCTGTGTGTGTGTGTGTGTGTGTGTGTGTGTGTGTGTGTGTGTGTGTGTGTGTGTGTGTGTGTGTGTGTGTGTGTGTGTGTGTGTGTGTGTGTGTGTGTGTAACCCAGGGATGACTCACAAACCATCTGGAGGCCAGATGCAGGTTCGAAAACTACTCTCTCTCCCTCCTTTCCTCCCTCCAGTTGGTCTTGGTTCCCTTAGTTAACCCATGAACTTTGACCTTTGTGCTGTGGCGTGGGTGTGTGCGTCAGGGCTCGTGTGTGTGTGTCTTCCAGGTTGAGTAAACGGTGAGATCACAACCTTTTCCTCAGAGATTGTGAACTCTCCCTCGGTGACCTCTGGAGTTCAAGTTCACTAATTGACCCTGTTCCCGGTGAACCAGCCTCCATCTCTCAGCTCTGCCTCCCCGCCACCTCATAGTGATTAACTCTGGGAAAATAGACCCTTAAATGTCTCACAGGCTCGTCTGAGACTCTGAGTAAGAGGCAAAACTTAAATAAAATCATAGGAAAGACCGAGATTGTCTCGTTTTCTTCTATCATTCTCAATGTGACCTATATTTTTTACCAGAGCATTTTTCTTAATTAAATAAACTATGGTATGAGACCTGAAAATGAAATGCATTCAATGGAGTTTGGGTTGCATGGAGGGAAAAAAAGGTTTGACTATTTCTACTATTCTACTATTTCTGGACCCTTTTAATAGCAACCAACGATAAGCCTGATGTCCTCCAACTCTGTCTGGTTCTTAATTTGGAACAGAAAGAATTTCTTACACAATCTTTTAATAATGTTGTCTTCATGTGTCAAAAGAATTAATAGATCTTCATTTGTGAAACGTTAGCTGTACACTAGCTAGAGAAATGTTTCAGGTCATAAAAGCTTTCTGTGTATTTTTGTACCCTCTGTTCATCTTTTCTGACCATCTAACTCTGCAAACATCCACTTAAGATTTAGACAGAGATTTTTTTTAAATCATTGAAATGGCATAAAAATTCTTTGTTTTCCATTTATGCTCCATAGCAGAGATATAGTGGAGTATATACGATGTATATCTATATTTATACAGACTGAAAAACAGCCACAGATATGACAGGTATTAATGTGTGGGAGAGTTGAAAGGGGAAATGGAGGGAGAGCCTGAAGGCAACATATCTCTGCCACAGTCAAACTATCCGCACCCCTCCACAAAGTTTAGTGAAATAAGGTTCAGTAGTTCTTGCATAAACAGGGGTTGGAGAACATTCCATCTTGCAATGTTTAAGAAGATGGAAGAAAATTCCTGGATCCATTCCTTTCTCCTGATCTGCACCAAAACTAGCTGGCCGACGCCCCTTTCTCCTCCCAGATTTCCTGTGAGCTTGTCAAATAGCGTTTGTGTAATCGTACTAACAAACCAAATCAACAGTTTTGTAAATCACCTCCTTGGCGGAGGTAAAAAAAAAACGTTGAGCCGACTTACTGGGAGAACTTGGCTCACACTGGCCATGGTGCACAGCTGGAACGCCCACTAATTCCACCAAATTGGATTTTCTTCCACCGGATTGGCTCCTTTCCCACCTCGGTAAAATATCGTCACTCAGCTGAGTGCTTCTGACAAGAAAATTCCCAAGGCTCAATTCATATTTCCATGATGGCTCACCAACATCAGCTGTGTCTATTTGCATATATCAGTCAGCCTCACAGTGTCGGATTGTGTGAGAAGAAAATCTGACAGGAAGACGAGAAAAGGAGAAACGTAGGCTCAAAGAAAAGAGCAGATAAAGACAAGGAGGCAAGACGCTCTCACTTTTCCTACATTGACATCTCTTGTGATTTTCATGCTTTCATTCTGAAGGAGGATCAGCTGGAAAAAGCAGCAGCTGGAGCTCATTCATCAATATATCTCACTTTGTGCATATATACAAACAGAAACAAACCACAATACAGCCACAAACTACAGCCAGACTCTAATGAGGTACAGTTACCTGCTGTAAGGAGGATGTTTGTTTCCCTGGAAATGGTCCAGGCCCAGTGGCTGAAGTTTGTGGAAAACGTTCTCTTTGAATGACAGTCGAGAGCAGTGAAAGAGACGAGAGCTGGGATTCGAACCAACGGAGACACAAACGCCTCGACCAGCTGAAGACCAGCACATCCAGATGTTTGATTACACATGGACGACCGGCACGATTAGGATGGTATCATCTACGAAGAAGATGTACGTTTGAGCATCATCTGTCAATGATTCAGCGTATTAAATGATAATAGATGCATCTTTCAGGCCACAGGAGCTGAATCCGGTTTGAATTTGGGCAGAATGTGTTTTAAATGACTGCAATAAAAGAATAAAAATAATGACTGCAGCATCCACAAGTTTTAAACACAAAGCATACAGTGCAGCTGTAACACAATGTGGCTCGAGTCTCATGTAAATGTGATGTTGTATCAATGTCAACACAAAGTGAGGACAGCATATACAACATAACACAAGATGCATGTCAGCCTTCTAGCAGACGATTCTGTCTTTCAGCAAATGTCGAAGGGATTGTAAATTTTACCAACAGACTCGGGTTAATGGTTCACATCCATCTACACCCCCCACACCCCCCACACCTCTGCATTTCAAGAGATACGACTAAATGACCTGCGTTCTCGCTAAACGCTGCCAATGGACATAAATGCAAAGGCAACTCCAGAATAAAAACCCACTGAACACAAATACACACCACACAGACAACCAAAAAATGCTTTGAACCCAGTTTGTCACATTCTGACGCTTTGTCGCGCCCCTTGTGGGTCAGCGTCTGGACAATCTTTTCCCTAAATCCAACCACGCAGCTTTTGTGCCAAACCTTTACCAAAGAACCATTTAATGTTAAGTATGATACAAGCTGGGATAAGAACATAAAACCCATCTTTATCCTCCTTATATTAGAACCCTACTTGTATTATTTTCACTTTGACTTTTTAATCTTTGTTTTAATGTATATATTTTTATAATATTCTACTTGTGTCCATTTGTGTATTTTTTTGTATGATGCCTCACGAAACTGATTTATAATAAATTGTATTAGAACTTTTTGCATGTTTACTTGTTTTCTATGTAATTTTACGTGTGAATTTTTTTATGACTAAATGTTTGATATGTCTAATGAACTTTTATAAAGAGATTTTGTTGTGTCTCGGTCTGGAAACCGTTTCCTTATTGCTTAAGTTTTAACGACATTGGCGTTGGAGGAGGTGTAGAGTTCTTTCTCTTTACTTCATCTCAGAATACACTGGTTCTTCATCTTTAAAGATCCTCATGAGCCTCTGAGCCTGGAGAGGTTGTGGCTCCCTCTAATGGGATGTACTTGTGCTGGTTGCAGTTGCCTGTGTTTAGGATATAGACGTTGTGCACAAGAGTGTGAAACCAGATGCATTCGGACAACCCACAGACCACAACACTGCACAGTAACACAACCTGATCATGATGTAAAGAAAACATAGTGGTAATAGACTGAAATGTTCACAAACATCACTGTGAAACATTTGGACACAAATGCAGTGCAAACACACAAAAAATGGAATTATATGGAACTAACAAGAATGAAAACTTCCCAGCAGTCAAAATAATGACATTCATCTACAGCAAAGTGTTGTGACCTCAGTATTACTGTAATAATAAATCATGTGAGTAAATCAGCGGTGCCGTCGTCTGTCGTTGTGTTTCCTCCTGCTTGGATCGCTCGCTGACATTTCACTGAACCAGCGCTTGATTTTCTTCAGATGAACAGAGGAGAGGATGAGGGGAGGGATGAAAGATGGGTTCGGGAAAAAGAAACAATGGAAATCTGCCGGGCAGATGTCTCATTCTGTTTTTCCCCCAATACTGCTGGTGAAACTGGGGGAAATCTCACATTGGAGTGTGTAGTCGTTTCACACGTAACGACAGGGACGCTCCTATCTGTCTACGGCTGTGGGGGATTTCAAACCCCTGCAAAATTTACATTCAGCTGACATTGTGGGCATGTTTTGGCACACAATACACGAAGACACACAATTACATTGTACAGTGTGCAATCATTGACTGTACAGTTTATAATGTCCTTTAACGCACACCGTAGTGAGGGCCTCTTGGTGGAGAGAAGTTTGACATCATTTATTTACAGCATTTGTGGATTTTATAGAACTTCAGCCAAAGGGCAAACTTCGCGATATTTGAGTGTTAAACAGACGCAGAAATGCAAATCATGAAGCCAACAGTGTTACCACGTGAAAACATGCATGCTTAGTTTGAGAGGCTTACTGTCAGTTTTCAGGCCGGCAGCTGTACAACAGTATGAAAACACAGAGGCAGACACACATATAGTGATGCACACAATAGGACACAATAGAATTTCTTAGCTGAGTGGCTTCTTGACCAAATTTGGCACCATGAAGTAGTACATAATAATTATTACTATTGGCCCATATATTATGGCTTGGCTAAATATTACTTCACTCATATTTGCATTTGCACAACTAATATTACATTATAGAGGTAGCTCATGTAACCTCAGGAGACAAAGCATGAAAACGTGACTAAATGTCTTCATCACATGGTCTATGAGAGACTTAGAGTTTCCTGCTCGTCACAGTCGATGAGCCATTTTTTGAAGTCACGGATAAAATGACAGCTATTAGCTACAAATCCTAATCCATGAGAATATAATATGGATTTAATGTAAGATGCCCACATATCCTAATTCTGCATGAGGATATAACATAACAGTGCTTTGGATAACATATAAAGTAACTTACACCAATAGGATACACAGCAGCGTAATCCACAGAGATACGAGATCTACTACACAAATTAAAATAATTTGCACTTATTGTGAAATTTGCATATCTCAGATATAATAATATATAATAATATTGGCTTAACTTTACATTGAAACGGCTTGAATAAAACAAAGCCTTACTTGCTTTATCAGAGTCTCTGTACATTTTGTCCATTACAGGCCTGTTGGCAGAACTCCAACTGCGTTGAAGTGAGTTTCGGCTCACGCACAACTTAAACAAGTGTCTGTCTTGAGCAAATATTTTATCCCTGTGTTTGTTCTTTAAATTATTATTAATCATACAGAGCAGAGCAAACACTGGTGGCACACATCAACCCCAAAGGGGATGAGTGAGGAGTTTAAAAGTGAGGTGAAGAAGCTCCTGAGCATCCGACTGAGGAACGCTGAGAAATCACAACACACCGGCGGTGAGTTTCTTTTCCTTTCTGTAGGAACAGACAAATCTTTGTGCAGCTTCTTGGGCATTTTGAATAAGATATGATCGGCCAGCAGAATTTTCAATCAGACGGGTGAAGTGGGCATTGTTGGTGAAAGCTTCTAGACAACACTTCTTTTTTTTTTTAAATTAGAGCTATTTTTAATTGAGAAAATAAATATGAAGTGACGCTGCTTTGAATAAGGATAAAATGAGATCAGAGTAACTGATTTCTAACCTCTATGATAGGAGCATTGCTCACCGTCTCTGGGCTCTTCCTTGTTCCACATTCACACTTCCAGCTGTAATTCCTACAGGTCATATTCCAGCTGGGGAAGCACTGAGAGTTAGTGAAGCCAGAATGATGCGTTCTGCCATGGCAGTAGTTTCTCTTCTGTTGTTGGTGTGCGTCCCGGATACTGGAATGGCCGTGAACATGAGAGCACGACGTAAGTAACTAACTACCAGTCACCAATGATTGTTGTGCCAACAGCCAAGCAAGTTGTTCATGAAAACATTTGTTTTCCAGTCAGCTGTGTAAGACCTGTGGAATGTGGTGATGGGTGGTTCTACTATAATCAGGCCCAGTGTGTGAAATACATTGATGAAATGAAAACGTGGGATCAGGCACAGGTAATGCAAACGAGGTTCATCCTCATCATCATGTGCTATATGATAAAGCGCTGCTGAGGACAAACGCCCACATTGCTGTTCTTTCCAGGAACACTGCCTCCAGTTAGGTGCAAATCTGGTAACGACTGAAAATCGTCTCTCAAGACGTCTTTTGAATTGTTTTATCAAGTTTAGCAAAAACGCTGGCAACGAAGTTTGGATCGGACTCAGAAAATCAGAGGTGAGCAGTGAATGAACGGGAGGAAAGACCCTGATGTATTAAACATGGAGCTGAACAAGTGTAATAACTGGAGCTGCCCTTCTTTTTCAGGGGGTGTTCAAACGTACTGATGGGTCTGAACCAGATGTTGTCTATTGGGCTGATGGTGAGCCGGACAACGCCGGTGGAGACAAGGACTGCGCCTCATTTCCTTCTTCCCGTAAGAACAAATAGTGGAGCTTAAAGAAAGATTGTAGTTTTAGAGATGGGTGGAGGCCAAAAGTAACCTTGAACAAATAATAATCTAACCTGAATAATCTGAACTATCTGAAAATCTCTGTTTTCCAGGCATAAGAAAGTGGGAAGCTCACAACTGCTCTGAGACGAAGCCCTTTGTCTGTGTGAAGAATAAGTGATCAGCTGATCTTTCCTTTACATTTTCAGTCAACGCGATGCTAACATATAATCATCTGTGCTAAATGCTACTATTGGACACTTGTATGTCACTATAACCACTGCATAAACGCTTCAGCAATCATGAACCAGTGTTTTTTGTTTTTTTAATATCTGAGACGTTGTTCTCAATGCTTCTTTTAAACGTGACTGACATAAAAAGACGGAAATATTTCTGAAGTTTGTGCTGCAGGACCAAGAGAAAAATGGCTTCTCTCTGCATCTGACAATACACCACATAAAAATATAACATTTCTGCCACTGCTATTGTAGTAAACTCTCTAATCTGAAGGTTTACAAGGTTCCTGACAAACAGGGCAGGTTCCAGCCCTCAAAACCCATTCAAAGAAAATACAAAGCCGAAGCAGAGCGAGCGAGGCAGAACAACCAGATGCCAACATGGTTTCCCTTTTGTCTCTGCGACCAAATGGGCAGGAGGACAGACAGCGGTTTATTTCTCTCTGCCACATTGTTTCGGCTGTTTTTCAGACACTAAACAAGCGATCTATTGCTGGAGACGTTTTGTCCAACCAGTGCCTGCGCGGTTAGCTGAAGCTAAACAAACGGAGAACATGATCCGGGCGGCTCTGCCGCTCCTTGTAGGTGGTTTGAGACTTGATACTGTTCATTCGAAGCCAAACAGGAAGTTTTGGGGAAGGACTTGTTGGGTAATTGAAATATGCTTTGGTTTGACTCTGTGTTACAGCTTCCATCTGTGTCCGATTTCCTACTTTATTCAATCATTTCACATTTTTGGCATTTGGATCCAATATATGCTATTTTTATTCAAATCAATGTTATTAAACTGTATTTTCTTCTGGTTGCTTGAAACATATTAGTAGTTTCATTTATAATCATAGAATTGAAAGCCTATTTTCTTTACTTGCTACTGAATCCTGGGTTAAAGATAAATGTGTCTTACATGCATGTTTAGGCTGAAAAAACAAAAACAATCCACCAAATTCTTAGAAATTATTCTAATATTACACCTCCTATACAGATTTCCTCGTAATCGTCTTAAAAGCTTAAAAACACTACATTTCCCATGATGCAATCCTACATAGGCTTTCCATAGTTCTTTGACTTTTAAGTTATCTCATATTTCAGAAGTTAAGAAGTTTCTAACAATTTTTCTGTCATATATATTTTTTTTAACTGTCCCTCACTGTAACTGTTCAGACCATCACAAATAAATAGATGGATCTCTAAATAATGTTTGATAATAAGTGAAATTAAATCCATGAGAGGCATCATTGTATAATTTACACTTCACCACCTGCATTTTTAATTTCCAAAATGTTTCTATCAAGATCTCGTCCATTTTTTAAATTTATAAATCCTAATTAATGCCTACAAAGTATGAATATTTTGTGCGTAGGCTGCAGTTATGAATGAGGCCGCTGGTCTATGCAGTTTAAAGCAGTTCTAACTTGAACTGGAAGAAATTTGATGGGGGTTATGTTCAATTCTCAAAATAATGTGGGAACACGTTCATTGATGGCAAATTGATGAGTTCCAATATTTTTTTAGGCAACAATTAAAGCTCAGAGGGACACATACCCTGAGACTTATCACATAATTACACTTTAAGAATTAACTTTATTCGTCTTTCATGTGTAACAAAGTTACAAATGTTTAGAGAGATACTGAATTATTAAAGAGAAAGAAATGAAAGGCAGACATGATGTATTATCACATTGTTACTGCAGTGGCCAGTCAGTCTGGGAACCCTCTGACACTAATGGCAAAACCATATACACACACACACACACAGACACACACACGCACACACACACACACACACACAGACACACACACACACACACACACACACAGACACACACACACACACACACACACACAGACACACACACACACACACACACACACAGACACACACACACACACACACACACACACACACACACACACAGACACACACACACACACACACACACACACACAGACACACACACACCCACAGACACACACCCCTCAGCTCTTTTGAGGTCTCTCATTCCCCCATGTATCTCTCTATCAGTCTCTCTGAAGTCCCTTTGCTGTGGTTATCTTCCTCCCCTTACCTCTCGCTCTCTCGCTCTCTCGCTGCGTTGATGGTGAAACCATCAGGGTTACTCAGAGGGGAAGAAGTCCAGCCTTCTGACAGCCCCGTTAAGAGAAGAAATACCTCCACCACTAAAACCGGACTTGGGTTTCACTCATGACACAACACCAGACTACATTTAATTTTCTGGATTATGTCAGGAGCAATCTGAAGCGCCTAAATATTGTAAAAACCAGTCAGTGAGACAAGTGACGCACAATTAGTGTTCATCATGTATGTGATGCTGTTTAAAAGGCCAAGAATCTGATTCTTTAGCCTCATATTTCTCTGTTAGCATGACGTCTATATAATGGCGGTTAGTTTCACTCAGGCTTTTGAGCTGCATATAAATCACGGGTGAGGGGTGGACCACCTCGGTGGATTTTTGGCAGCCAGGCCGGGGGAGTAACTCAGGGGTAAGTGGACTTCAAATATTCATAAGCTATCTTGATGATTAATCGTAACGTGGTTCATTTAGAAAACAAAAACTACATTTGAGTGCTGGTGTGGATTTCCAACCTCGGTTGCAACATGCAAACTGGAGAAAGCAGCGTCTGCAGAGGCGGCGAGGATTTAGAGTCACTTTGGGTTTCAGTTTCTCGCTGAAGGACATTAACACAATGTTCAGACAACCAGCGATTTAAGCCAAAACGAGGAGGAACTTTTTATGAAGTCTGCATGACAATGCCCAGAATCCTCTCGGATCAGAATTCCATTGACCACTTATGAAAATGCAGCTCAGAGTTCATCTAACGGTTTCTATTATTTATTTGTCTCTACCCTGTCTGTCTGTCAAACCCACTGGTATCATTAGATTTTAACAAACTTGACTGCAGACACTGTCAACAAATCAGCTCATGCTTGTGTTTCCATAAGGAATTGCTACTGTACTCTACGTGCCGTCATGTATAGCATGTATAGCAATCGGCAGCAGAGTAAGTTCTGTACACAAATCAAGTTAGCATAAGAAAACCGTTGTTTATTTACACAAGAGGAAGATATATTTGGAGTATATTCACTCTGCTTTTAGCTCTGTTTT